>JAFEMH010004592.1:0-201721 GCA_022495995.1 Adenophora triphylla var. japonica
CAAATGGCTAACTATGTCAACGCGACGCGATAGGCAACCTATGTCACATAGCGACAACTTTGGCCGAGTTTACGAGAACCTTCATCTTTTCGATCACATGTGTCGATTTTTACCTTTTCCAAGATGTCAATCTGCATTTAAACTAGGACATTTGCAGGGTACTAAAGCGAAGCATCATTTGCATCCAGAAGAACATCTTTTGTCATATAAAATAACACCTTTTTGCATAAAGTAGCATCCTTTTTCAATACTTAAAATGTCATTTTTACATAAAAAGTTGCATCCTTTGCATTGAAAATGTTATCTTTGCACTCCAAAAATATGCATCCTTTGCTCTTTAAAAATCATTTATTTACACTAAAGGTGCATCCTTTGCACCTAAAACCCCATTTTCATACATAAAGTTGCATCCTTTGCATTAAAATCATTTTCTTTGCTACAAAGCATCCTTTGCAAACAAAATAGCATCCTTTGCACCCAAAATGTCATTCTTTTCACTAAAAATGTCATTTTTTACATGCATTTCCCCATGTCCCCATTGGCATACCTTTGGAACGGACCTATGTGTAAAGATCTTATCTTTTACATCGTTTCTTCTCTATTAAAGCGTGCCACAATCTCTTTAAGAAAGGGGATAAACCTTGAACCTATATCTCCGATTATCTGGCTTGAGACTGAACGCATGATAGCTCCCATATAAGCTCAATGGTCTCAAGGCATAGGATTGATGGGCTAAGGACGCTCCTTTTCTAAAGAACCCCATTTGGACTATAAAGAGAGCCTTCTCTCGATCACGCAAGACTCAAGGTCAAATAGCGATGATCACAAGTCCAAGATGAGGACGGGATCAAAGTTCCGAACACATAAAAATCCAAGGAATCCCGAGCGACAACCAACTAAATGGTTTGTACGTCCGGAAGACAACTTGGGACATTCCCCCGTGATGATGTGTATCCGAAAATTTTCCCATTTTTGTTTGAAAAAATCAGCAACGGAGTCGCCACGCCATTTTAATTTTGAGGGCCAAAACTTTGAAAAAGCCCGAGATCAGAGATTTAGGTTCGGAGGTCATGTTACGCGTCGGGAAGGACGTTAGTGTGCACCGAATGCCTCGTAAAACGAGTCTTCCAAGCTGAAAATCATTTGTGTGTGTGTGTGTGTGTGTGTGTGTGTGTTTTGGCCAAAATAAGTTGAAACTCAGAAAAGTAAAAATTGGGATATCTTTTCAAGACTTTAGACTGATCCCATGAATTTTTGGAAGATTTTTGGATTGAGATTTGGTACTCAAAAGACCTTTTGAAGTTGAGAGCCATTTCTGCCAGAATGAAAAAGCCAGTGGACCTTTGATTTTGAAATGGATTCAAGGGTCTTAAAACTTCATAATATGGATAAACTCAGAGAATGAAAGTTGTTCTAGACACCTTAAATAAGATTTGTGAGAAGGAATTTTCCATTTTGGAGAAGATTTGAGGGTCAAAACCTTCTGGAAACCTCAGATATGAGATCTGGATTCCCAGAAGCTGATGAACTAGCCTCTGAAAGAAAATTTGAAAAGAGGAGTTTTACTCACCCAAAAAATAAAGTAAAAATATGTCTGGAAAGCTCTGGATGTTGGCTACAAAAAGTGTTTTGTAGTCAACACCAAATTCCAAGTTCATCTGTGTCCAAAAATTAAGACAATGGACTGAGGTCTGGGAAAATTGCTACTGGACAGCAACTTCTCAAGAAAGAAAATATGATTTTAAGGGGTTTTGCATCCATGCTTGTCCCCATTTCCCTAGGTTTTGGTTAGTGATCACTAGACATTTTAGTGGTGAATCAACTATACCAAACCATCCTTGGGGTACATTAGGACTAAGCATTTCATTTGCTTGGGAAGGGGATTTTTATCCTTTGAAAATGAGATTTTATGCTTGAAAATGGTTTTTAGGGTTTTGAAAATGAGTTTTCTTTGCAAGAAAGTAAGAAAACTTGAAAATAATTTTGATCTTTGTAGAAGATCATCCATGGAGATGGTCTTCCATGGTGATCTTCTTAGATCTAAAGCAAGAAGATGAAGGAACTACATTTTGTAGTTTGAAGATGCATGCATGATGAGAGATTTAGGGTAAGAAGAGGAGGGTTTACCAATCTTCCTTGTGTTCTTGAGTGTTTGGCTTGAGTGTATGAGTGTTTAGGGCTTTAATATGAGAGTGAGTGGATGAGTATGAGTTGGGAAAGATTGGAGAGAAAATGGTGACAATTCAAGTGAATTCTCACTGTTTTCTCTCTATATTTCGCCGAGGTTCGGTGCAAAATGTGTTGTGGCCTCCTTATTTTTGTATTTGGAGGGCTCAATTTATAGCCCTCTGAAAATTACAAAGATGTCCGCGCGGATAGGGTTGCTTGGCGTGCACTGTTCATTAAATGCAGCTCCAGCTTTGGACAAGAAGAATATTTCTTTTCAAAATTCAAATTAACAGCCAGTTTTTTGTTTCCAGCCATTGCTATTTTTGGTTTTCTTCTTTTTGTTTTGCTTTTTGAGATTCTTTTTGGGGTTTAACCTTAAATAACAATGCCCATTTTACCCTCACTTTGTTAGAAAAGTTAGGATTGTTAGGAATTGTTAGAAATGTTATAACTTTCGTTAATTTTCTAACGAAAATTCTAACAAGCTCAAATTGGAGCACTTACGGTAGCCCCTCGGCGACGGCGCTTCGAAGGAAGCGGGGTCGTCGATAAAGTAGGCTCCATATTTGGCGGGATGATCGAGTGATCGGGTGGTGAACCTAGCGATAGGCTACCTACGTATCCCGAATGGGAATCAAGCCGATCGTAGTTCGGGTCTTTGACCACTGGAGATGATGGCGTTTTAGGTGCCTCGAACTTTGATGAGCGAGTTCTACGATCGGTTCTTTGGAAAGAAACTTCTGTGGGGATAAGAGATGACCATCTTCGGTCGATGGGTATCCGCTCTGTGAGGATAGGAATGACCATTTTCGGTCGATGGCTATCCGCTCTGGGGATGATTGCGATTTATCGCTTTCCTAGTGATAGCATCTTAGGTGCCTCAAACCTTGGAGATGGCGTTTTAGGTGCCTCGAACCTTGATGATGATGGCGTTTTAGGTGCCTCGGACCTTGATGATGATGGCGTTTTAGGTGCCTCGGACCTTGGAGATGGCGTTTTAGGTGCCTCGAACCTTGATGATGATGGCTTTTTAGGCGCCTCGGACCTTGATTTGAAATGGCCTTTCGGTGGACTTCGTCTGCTGCCGAAGGAGAGGGTGACCGTTTTGGTCGAGGGGCTGGACCTAATGATAGGCTACCTACGTATCCCTAGTGGGAATCAAGCCCTTTCGTAGTTCGAGTACTACTCGAGATTCCGTTGGCTTTTGGGATTCCGTTAACTTTGCTTTGGGGATTTTGTTAGCCTTTCTTTGAGGAAAATCGGACGTATTCGTGCAGGGAATCGGTCTTACGTTTGACTGCAGTTTGATGATTTTGATGAAAGATACGGGATCTCGTTATCTTTCTCGGGGCACTCGGTCTTACGTTTGGCTTGCCGTTGGAATGATTTTGATGAAAGATACGGAATCTCGTTATCTTTCTCGAGGAAATCGGTCTTACGTTTGACTGCCGTGGGTAATTTTGATGAAAGATACGGGATCCGTTATCTTTCTCGGGGCACTCGGTCTTACGTTTGGCTAGCAGGGAAGATTTTGATGAAAGATACGGGATCTCGTTATCTTTCTCGGGGCACTCGGTCTTACGTTTTTTACCGCCGGGGAGGATTTTTGATGAAAGATACGGGATCTCGTTATCTTTCTCGGGGCACTCGGTCTTACGTTTTACTGCCGGGGAATGATTTTGATGAAAGATACGGGATCTCGTTATCTTTCTCGGGGCACTCGGTCTTACGTTTGACTTAGGGAAGATTTTGATGAAAGATACGGGATCTCGTTATCTTTCTCGGGAGATCGGTCTTACGTTTGGCTAGGGAATGATTTTGATGAAAGATACGGGATCCGTTATCTTTCTCGGGGCACTCGGTCTTACGTTTGACTGTCGGGGAATGATTTTGATGAAAGATACGGGATCCGTTATCTTTCTCGGGGCACTCGGTCTTACGTTTTACTGCCGGGGAAGATTTTGATGAAAGATACGGGATCTCGTTATCTTTCTCGGGAGGATCGGTCTTACGTTTGGCTAGCAGGGAATGATTTTGATGAAAGATACGGGATCCGTTATCTTTCTCGGGGCACTCGGTCTTACGTTTGACTGCCGGGGAAGATTTTGATGAATGATACGGGATCTCGTTATCTTTCTCGGGGCACTCGGTCTTACGTTTGACTGCCGGGGAAGATTTTGATGAAAGATACGGGATCTCGTTATCTTTCTCGAGGAGATCGGTCTTACGTTTGACTGCCGGGGAAGTGATTTTGATGAAAGATACGGGATCCGTTATCTTTCTCGGGGCGCTCGGTCTTACGTTTGACTGCCGGGGAATGATTTTGATGAAAGATACGGGATCCGTTATCTTTCTCGAGGAAATCGGTCTTACGTTTGACTGCCGGGAAGTGATTTTGATGAAAGATACGGGATCCGTTATCTTTCTCGGGGAGATCGGACTTACGTTTTACTGCCGGGAAAGATTTTGATGAAAGATACGGGATCCGTTATCTTTCTCGGGGCACTCGGTCTTACGTTTGACTGCCGGGGATGATTTTCTTGACAAGGGGGACTTTGGTTAACTTTGGTTAACTCTGTCAAGTTGGGGGAATTGCGAGTCTGGAATTTTAAGGGGCAAAAGGGTCATTTTGACCCTTGCAATCCCTATCCGCGCGGATAGGAGCTGAAAATCGAGGGTATTAATTAGGGCCAACGCCCTTTTCTTCTTCCCCATTCGGTTTTACGGTTTGCACTTACGAGGGAGAGAGAGAGGCAGGAGAACCTCCATTGAAGGCCAAAAAGCTTCGAAAATCTTCCGATTTCTTCGATTTTTCGAGCGATGGAACACGGGGAAGGCGCTTTTCAAGGCCAAGGACGTGGCCCGGTAGCGGAGAGGCGATTGGAGCTCGTCCGGATGAGGAGGCATTACAATCTTTCGCAATCGGTTGCGGAGGAGCATTACCCCGATGCTTGGCAACATTGGGCTTCGGATTCGAATCTCCGAACGGTATACTTTGAAACCCTTTGATCCCTTTGTTGATTTCTTGTTTGAAATTTGAATTTTGGGTGATTTTTGAATTTTTTTTTGAAAATTTGAAAATGATTGATGTTCATTGATTTTGGATTTGATTTTGATGCTATGCATGTTGCAATGAATTTGTTGGTGTCCCGAATATGCATTTTGCTTGGGAAAAGAATTGGCATTTTTGCCACACATTTTTTTTGTATCCGAAAATTGTATGTGAAAATTCGAAAATTGTGATTTTTTTTTTTTTGAAATTGAATATTGCATGTTGATGATGATGATTTTTTTTTTTTTTTGAAATTGAATATTGATATTGATGAATGATGCAATGCATGCATTTTGTTTGGAAAGAATGGGCATTTTGCCAATATGGGATGTATGTATGTTTAGGATATATTATTTTTTTTTTTGAAAAGTGGGACGGATTTTTCCTCCCGTTGCATGTAAGATGGATGATATGCATGTATGCAATTTTTTTTGAGATGATGGATGGTATGCATGTTATTTTATAAAAATGGGACGGTGTTTTTACTTCCGTAGGAATGCATCTTCTTTTTTTTTTTTGATGAATGCATTGGGATTTCTTTGAAAAGCTTGTCTTCTTGTGCGAGAAAAATGGGGCTATGCTCATTGTATCTTTGTTATCTTTGTCGAATTTTTTATTTATTTATTTATTTTTTTTTTAATGCATGTGTATGCTTTCTTTCTTTTTTGTGCAAATGCAAATGCAATCTTTTTGACATTTTCTCTTTTTTTTTTTTACAGGGCGGAAACCGTTTTGTGACGGAGCAGCTGAACAAAATGAAGACTCGAGGATCAGTGGAGTCCGTGATTGACTTGTGGGATCGGCTTCCGGATGCGGGCCGAGGAGCTTTGCCGAGTCGAGACGGTTGTTGTCGAGACGGGGCTTTGGGAGTTCGTTGAGTGCTTGAGGGGGTGGTCAAGTTCCCTAAGAGCAAGGGCTTGATGTTTGCTACGGCGCGGCCTTGGTGGGACGCGACCCACACCTTTCCACTTCTTACGGGGCGAGGCTACGGTTACGCCCTCCGGATTACAGCTGCGATTACGGGCTGTCCTTTAATGGACGCGGCATTGAGTGGCGGGATGGCTACGGCGATGCGATCTGGGCTCTTAAGGATTTTCCCTATTCCCAAAAAAGGGGATGGGGATGGAGTATGCCGTGGTCTACGGCAAGATTGTGGAGACCATAGCGAGCTATGAGGGTGGGGAGGAGAGGATAGGCGCCGATCAGTTGCCGGGGGCCTTCTTGTGGTTTGCCTTTTCGAGCACCCTCTTTGGGCATGCTTTGAGGACGGCGGTCTTTGCCTTGTTGAGGTCCTTGGAGGACATGGAGACGGCCGGAGATGTCTCGTGGGGAGAGGCCGGGCGGCAGAGCTTTACTTTGCTCTCGATAGGTACGGCCAGGAAGAGGCTGTGAGCTCTTTGTCTTGCTTTGAGTTTGCCACTGAGGTATAAGCTCTCTTTTTGCTTTCCCTCTTTTTTTTTTTGAGCACGCACTTTTCTTTTGCCTTTGGATTGATTGGATTTTTACCTTTCGCGGTATGGGCGTTGGAGTTTTTCACGTCACGGTGTGGCGACGGCGGCGGAGTACGTCGGGCGTATCCGGCCATGCGATCTTGGTCCAAGCATGCCGGGAGAAGATAAGCTCCGGGGCGTACGACCTCGGGTACGCGGATTGCCTTCCTTTGACGGAGGCCGAGACGGATGAGGGGATGATATTCTTCCCACAGGATCGCTTTGAGGTGGCGCGGTGAAGGGCGGCGAGATTTGGGTGTGCGGCGGAGGATTACGAGAGGTCGACTGCGATGCATATTATACGGGAGAGAGGGTGACGCGCCGGCATGGCGTGAACTCGCCTTTGAGGACACCGGTGGAGCCTCCCGCCGATATGATGCACCGAGCGATCGGTCCGTGACTGGGATGATTACCGAGCCGGCCGGCACTTCTCGGATTTCGTGGCGATTGAGCCATATGCGACATTCGTCTTGAGGAGGCGAGGATGCCTCGGGTTACGGATAGGGAGGGGCTTGGGATCCGCGGTACCCTCGGACGGATTTTTCCTATATCCGGGATGGGGTCCGATTGAGGGTGCAGATCCCTCGGCCGAAGCGACTTCCACGAGCTTTCCGGCCTCGTCAGGAGTATGAAGAGTATGGCTTTTTACGCTTCTTTTCTTTCTTTTGTTTCATCATCTTTAGCATCACTTCTCTTTTTTTTTTTTTGACGCTTTTGCTTTTGTGCAGTTTTCGGAGGTGGTCGTCGAGAAGGCGACGAAGCAAGTGATCGGGGCCAAGAGATTCATCGGGAGGATGGTCGCTTGCGGGGCTCCTCGAGGCTAGAGCGAGGCGACCACGGCGGCGCACATCGGACGGGAGGCTTCCTATTCGCTCAGGGACTTCTTCAGAGACTCCTTTGTCTCCTCTCCTTGATCCCCGCGCGGTGTTGCCTTCGGATCACGTCATTCTCGGGGATCCACACGGGCAGGGACACGTATGGCAGCATGGCGGGTCGTCTTCGTATGTCCAGGAGTCCGACGCCTTCACCTTCGGATACGACTTTTTCGCAGATCTCGGCTTGCCCTATCGGAGCGTGCCGGTTGGTCTGATGAGCCTCTTTACGGAGACGAGGACGATTCGAGCCCGAGATTTTCAGGGCTCCTGAGGAGGCGGGCCCGAGTCGCAAGAGGGGCCGGGGGGAGACATCGGGTGCTGGAGACTCCGATTGATTTTTTTTTTTGAGATTTGAGATTGAGATTTAGATTTGTACAGCTTATGCGCATTTTTTTTTTTTTTGATGTAATAATTTAGGATTTTATTTATGTTTGTTTGTTTTTTCTTTTGCACACTCCTTTTTTTTTGGAATGTAATAATTTAGGATTTTATTTATGTTTGTTTGTTTTTTCTTTTGCACACTCCTTTTTTTTTGGAATGTAATAATTTAGGATTTTATTTTATGAATGCAATGCAGTATGAATGCAGTGTTGCATGAGCCTTGTTTTTTTTTTGCAAGGGTGTTTGGTATATGGACTGGTTTGGGGAGGTTTTTTTTTTTGCACAGGTTTCGAGCAACCGGGACGGAATATTCCTCTTTTGGTGTAGCAGCTTGGACTGTTGCAAAGATTTTTTTTGGCAGACTCATCCGCGCGGATAGGACAGGAATCTGACACTGTCCTTTAATTTTGGTTCAGACCTGGTCTTGCTTTATTTCAAATTCAAATATCCTCTTCAACCTCCAGTCCAAACAGCCATTTTCGGGGAGAAAGAGAGAAAAACCATGGAAAACTTTAGAAAAGCTCCATCAAAATTGTCCCAAGAATCCCAAATGTCATTCTTCAACAAGTTCAAGGATTGGTCCCGGGAGATCATGCATGAGAGGAGGTCCTTCTTTGAAGAAAGGTACAAGGTGAGGTGCTTATGGTCTCTCAAGAAATTGGTTCCGGACTACGACCTTTTGAGAGCTTCTTCATCATTTTGGGATACTAGAAGGCATGTCTTTTGCCTTTCCTTCAACGAGATTGTTCCGACTGTCGAAGAATTTCGGGCCTTGCTTGGAGGTCCGGAGGTGGAAGAGATAGCGGTTCCCTTGCCCGGAGGGGCTTCTTTTCTTGACAGTTGTGCGTCCTCCTTCATCTTTCCCCGGAGGAAGCGCAAGGTATGATCCGCGGTCCCGATCATTTCGATATTTCCGGTCTTCCCGACAGATTTAGGGGCCTAGGTTTGGTGGATGATGCCTATTGGGATGCCTTTGCACTTTGTGTGTTTGGCACCCTGTTCATGGTCTATTCCTTTGGGATCTGCCATCGGTCTTTGCTGGATGTTGTCGTTCACTGTCGCACAGGCGAGATGTCGTTCCTTTGATTACGGGGAGACTCTTCATGCTCTTGATAGGTTGGCCACCGGAAGACGGTATATGCGCGGGGCAGCCCGTTCCTCTTGACCTGTGGGCGATGGAGCGTTTGGGGTTCTTCGGGAAACCTCGATATGATCGGAGCCTTGGACTTTTGCCGGGAGAGGTGTTGATGTAGATTTTGATGATCGGGGCTCGTGGGAGCGTTGGATGGCGGGTCGCCGGGCTGAAGATATCGAGATGGTCGGTGCCTCATTGGCGGGTGGAGACTCGAAGAGTGCTTCGGGGATGGGTCTCCCGTGGTCATGCTTAGGGGCTTTCTCGGTCTAGCTTCTATATTCCGGCTTTAGTTACGAGACAATTTGGCACAGGCGAGGTTCCTTTGGAGGGTTTTGATGATATAGCCACCGGGGTGGTGGCTCCTGTTTCTATGGATGATCCCTCGGTGTTTCCATTTCTTTCCCGAGCATGGAGGTATGATGCCTTTCCTCCTCGGGTCATTCTCGGGCGTCAGAGACCGGTGTTCTGACCACTTGGTACCTGGATTGGTATGAGAGGCATGCAGGAGAGACTCGGGTGGCTATTTTCGGACGGCGTGAGGCCATTGTGGGTGCGGAGGACCTGTTGTTTACGAGAGGAGGAGGGCCGAGGCGAGGCCAATCCTCATGATAGGAGCGGAGACGGCGCGGCGATTATGAGGCTTACGTCGGGAGACAGGAGAGGAGGGCTCTATGCTACCCGGCTAGGCTACGGGAGATGAGGGATGACGCTAGAGCTACTAAGGCCACTGACGGAGGCTGGTTTGATAGACCCTGTCCCTATGCGGAGCTTGGTAGGAGGAACAGCGACATTTTCTGTTCGGAAAAAGAAGACTCGAAGGGGAAGAAGAGGGGAGAGGCCGATGCAGTGGCTTGGAGTGACTACGAGGTTTCAGTGTCCCTTTCTTGTCATGGCGGACACATTAGTTTGATTATGTATCTTAGTTTTCCTTTAGCGAGGTTGCCGAGTTGTAGGAATGAATCGGGCTTAGACTCATCAAAGAGCTTTTAACTTGTAATGAATATTTGAATTGCTTTAGAGTTTTTCGAGACGCTTTCATGGTACGATCAATTGTATTGATGCCAAAGTATGGCTTTTATTTGTGCTTTAGACCGAACCGTTTCCTTTGCCTACGTTCCCCTCATTTTGAGGAGCTCGGGTCTTCGTAGTTCAACTTTGATTTTTTTTGTTGTTTTTTTTTTGTTTTTTTTTTGTTTTTTTTGTTGTTTTTTTTTGTTTTTTTGTTGTTTTTTTTTTGTTTGTTTTTTTTTGTTTTTTTTTTTTTTTTTTTTTGTTTTTTTTGTTTTTGGTGCAACCTGTTTTTTACCTAGGCCGCCCTTCTCGGGTTTTCAACCTAGTTGGGTATTACTCTTTTAGCACTTTTCCTTCTTTTCTTTTTTTTTTTTTACGCGTAGTATCTGCGCGGCTTGTCACCATTCATTGGGTGTACAAAGGGATTCCGTCGAGGTCTGCAAGTTGCATGGCTCCTCAGGAGAAGATCTTACGGACGACATATGGCCCGACCCATACGGGCTCCCATTTGCCGAGGGGTTGATACGGGAGGGCTTTTCTTTTAAAACGAGATCACCTTCTCGGATCTCCCGATGCTTTACTTTCTTGTCGAAGGCTCTAGCCATTCTTCCTTGGTAGGCTCGGATGTGTTCCATTGCTTTCAATCGGCGTTCTCGTCTAGTAGGGCCAATTCGTCATGGCGACTCTGGAGCCATTCGACCTCGTTGATCTGGCTTTCCAACGGTATACGGAGCGAGGGTATTTCCGGCTCGATTGGGAGTACGGCTTCCATTCCGTATGTGAGGAGCAAACGGTGTTTCCCCGATTGCCGTTCGGCGATGTTACGTAGCCCCGAGTGCAGTGTAACTTCTCGGGCCAATCTACGCCTTGGACAGCCATTTTCCGGATGATATTTTCGAGTCTTGTTTCTTTGCTTCGACGGCTCCGTTGGTTTGGGGCACTGTAGGGAGATGACTTGTGACGGGTTATTCGGAATTCCGCCGACTTTTCACATTCCCCTTCGAAGTGGGATCCATTATACGAAATGATTTCGGTGGCAACCCGTATCTGCACATGATGTTTTCTTTGATGAAGAGGGCAACTTTCTTTGAGTTGAGGATTTTGTAGGACTTGGCTTCAACCCACTTGGTGAAATAATCCACGGCTACCGGGGACGAACTCGTGGCGATTCTTGCTTTGATGGTGTGATTTTGCCTATGACATCAATTCCCCAAGTGACGAAAGGCCAAGGGGTTGTCATGCGGTATAACTCGTGAGGAGGCAAGTGATTAAGATTTGAGTATCGCTGACATTTGTCGCGGCTTTTGACAAAGCTGGATGCGATCGGCTTCCATGGAGATCCAAAAATACCCCATTCTCGGTATGATTTGCATCGGAGCTCGAGCATTCATGTGAGGGCCGCGAGTACCACCATGTATTTCTTTCATGAGTTCGGTAGCCTCTTGTTTGCCGATACATCGCGGGAGGGGGCCTTGATAACGCTTCTTGTATAGCATATTTCCCAAAAGAACATAATGGGAGGCGAGCCGCTTGAGTGAGAGACTTTTCGCTTTGATTCCTTCTTTATATTCCCCATCTTCATTTTTGAAAGAGGCCTCGCCATCCTTCAGTCTTGGTAAATACGAGTGTACCGGGGATCATTGATCGGTTCGGCTTCCGCTTCAATTTCGAAGCAATAGGCGGGGTTTTCTCTTCTCCCGACTACGAATGGTTTAACGAGACTTTCCTTCGGGTATTTCGACAAGAGAGGCTAGTGTAGCCAGAGCATCTGCGAACTGTTTCGGTCTCTTGGCGAGGTAATGAAAGTGATTTCTTTAAATTGAGCCACTAGTTCTTCCATGTAAGCATGATACTTGCAAACCCGGATCCACGGTCTTCCATTTGTTAGAGACACTGATTGATGATGAGGGCGAGTCACCATACACCTCAATTCCTTGATATTTCTTTCAAGGGCGGCTTCCAACCCGGCTATGCAAGCTTCATATTCGGCGGCGTTGTTGGTGACTTCGAAGTTCGGCCTTGCTGCTATGGGGGTGTGTTCGTCGGTAGGATCGACCGAAGCATTCCTATCCCGTTCCCCCTTTTGTTTGACGCCCCGTCGAAGAAGAGTTGCCGGCGATTTTCTCCTTCTAGAGCGAAGATTCCATCATCGGGAAATTGAGGTTCGAGGTCCTCGGGACTCATCACTTGGGAAATCGGCCGAGATGTTACGCCATTATGCGTCCTTTTACGGATTTCCTTGAAACATAAGTGATGTCATATTCGGCCAAAAGAACGACCATTTTGCCAACCTCATGGAGATGGAAGGCTTGTCGAACAGATATTTGATGGGGTCTATTCTTGAGACAAGATGTATCAGGTGAGACTGCATGTAGTGTTTCAACTTTCCCACTACCCGGACCAAACCTGCGCAAGTCTTCTCGCAAGCGAGTAATTGAGTTCGCTTCCTTGGAGCTTTACGCTTACGAAATAGATGGCGTTTTCGACTTTGGAATCTTTCTTCTCTTGAGCTAGCATAGCCCCAATTCTTTGTATCCGTGATAGTTAGATATAGCAAGAGTGGCTTTTGCCGATGTGGTGGGCGAGAGAATCGGGGGATTCACAAGGTATGCCTTAATGCTCAAAGGCAAGGCGACATTAAGGGTCCATTACGTGTAGGCATTTTTCTTCATCAACTTGAAGATCGGCTCGCGGATCGAGGTCGGTGATTTACAAAGCGGCTTATGTATTGCGATCTTCCCATGAAGGATTTCACTTACATCGGTGTCAGGGGTGGCTTCATTTCAACTATCGCCTTGATTTTACGGGGATCTACTTCGATTCCCCGTTACTGTCACCATATATCCTAGCACCTTACCTCGTCTTACACCGAAAGTGCACTTGGGTGGATTCGGTCTCATGCTTTGTGGTCTCGGAGGCGGCGAAGAATTTTCTCAAATCAACAAAGTGCTTGGCCATCGATCCTCTGGAATGTATTATCATGTCGTCCACATAGACCTCAATTTCTTTGTGGATCATGTCATGGAACAGTACTGTAGCGCCCTTTGGTACGTAGCCCCGGCATTCTTTAGTCCGAATGGCATGACCGTGTAGCGATATGTGCCCCGAGGGGTTGTGAAGGCTGTTTTGGCTTGATCTTCTTACGCCATTTTGATTTGGTTGTAGCCGGCAAAACCGTCGACGAAGGATTTGACTTCATGGTTGGCCGTGGAATCTACCAAAATGTCGATGTTTGGCGGGAAATCGTCTTTTGGGTGGCTTTGTTCAAGTCCACGAAGTCTACGCAGCATCGGATCTTTCCGTTGGCCTTGGTCACCGTTACTATGTTAGAAAGCCATGTAGGGTATTCAATGACCACGATGAATCCCGCCCGAGCATCTTTTCTATTTCCTCTTTCACTTGTAAGGGACCATTCGGGCTTAATTCTTCTTAACTTACGCTGCGGCTTGACTTACGGGTCGAGCGGTATTCGGTGCTCAACTATGGAAGGATCGAGGCTGGCATATCTTTATAGGACCATGCGAACACATCCACGAATTCTTTTAGCGGCTCGATTAGGGCATCCCTTTCGGTCCCTTCGAAGAAACTACCAATCTGCGTCTCTTTAGGCTCTTCCGCGGTTCCCAGATTCACACTCGTCAAAATCTCTTCGGCGGCTTGGGCTCGATTTTCCTCTTTCAGGACAACTGCTTAAAGATTTCTTTGATATATTGTTCATTTAATGTGTACGCCTCTTCATCTAGTGAATCGTTATTAAGCGTTTTTAGATTATTAGTTAATTCATCATTAGTTAAAGTTGCAATTAAGGGATACTCGAAAGGTTCATCATTTCATTGAAGACGAAGGGGAACACGATGTTCGCTACGGACTCGTAGTCTTCGGGCGTAAGGCCATCGGACGACTCGAGACTCGAACTCAACAATGAGAGACTCGGAGGACTTTACAAAGGTTGACACGAAAGGACGGGGGACCAATCCAAGCTTGGTGATCATTTCCTCTTTGGTCGCGGACGGGCACGAGAGAGTTTCCCAATTCTTTAGCGGCATCGGCGTCGGTGGCTTCACAACTCGGGAAAGGCATGGTCTCTGTGCTCCCTCTTCGATCGTTGCTATCATCTCTTTGTCGAACCGAGAATCAATTGTGTTTGGCGTGCGAAAGGCGAGCATGTGGATGTAGGGATCTTCCTCAATCACAGGGATTTCCGTTTCGTCACAATCGGCCGCTCAATCCGGATGTAAGGACGTATTGCGTCTCGGTGAGATGCTAGAAAAATCTCATGTCCCATACTCGAGCGGAAAGGCTCGGCGGGTAGTTCGGCAAGGAGGACGTCCCACACGACGTTCATAGATTCGGCCGAGTCGTCGGTGTTTGCCGACTTTTATCATGAAAATCTCCTCGCTGGCGAGGCCAAAGAATGGGTTTGCGGAATGCGACAAATCTGTGATTGAGGACCGGGGACTTGTGTGCTGTATCATGGCGGTGTTCGGCGTTTCCTTCCGATACGCCTCCAAGTGTTGGAAATAGCAATTAAATTTGATGAATCGAACTTCTTCGGAGTCTGCTCGCTTGAGTGTGTCGACATAGTTGGCATTCTTGGATTCTAAAGGATGCTTTGGCGAGACTTGCCTCTTGAAGGATGTAGCCCCGGTGTTTGGCGTGGGCGTTCTTGGCTATTGTTTCGGCTTCGTTCCCTATGAGGAAACTGTCACCCCTTACGACTTCAAGGTCTCCCTGCTGGTTGATGAATTTGACGCATTGGTGGAGAGTGGAGGCTATGGCTTTCATGTGATGCAACCAAGGGCGCCCTAGTAGAGTGTGAACTCGGAGGGATATCCATTACATGGAACTTTGCGGGCACCATTTGGGTTTCGTACCGAGTTCCAGAGTCACTGTCCCCGAGAATGGGACGAGACGAACCGTCGTAGGCCTTGACGATCCGGGTAGATGGGATCACGCGCCTTTCATTTATGCGGAGGGCCCTCATCATGCTGAGGGGAAGGACGTTTACCGATGATCCATTGTCCACTAATACCCCGGGGAGTGACATGGTGTTGAGCCGAATAGTGATGTACAGAGCTTCATTGTGTTGGGAGACATCTCTTGGCAAATCTTCATCGCAGAAGGTGATCATACTCCCATATAGGTGAGGATCATAGATTTGGTCCTTGTCTCGGGATAGAGAGTCATCAAGCCAGTCACTTCGTGCCTTTTTCTTGCGAGGTAGAGTCTTTGCCGAAGCCCACAGGTTATGCGATGCCTTTTGTGGCGGTTGCCATCTCCGATCCAACATGTTGATTGAGTGGGGCGCCCAGGCCCAGCGTCGGTTTTCTTCATCGGTGTATACTCGGGAGGCTGGACAAGCGAACCTTGGCGACCCCGAGGGGGTTGGACTTACGTTGCGGTACTGCGGTATCCGAAAGTCTCAACTCTGTCGTTGGCAAGGCTTTTACGCTCTTTTACCCCTTTTTGCTTTGGGAAGGCGACTGGAGTAGAGTACATAATAATCAAATCCCCAGATGGCTCCCGAGCGTTCCCACACCGTTATCACCGGCCTCGAATCTCTCCTTCAATTTTCTTTGGGAGGAAATTTTCTTTTTCTTAGGAGGACGGTCCTCGTGTATCCGATCTGATAGTCCCTTTCAAGGCAATCGGGACAGTCACAAATATCCCACCAAATGTGTTCTACGGTGGTGGCGGATTTGGGACCTCGGGTTGGCGGTCTTTGGAATGACTTTGGGTGGACTGGTCGGGGGATCTGGCTGCTGGGCTCATCAGTAGCGAGTGATTGGACTCCGCCGGATAATGAGAGATATTGAGGTCCCGGGGAACGGGCACATGTTTGTCCTTCGGGATAGCCCCGATCGGTTGGGATATTGTTAAGGTCCCGAAGTGGCGTGTGGCCTCTTCCAATCCGGGCTGCTGTCGTTACGGCGTTCTTCTAGGGCTTTGATGGTGACCATATTTCTTCAACTGTTCCCTGATTTTCATCACTCGGGCGATATTTGTGGGATCATCACTTTGAGAGGGGACAAGCGACGGTATACCGAACTCTTTCGTCCACGGCTGCTGTTTGGGGGCCGGTTGCCCTGCAAGTCGGCGGGCAGGAGTTCCGGCGGTGGAAACATAGGAATCTTGGGGTAGCATCTTGATGTATCCGGGACTATTAAGAAGAGGAGGAGAACCCTCTTCCTTCTTCGCGGTAAAAGTGCCATCGGAATTGAGGGCGATAGTCAAACCATGACTTGCGACCACCCCGAGTAGATCATCAATTTGAGCCTCATGCCGAAGTCTCATCTGTTCTACCAACTGGATCCAATCTTGAGTGCATGCGAGGGATTTTGGAGGACGGAGCAACGTTATCCCCATCATTACCGGCGATGCGAGACATTACGAATCCGGAGTCGGAACAAACGGTGAAGGCGACTATGCGCTTGACTCTTCCCAACTGATCAAACGGTGACCCGGTGCCCGAAACCAAGCTTTGTGCGGAGGCTGCGGGGAAAGGACACGAAGGTTCGGATGTGCGGGAATGGAAGGAGGGTAGTTGTTTGGGCTTTAGGCTCATGCAACATGCGATTATTTGTTCACGTTTACTTAAAACATGTTTTATTAACCTAATCGGTTGGAAAAGATTGCTCTTCTTTTCGCAAACTACTCGATTCTGGATCGGTGGGCCCCGTCACTACGTCTATAAGCCCCTCGTATTCCACTGTATTTCGACCTCCCGGGGTGGACAGGCCCGGGCGAGGGTCCTATAGGGCAAGCGGGTCCCACCGACCGAAAGAAAAACGATCCTAAAAGTCGGCGGGTAATCGAGTCTTAACAAGCATTCGATGTAAATTACGGACAAAGGCGACGTCAAAAGTCAAGATCATGTCCAGGGGCTCGACGAAAAGTCGGCATGATTTGGGTGATAAGCGTCCACAATTGATCTTGACTTGTCGTCGGTTAAGCCGTAATTAGGCATGTAATATTCATTAATCCTTGATGACTCGGTGTCAATGCTTTGGGAGTCGGTGTATAATTTGTGCCGGTCGAGCCGAAGTCAAGGCGCCGGTCAATATCTTGGTCAAAGTCTGCGGCGGAAAACCGCGAACTTCGGCGATAAGGGTCCCCGAAAGATATTGAGTCGGTATGCCGACAAAGGCTTGAAAGGAAAGGTCTATACACGGACAGGGCATGACACAGACCAGACTAAAAACCAACCGGGTCTCGGACAAAGTGTGTCACGGACAAGTGCATGGTCGACACTAGGCTCCATGGGATGTTTGGGTAGTCCTGTGCTCATCCGAGAGGCGTAATAAGACCAAACGGACCGCGACAAGGATTTCCCCGGGTTAAGGACGTAGTGTGCAGTGTACGGTCACGTGCGCGTAGTGTGCAAGCAGTCTATATTCTTTTTCTGAGTAAAATAGAGATTTTTTATGAGTCTTAAAAATATGATGCATGATTTTTTTTTTTTTGAGAATTTTCTTCTTCTTTTTTTTTTTGAAAATCTTTTTTTTTTTGAATTTTTTTTTTTGAAATTTTTAATGAGCACATAAGCACGAAAATTCCGACAGTTAGGGACATTATTCCGACAGTCAAAATTTTGACTTTCTCCGAGGCGGCCAAAACAACATGAAAACTGTGCAAAAATCAACACACACACAAAAATGATTTTCGAAGCCGGGACGGAAGCTTGACCCTCAAAAGCTTTTTTTGAAAACGGTGATACCGGTACGTGGGATTGTTAGACCACAATTTATCCCCGACTCGTGTTAGGAGGCGATAACGGGAAATTTAGTGGTTTCCACCAATATATCAAATACCATTTTTTTTAAAAAAAAAAGCTTAGTCCCCAGCGGAGTCGCCACTGTGATGATGTGTATCCGAAAATTTTCCCATTTTTGTTTGAAAAAATCAACGAAAACGGAGTCGCCACGCCATTTTAATTTTGAGGGCCAAAACTTTGAAAAAAGCCCGAGATCAGAGATTTAGGTTCGGAGGTCATGTTACGTGTCGGGAAGGACGTTAGTGTGCACCCGACGCGCCTCGTAAAACGAGTCTTTCAAGCTGAAAATCATTTGTGTGTGTGTGTGTGTGTGTGTGTGTTTTGGCCAAAATAAGTTGAAACTCAGAAAAGTAAAAATTGGGATATCTTTTCAAGACTTTAAACTGATCCCATGATTTTTTGGAAGATTTTTGGATTGAGATTTGGTACTCAAAAGACCTTTTGAAGTTGAGAGCCATTTCTGCCAGAATGAAAAAGGCAGTGGACCTTTGATTTTGAAATGGATTCAAGGGTCTTAAAACTTCATAATATGGATAAACTCAGAGAATGAAAGTTGTTCTAGACACCTTAAATAAGATTTTTGCGAAGGAATTTTCCATTTTGGAGAAGATTTGAGGGGTCAAAACCTTCTGGAAACCTCAGATATGAGATCTGGATTCCCAGAAGCTGATGAACTAGCCTCTGAAAGAAAATTTGAAAAGAGGAGTTTTACTCACCCAAAAAATAAAGTAAAAATATGTCTGGAAAGCTCTGGATGTTGGCTACAAAAAGTGTTTTATAGTCAACACCAAATTCCAAGTTCATCTGTGTCCAAAAATTAAGACAATGGTCTGAGGTCTGGGAAAATTGCTACTGGACAGCAACTTCTCAAGAAAGAAAATATGATTTTAAGGGGGGTTTTGCATCCATGCTTGTCCCCATTTCCCTAGGTTTTGGTTAGTGATCACTAGACATTTTAGTGGTGAATCAACTATACCAAACCATCCTTGGGGTACATTAGGACTAAGCATTTCATTTGCTTGGGAAGGGGATTTTTATCCTTTGAAAATGAGATTTTATGCTTGAAAATGGTTTTTAGGGTTTTGAAAATGAGTTTTCTTGGTAAGAAAGTAAGAAAACTTGAAAATAATTTTGATCTTTGTAGAAGATCATCCATGGAGATGGTCTTCCATGGTGATCTTCTTAGATCTAAAGCAAGAAGATGAAGGAACTACATTTTGTAGTTTGAAGATGCATGCATGGATGAGATTTAGGGTTAGGAGGAGGAGGGTTTACCAATCTTCCTTGTGTTCTTGAGTGTTTGGCTTGTATGTATGAGTGTTTAGGGCTTTAATATGAGAGTGAGTGGATGAGTATGAGTTGGGAAAGATTGGAGAGAAAAAGGTGACAATTCTTGAAGAATTCTCACTGTTTTCTCTCTATATTTCGCCAGAGGTTCGGTGCAAAATGTGTTGTGGCCCCCTATTTTTGTGACTGGAGGGCTCAATTTATAGCCCTCTGAAAATTACAAAGATGTCCGCGCGGATAGGGTTGCTTGGCGTGCACTGTTCATTAAATGCAGCTCCAGCTTTGGACAAGAAGAATATTTCTTTTCAAAATTCAAATTAACAGCCAGTTTTTTGTTTCCAGCCATTGCTATTTTTGGTTTTCTTCTTTTGTTTTACTTTTTGAGATTCTTTTTGAGGTTTAACCTTAAATAACAATGCCCATTTTACCCTCACTTTGTTAGAAAAGTTAGGATTGTTAGGAATTGTTAGAAATGTTATAACTTTCGTTAATTTTCTAACGAAAATTCTAACAAGCTCAAATTGGAGCACTTACACCCCCTCCCCTCTCTTTTCAACACATGCACACAAGAAAGCACGCAAGCAAGCACGAAAAATGGAATCTAGGGAGACTTGCTACGGCAAGGCACCTTGGGTGAACGACGATCTGTTCTTCCCAAGGGGTAACTTAACCTCCGAACCCTAAAATCCTTTTTTTCAAAGTTTTGAGAAAATCAAAATGGCGTGGCGACTCCGTTTTTCAAATTAAACCGGATGTTTTCAAACTCGCGTGAATCCGATCTAAAAATAAAAATTTAGAATTTGGGCACACATTCACAGTCGGAGGCAATCCGATCACAAAATCCATCGAGATTCCTTCCCATTTCCACTCCGAAATATCTAACGGTTGAAGTAGCCTCGCCGGTCTCTGATGCTCGGCTTTGATTTGTTGACAAGTCAAACATCTTGATACAAAATCTGCAATCTCTCTTTTCATCCCATTCCACCAATAGCCTCTCTTCAAATCTTGGTACATCTTCGTACTTTCCGG
Source organism: Adenophora triphylla var. japonica (assembly GCA_022495995.1). Lineage (NCBI taxonomy): Eukaryota > Viridiplantae > Streptophyta > Magnoliopsida > Asterales > Campanulaceae > Adenophora > Adenophora triphylla. Next base: position 20,204 of record JAFEMH010004592.1, read on the forward strand.
ATGAATAGCAAACATTGATTTGTGGCCATCCTCTAAAACTCGCCTTTTGATCTCCGGTGTAGAAGGAATGCAAATTCTGTCTTGGAAGGTTAAAATTCCATCTCTATTCAATGCAAATTCCCCGGTCTTTCCATCTTGCACTTGCCCCAAAATTTTCTTCAATTTCAGATCACTTTGTTGAGCTTCCAAAAGATCTCCATACAAAGTAGGGACTGCTCGAACATTCGCAAATATCATTTCACTTCTCGACTCTCGGGACCTCAAGGTTGATAAATAAGCCTTCCGGCTAATCGCATCCGCCACCACGTTCGCCTTTCCCGGGTGATACGAGATAACACAGTCATAATCCTTCAATAGCTCTAACCATCTTCTTTGCCGATTGTTCAACTCTTTCTGGGTAAACAGATATTTCAAACTCTTGTGATCGGTGAAAATCTCAAATCTCGCCCCATATAAATAGTGCTTCCACTTATGCAATGCAAATACAATCGCAGCCAACTCCATGTCGTGGGTAGGATAATTCTATTCCGCTGGTGATAAATTTATCGAGGCATACGCAATCACTTTCCCATTTTGCATAAGAACACATCCCAATCCTTCTTTCGAGGCATCACTGAAAATAACAAAATTCTCGCAACCATCTGGAAGGGTAAGAACTGGAGCTGTCGTCAACCTCTTTTTCAACTCGGCAAAGCTTGCTTCACACTTTGAATCCCACACAAATAGTATATCCTTCCTCGTCAATCTTGTCAATGGAGTTGAAATTCTAGAAAATCCCTCAATGAAACTTCGATAGTACCCCGCCAAACCAAGAAAGCTACGAACCTCAGTCACAGTTGAAGGCTGCTTCCAATTGACTACGGCTTCAATCTTAGAAGGATCCACGGAAATACCCGAACTAGATACCATATGACCCAAGAAAAAGATTTGTTCATGCCAAAACTCACACTTGCTAAACTTGGCAAACAACTGCTTCTCACGAAGCACAGATAAAACAATTCTCAAGTGCTTCTCATGATCTTCCCGGGATTTGGAGTAGACAAGAATATCATCAAAGAAAACCACAACAAAACTATCAAGATAGGGCTTGAAGATCTGGTTCATCATATCCATGAATACCGCCGGTGCATTAGTCAACCCGAAAGGCATAACCACGAATTCATAATGACCATATCTCGTTCTGAAGGATGTCTTTGAGATGTCATCTGGTCGAATCTTCAACTGATGGTATCCGCTTCGCAAATCAAGTTTGGAATAGATCACGGAACCTTGAAGTTGATTGAACAAGTCATTAATATGCGGAAGAGGGTATTTATTCTTGATAGTTGCTTGGTTCAACAATCTATAGTCGATACACAATCTCAACGTGCCATCCTTCTTTCGAACAAACAAAATCGGTGCTCCCCAGGGTGAAACACTTGGACGAATGAAATCCCGATCTAACAATTCTTGCAACTGAGTCTTCAACTCTTTCAACTCAGCTGGAGCCATTCTGTAGGGTGCTTTGGATATAGGTGAGGTACTAGGCACTAAATCAATGCAAAACTCTACTTCCCTATCTGGAGGCATAGAGTATTCAATTGAAAACACATCAATAAACTCATTCACAACCGGGACATGAGATAACTCGGGGGATTTCTTACTTGAATCTAACACATAAGCCAAATACCCCTCACACCCCTTAGACAATATTTTTCTAGCCTTTAAAGCAGATATAACATGAATACCAAACAAAGATTTATCAGCATCAAACACAAATGTAGGCACATCAGGCATAGCAAAGAAGACTCGCTTTCTACGACAGTCTACTAAACCATGACAACTACTTAACCAATCCATACCAAGGATGACATCAAAATCCCGAATTTGTAACTCTACAAAATCCACTGACAATACATGCCCACATATATTCACATCACACCCATGATAAACCAAAGAAGATGCGAGGCACTCTCCTATAGGAGTAGAGACCTCCAACACATAAGGCACAATTTCAGGCAATTTATGCAATGCAAATGCAAAATGAGATGCCACAAAAGAATGGGAAGACCCGGGAAATATAAGGATGCGGGCCTTAACTCCTGAGACAGGGACTATACCTCTAATGATGGCATTATGATCTACCTCTCCTCGACCCAAGGCAAACAGTTGCCCTTGCACTCTATCCTTTGGTTTCCTCTCGTTGTCTCTTTTCACTCCACCTCTTTGCCCACCTTGACCAGTACCCGAAGCTTGTCCCCGCTGTAGCTTAGGACAGTTCTTCCTGAAATGACCTGCTGCTCCACACTCAAGGAATTTGCCTTGTTTGCTCCAACACCTATCCTCTGAATGACCCATCTTCTTGCAAAAGCCACATACCATCCCAAATTGACTTGAAGTCGGACGAGCTATCAGAGCCGCCACATTTCCTCCTCTAACTACCCTCGGGGCTGAAAACCTTTGTTTCCCTCTACTCTGTCCGGAGCCTTGACCTTGGAATATCGATTTACTTCCACTTCCACCTTCGAATTTACCCCGATGCTCTTCAATATCATTCTCTATCTGGTATGCTCTATTCACCGCCGCTTGGAAGTCGGTGAAGTCGTTCGTCAAAAGCTGTTTTCTAAACTCCAATCTCAACCCTTTCACGAATCGATAGACTCTCCTCTCTTCTTCTGGTACCAAATGAGGACAATATCTAGCTAACTCCGTGAACTTCGCAGAATACTGGGCCACTGTCATCGTCCCTTGCTCTAACCTCAAGAATTCAACCTCCTTCCTATCCCGTGTAACCATCAGAATGAAATGATCTCGGAACTTGCGGGTAAAGTTCTCCCATATCTGAGGCGTGTGGTCACGATCCCAACTATCCTTCACAATATGCCACCAATGCTCGGCAGGTCCTTCCAGTTTGAAAACAACACACCTCACCTTTTCTTCGTCCGGACTCTCCATCGCTGCGAATATCTTGTTCATAGCCTCAAGCCACCTTTCGGCCTTCAACGGATCTGGATCCCCATTATAAGTCGGTGGAGCCATCTTAACAAACTTCTCCAATCCATGCCCTTGTCTACCTTCCTGATGATGTTGTGCTTGACCTTGAGCTACCATATTTTGCAAGAACACCCTAAACATATTCAACATCTCCGCATTTGGATTTCCACCTCCCCCGACATTACCCTCATTCTTCGGTGCTCTATGCTGATCATCTTCGTTTCCCGCCAATGAACAAACTCCTGCATCAAACACTAGTCGTCAGTTATCACACACTCTCCCTTAAGCTAGACATCTACCCTTTACTTCTAAACCGGGCTCTGATACCAACTGTGGGGACCCCGACCCGGAACCTTAGCTCATGCCCCAAGCGGGAGGATCCCCTTACTATCAAAAACCACCTGAATTTTAAAATTTGACTTAACTTGAAAAGAAAACCAACTTTAACATTTCCATTATAAAACTAACTCAAAACATCTCCACTTGGAGGAAAGTTATAAACTAACTTTGAAAAGATAACCTGTTTTAGTTACAAACTAACCACAAATATAAGTTTTACAAAAGTTGTTTTATATACAACTCCACAAAGGAGCTACACCAAAATACAACTACAAATCCCAACCAAGACATACACATACCCAGACAACCCAAAAAGACAACGTCCAAACTCCTTTCCGTCCTCACGGGGTTGGTCCGCCTATCTCAGTGCAATCTAAAACATTAAAGGGAGAAGGGTGAGAATAAATCTCAATAAGCTATTATGAATGCAACAATATGCCAAGTAAAATGTAACACATAACAAGGTTGCTCATAACACATTGGTAAAGTGGTAAACACATTACATTACCTTGGTTTACCTTTCCCGTCTGAACAATAAGTCGTACAACGTTGGGAGTAAACTCCACTCATTTGTGAACTGCTTAGGCATATTCACATCTTATAAGACTCATTTTTCAGAGAACCATATAAGATACTAGCAATCTTTAAGGCTTTTGGCTCAATACAGAAGCTATAACCCCATTCTGCGGCCACAGAAGGGCACAGTCACAGGTATAATGTAATCTGATCACCTTATAGAACAATTTACATAATTGATCGTATTCCATTATACCCCTAAACATCAGCTGATTGAAACACATTCAAGCACATAATAGTTACTTGAAAAGAAATCCACCAAAGGAATAACAAAATAACAACATGGTATTCATACTCACGTTTAAACCAATACAATAGTGCAACATACATTTTATACACTATTTGAATCACAAACCATGGATATGTAATCAAGTAAGGGCACAATGTATAACCAACAAGCCCTACATGTTCAATATAAAACAATTAATAACCTCTATAAAGGTTCAAGATCAAATTACCAAGTTTGAATAACTTTGGTTAAGTTGCAAATCAAGTCTTTCAACCATATTCCGAACAATATTTAAACCCCTTCCTCAAATCTATTTTGACCAAGTAAGACACCATTGGATAGCTGAAGTTTTGTACTTTATTTATAGTCAAAGAGGGTTCAATTATATACTAGGTAGATTAGGTTTCTAAGGCTTGGAAATGGTTCAGAGTCAACAGGGCAGGGCACGACTCGTGTCCCAGGGCACGACTCGTGCCACCTTAACAACCCCTCAGATACAGTCATCCCCCTAGGCATGACTCTTCCATCTTGAAGGGATGACTCGTGCCACAGGGCACGACTCGTGCCCTTTTACCAGAAATCAGAACAGAGCTGAAAACATCAGGAAGTTCAAACACAAAATGTCCTATATTCATTTCCTCTATTCCTTAAGTCATAAAATAGGCACCAAACCTCGCCCTAACTCATACCAAACCATTCCATACTCATTCCAACCCAAGTATAATATACCAAAATCATTTTACAACCTTCCAACTTCAAGAAAAAATGGCCAAACTAACCATGCACATCTATCTAACCAATGATTCAACAATTACCTTTGCTTTACACCACCATTTCAACCTAGACAATACTACCATCACCAAGTCTCACTTCAAATCATTCCATGACCATTCCAACTCAAGAAAAATGGTTCCAAAAATACAAAAAACCATTTAAACAACAACAAGATTCAATTTAACATGGAATGAGCAATAAAATGAAAGGAATCATAATAACTTACCGAAATAATTCGAAAATAAGGAAATATTTTTCCGGATAGATACGCTCCCCTCGGCGTCACGAACAATAATATACGAACGGATCGAAAAACAAAAAGGAGATGAATTTACTATGAATTTAGGAAGGATAGGTTAGGGTTTAGATTTCCATGGAGTTGGTGAAGAGGAGATATGCTGAGGAAATTTAAAAATGAAGTTTCTTTGTTTATTCCATGGATAAACATTGAAATTCCCACTAAAGCTCCTGTAATAGTTACACTAGTACAACTAACACCCTTAGGATTTCACTATTACACTAAAACACCTCAACACTTATAACCTTTTCTTTAATATTTCAAATATTATAATTTCACCCCAACATTTCATATTTATTTCATTTAGTCATTAAAGCATTAACTAAATTTTATTATCATCCTAAAATTCCATAAATTGTCAAATATCAAAATGAGCACATAAAATCCAACAAGTAGCATAAAATGCATAAATAATATACTACAACCCCAACCCCACGTGCTCAACATGTGCTAAAATGGTGCCTAGGATTAGGGTCGTGACAGCACGAGTCGTGCTCCTGGTCACGAGTCGTGACAATCACCAAATTTCCAATTTTCAGCTAATTCAAATTAGTTCTTTTGTGTGTGACCCTTTAGGAATTATATTATGTTGGTAGTGAGTCGAAACATCGACATCACAAGACATAAGTGGTTTCTAGCAAATCATTATATCCACCCAATTAATATAACATCAAAGCTTGATTCCTTGATAGATCAAATGTTACAATCCCTTTGTCCACGATGTCAATTTGAACATGAGTCATGGTCCACGTCAACTCATATTGTTCAATGCTTTCTCGATTCCGAATATGTTGATAATCCAAGTGCATTTGATCTCTATCAACTCTCTTGAGTGTGGCCACACATTTCATCAACACTATTCATTGAGGGGCCCAAGCAAACATCTCTCTCAACGGGAGGGACAAATCCCATCTTTGACTTATCATTCTTCCCTACAAGAATCCAATCGTGCTAACATAGCCTTTATTGCTATCCTATTAAAGATAGTGTTAGACTACATCAAACACAATGTTCATCATGTGGAAGACGATGATAATCTCAGGTACAAATGATTCAATGACACGACTATCATGAGATTTAATCATGACATATATGACTATAGACCATGTCATAAATCTCATCGGTAGGTCATGTCCAATACCTTGTTCTCTAACAAGTACCCATAAGTGTAATGTGCATCTCATGCATATAATCATCACTATGATTATACATTACCAACTTATACTAGTTATTCATAATAACTAGGGACGCAGGTTATTATAATAAACATGTAAACATATAATAAGCCAAATAAACTTTTTCCATAATAAATGATAAAGATGATTACATAGCAGTATTAAGTTATAAGTCATACATAACTAAATGCATAGGGCATTACACCAACAATCTCCTACTTGAACTAGGCTCTATCTATGTATCGTATACCCATGGACCTAACATGACCATCATGCTTTGCTTGTGCAAGGGGCTTTGTAAGCGGATCCCTAATGTTATCATCGGTTGATACTTTGCATATCTTAACGTTTCCCCTATCAATAAACTCTCAAATGAGATGGAAACGTCTAAGTATGTATTTGGATCGCTGATGTGAACTTGGTTCCATTGATTGCGCAAATGGCACCACTATTGTCACAACAAAGTTTCACCGGATTAGTGATACATGGAACAACTTCCAAAACACTAATGAACTTCTTGATCTAAACTGCCTCTTTAGCTGCATCGGATGCCGCTAAACATTCGGCCTTAGTTGTAGAATCGGCTATGGTACTTTGCTTGGAACTCTTCCAATAAATAGCACCTCCGTTAAGTATAAACACAAATCCCGACTGCGATCGGAAATCATCTTTGTCGGTTTGGAAGCTTGCATCTGTGTAACCTCTTACAACTAGATCATCTTCCATTCCTCCAAAGACCAAGAATGCATCCTTAGTCCTTCTTAAGTACTTAAGGATCGTCTTAACTGCCATCCAATAGTTTTCACCAGGATCAGATTGGTATCGACTCATCATGCTTAGAGCATACGAGACGTCGGGTCTTAGTAAAAGTCATGGCGTACATGATAGATTCAATAGCCGAAGCGTATGGAATCTCACTCATCCTCTTTTGCTCACCAATTGTCTTAGGACAATGACTCTTGCTAAGAGTAACACCATGACCCTTTGGCAAGTTGACTCTCTTAGAATTTTCCATATTGAATCTTCTAAGAACCTTGTCAATGTAGGTACTTTGACTCAAACCAATTATCCTTTTAGATCTATCTCTGTAGATTTTGATGCCAAGGATGTAAGAGGCTTCACCCATATCTTTCATTGAGAAACATTTCCCCAACCAAGACTTGACAGTCTGAAGTGCAGGAATGTCGTTTTCAATGAGTAAGATATCATCGACATACAATAATAGAATTAATACTATGCTCCCACTGAATTTCATGTATACACAAGGTTCATCTTCGTTATTGACAAAACCAAACTCTTTGATCTTTTCGTCAAAACGAAGATTCCAACTCCTAGAAGCTTGCTTCAACCTATATATGGATCTTTGCAACTTGCACACTTTGTTAGAATTTCTTGGATCGAAAAAACCTTCGGGTTGTGTCATATACACATCCTCAAGTAACTTCCCATTTAGGAAAGCTGTTTTGACATCCATTTGACATATCTCATAGTCATAATATGCAGCTATGGCAATTAAAATTCTAACAGACTTAAGCATTGCAACAGGCGAAAAATTTTCATCATAGTCAACACCATGAATCTGCCTATATCCCTTAGCTACAAGCATAGCCTTGTAAGTATGCACCTACCCATCCATGTCAGTCTTCTTCTTGAAGACCCACTTGCACCTTATGGTTTTTACACCTTCAGGTGGCTCAATCAAGTTCCAAACTTGATTATCCGACATGGATTGTAATTCGGATTCCATGGCTTCTAGCCATTTCTCCGAATCAGGAGTGGACAGCGCCTCTTGATAGGAAGTAGGTTCATCATTCTCAATGACTTCCACTTCATTATTTCCGATACGAGAAATCTATATCTCTCGGATTTGGATTGTACTATATCCGATCTACGATGGACTTGTGGATCTTGAACCGGTTCCACAACTCCTTGTGGATTTGGTTTCGTCTCTACTAATGGTTCCATGTTATTTTCGGGTTCTTGAATTTCTTCAAGATCAATTTTACTTTTGCTAGATGCTTTATTGAGAAATTGTTTCTCAAGAAAAGTACCATATTGAGCAACAAACACTTTGTTCTCACTGCGGTTGTAAAAGTAATATCCTTTGGTTTCCTTAGGATAACCATCAAAAATAACCTTGTCAGATTTAGGTGCTAACTTATCAGAGACAAGTCTCTTCACATAAGCTTCGCAACCCCAAATCTTCATGAAAGACAAACTAGGTTTTCTTCCATGTCACATCTCATGGGGGTCTTAGGAGCCGATTTAGTAGGGACTCTGTTCAGTGTGAATGCAGCTAGGGGTGTAAGTGGTTCGGTTCAAACAGCGGTTTGAAATCGAACCGAACCAAACTATGCGGTTTGGTTTGGTTTTCAAGTATAAATGGTTCGTTTCGGTCCGGTCTCAAATTTTGACAAACCACATGATTCGATTTTATTTGTGGTCAAAACCAAACTGAACCAAACCAAACCGCGATTTGAAACCGAACCACCAAACCAAACTACATTACATAAACTAATCCTAACCCCCGTTTTATATCTTATTCGATATTTTCGTATATTTATTAAAATTTACTATTAGATCAATAAAAAAACCTACATTAAATAGGTTAATCCTAACCGCCTTTGTATATCTTATTTAATATTAATTTCATCATTTGTTATCGTAATTGCGATACATAAATAATTAAGTTCCCTTCCACGATCGAAGATTGTAAAGTGTTTTTCTTTCTTCGGCCTCTTTCTTTCTCTAGTCTCTCTCTTCCTCTGACTCTACTCTTAACGCTCACATTTTTCGCTCTTCCTCCGAGATCACAAAAAATTTAAATAATATAAAAATAAGTTTTGGTCTGAATCGTGGTTTGAATTGTAGTCCAAATCATGGTTTGATACACGGTTCGAATCGCGGTTTAAACCATATTATTGAACTGCGGTTTGAACCAAAACGAGCCAAACCATAACGGTTTGGTTTGGTTCGGTTTGAATTTTTTCATGGTTCGATTCAGTTTTGAATTTTCCCGAACCGATGACTAGTGGTTCGGTCCGTAAATTCCCCGAAACTGAACCAAACCGAACCATTTACACCCCTAAACGCAGCAGTCTCTAATGCATGCCCCCAAAAGGAAATAGGAAGGTCAACTTGACTCATCATCGAACGAATCATGTCTAACAAGGTTCTATTCCTCCTCTCGGACACACCATTCCATTGTGGTGTTCCGGGTGGAGTCAATTCTGAAATAATTTCACAGTTTTTTAGATGATTGTCAAACTCTTGGCTTAAATATTCTCCACCACGATCGGATCGAAATGCTTTAATAGTTTTGCCAAGTTGATTTTGTACATCATTTTGAAATGTTCTAAACATCTCATACGATTCACTTTTGGACTTCATTAGATAGACATAGCCATATCTAGATAAGTCATCAGTGAATATAATGACATACCAAAATCCTCTCCTAGTAATGTTGCTTAATGGTCCACATACCTCAGTATGTACTATGGCCAATAAGTCACTAGCCCTCCCACTACTCTTTGTGTAGGGTGGTTTGGTCATCTTACCTAATAAACAAGATTCACATACCTCAAATGATTCATAATCATATGAGTCTAAAAGTCCATGTTAATGGAGTTTAGATATGCGTTTCTCATTTATATAACCAAGCCGGCAATGCCATATGAACGTGTTGTTCACATCATTTGGTTTAGATTTCCTATTTATATTATAGATATTTTCAATATTATTTTGTTTATCATCATCAAGGATATAAAGGTCATTAAATGAATTTGCAATACAATAGAGCATATCATTTAAATAAATATAAAACTTCTTATTTTCAATAAGAAAATTATATCCTTCATCATCCATACAAGAAACGGAAATAATACTCCTACTCAAATCCGAAACGTAGTAACACTTGTTCAAAAAGTGTACTAGTCCACAAGGTAAAGTAACTTCATAAGCTCCTACAGCTAATGCAACAACTCTTGCTCCATTCCCCTCATGTAGGTCCACTTTACCTTCTTTGAGTAGCTTTCTATTCTTTAGATCATGCACATTTAGACAAATGTGGGATCCAATCCGGTATCCAATACCCATGAACAAGAAGTAGAAAGGAAAATATCTATCATATAGATACCTGAAGTAGTAGCAATCATATTGCCCTTCTTCACTTTTAGGCCTTCCTTATAAGCCTTGCAACTTTTCTTCTAATGACCAATCTCATTGCAATGGTAGCAAAATGCATCCTTTTGAGACACTTTGGGTTTAGCCTCATCGGCTTTGGCAACTTTTGCCCTAGGTTTAGCAACCTTTGCTTTACCTAATTTGTCTTCCCTTTTAAACCCCTTTCTTGTGTTAACCATTAACACAACATACCTCTCTTGCCTAGCCTGCACTTGAATTACTATTATTAATTATGATACAATAATATTTTTTTAAAAAAAAATATTATTATTATATTATTTTATACTTGAATTACTTGATCAAAGTATAATTAAATTTACCAATGATGATGCCAAAATCGTCAAATCAGTCCAAATCCAAGCGATCGTTTGCTCCGGCGATTGCTTAACCTGAAAATAAGACAAAACACGTAAACTAAGCCGGGGCTTCACCGGCGAAGGCCCTCTGACGTGAGAATAAGTTCACGGTTTTGTGGTAAGAAACTAAATTAACAGAGTTTCGGAATATCAAAAGTAACATACCAAATAATGTGATACATGACTTGTATTTATAGGGATGGATTGACAGAATCCATGTTGAACTTGGACTGTAAAGAGATAAGGTATAATCCTAATAGGATTATATCTGGTAAGGAGTCCTTATTTGATCTGAATTGTAGGAGGTGGTTACGTTTCTGATAAGAATGTAACTGCTGAATCCTTGTTTGACTAGGATTGTTGCAACTGCTTGCCGGTAAGCCGAGGAGAGTAATGTTCTTATCTCGTCATTTGCAGGTACGCCGAGATGCATGAATTTGTCTCCTCATCATATAAAGCTCTGTCGAAATGAAGAAATGCCGAGATGCATGATTTTGTCTCTCGTCATATGACGATATGCCGAGGAGAATGATCTTGGATCCTCGACATATGAAGATATGTCGAGGTGAGAACTTTTCTCTCCTCGTCATTCGTGACCTCTCGGTCCATGATGAGTCGGGGAAAGAGTAAGTAATATGGGGAACTCATTGATAACGTCAAGGCAGAGGAAGGCACCTCGTCCTCTATGGAGATGATCTCGGCATACGAGGGAGGTCTCCTCGGCACTCCTAGTTGGGGCATATTTTGCTTGCTTGTTGGGCCTAGATTGGCCTTATTGATGACGAGCCCATGTTCGTATCTCGATTTATACTGTTCACTGGCCCCCGACTTTCTAGCTCGGCTTAGGACGAGGAGAAAGTCATCTCGTCCTCGGCTATGAGAATACGAACAGGTTGCCACGTGTCGAAGTCGCTTCACTTGTGCGCCGTTCCATTATACGCCGATTATTGATGTGATGATGAGAGGTGGGCCCCCCAGGCCTGACATGCCTTGGAAGTTGTTACAGGCATTTAATTTTTGGGGCGCCATACCCGTTAACCCATTTTGCTTTCGGGTTTGACCCGGTTTGTTGATTATAAAAACCAAATCCCCTTTTCATTTCAACCTTTTAGCGTCTGTGTTTTGAGAGAGCAAAAGCGAGAGACGTTAAAACCCTCCGGCGAACTCTTGAGTTTTCGAACCCAGTTATCGGTGACTGTTGTTTTTTCGGCGTATTTGACTTCGCCACTTTATTCCGACCACATTTTCTGCAATCAGGTATACATTTCTTCCCTTTTGTTGCTTTTCGTAAGTAGTTTTGCAATTTCTAGGGTTTTGGTAGGAATTTAGATTTCAAAAACTGCTATTGTTGAGCTGTTGAAGCTTTTTTCCGGAAAGTTTGATTCTTGAATCTTCTTGAAGTTTTTGATTTTATTGCATATTTGTTCTAACTCCCCTATTGATCCTTCGTTCCCCTTTAGAAAATGGCTCGTTCTTGGGACCATTCCTCTCAATTTCGTTATGGGTACCACAAAGGTAATCTAAGGGTTTATCAGAGAGAGAGAGGACCATGGTTGTTGGTGACCTTGGCGGAGATAGGAAAAATGTTGACGAAGTATGGACGTACGAGATTATACATTCAATACCCAGACAATACGAGGATAGATAGGATTGACTCATCGTCCCTTAATATTTTTTTGTTTGAGGATAGAGCCGAGATGATGGAGCACATCAATTTGTTCTACCCTTCCTCAGATCACATAGCTCGTGAGCGTCTGAGTGGTAAGGCTCCCTCCTCGGCCTAACTGTAATGACAAGGAGGGGCATCCCTCTTCCCCATCTTAAGCCCAGCCTTGGATGGTGAAACTAATTTTGAATCCTTGGCATTTTGCAGATATGACGAGAAGAGGGGGTGAAGCCTCCTCGTCTACCAAAATAGTTGATGCCTTCGTTGAGGGTGAACAAGTCGACGGAAAGGGAGGTCGAGGAAGAGGAGGACGAGGCTGAGACAGACTACCCAAAGCGGGGATCCCATGTTGGAGCAATTATACATGAGATACGAGGTGGATAAGAATGAATTCTGTTTAACTTATATTGGACGTCCCACCTTCGCAACCGATGCTGAGGAGAAAAGTTTTTATTACAACGACAATCATGTCCACTTCTACTTCAAGCAGTTTCAACAGGGACTTCGTCTCCCTTTAGACCCCTTCATCAATGAATTTTTGGGCGACGTGAAGGCTGTCCCGGCCATGCTGGGAGCTAACGGGACCAGGGTTCTCGTAGGTTTCATAGTCTTGTGTCGTAGCTTAGGTTACGAGCCTACCCAAGCCGCCCTCTGTCACTTCTTCAATATTGGTTACGTCAAGAGTTCGAGGCTCCTAGTCATAAGGAGTGACTCTACGAAGCCGAAAATTATTCTCCTAATGTCTAGCAAGGTAGGAGGCTGTGAGAACCATGTGATTAGGGTAGAGAGTCGGCGTGGCTGGGAGTTCCCTTCTCCTTCGGACGTGTCGTCTGCCTCTAGTCAAGTGCAGAATTTAGGATGGTCCAAAGACTTGATTAAGCGCCTTACTGAATTTACCGAGATCGGGTTCCTTGACTGGGCTGCCTTGGAGGCTGATGAGCGCTACTACGTCCAGGCAGGATTGATGCCGGGACCGAAGGATGGGGTGGAACCCCTCATCGTCGTTAAAAGGGGAAGACGGTTTAACGACTGGAGGACCCATCCTGGCTTCGTGTTCCATGATGAATGTGAGCGTTGCAAGCTCGACCCTAAGGATCAATGCCTTAGGGAAACTGACGTCGCAGGCTGTAATTACTTTTTCCTTGCCTTTGATGCTTGTGTTTTTTACTGTCTGTTTTAATCCATATCGTAATGTGACCATATCTTCCTCGTATTTGCAGACTTAACTCCCGAGCAGGAGGCAGAGTTAGCCATGGAGAACTTAAGTGCAACTGAACTGATCAAGAGGAAAAGGCGTCTGGCCAAGATCTCGGGCTTAACAGATTGGAAGGAGGAGGCCACCCGCCGTAATCTTCTCCTAAATACCAAGGGGGATTAACCCCTCCCAATCAAACTACGAAGGGAAGTAGTGAATGCCGAGGAGGGGCCCCCAAAGGCCGAGATAATCTGTCAACTATCGAGGGGCATAGCGCCCATGTTGATGCTACTGAGTTGGACTCCGACATCCCGTTCGCCGAGACAAATGACCTCCTCTAACGGCATTCAGGTTCGAAGAGTCCCCAAGGTGCTGCTGTCGAGGAGCCCCAAGCTAAACGGGCTACTGTTGAGTCCTCGAATCCTCAAGCTCCTCCAACCCTCACTGTCCAAACCATAAAAAACTATGATGATGCCGAGGAGCTTGCCCAGCGATTGGTGGCCAATGTTGAGCCCTTGAGGGACTTCCCTTTACTTTCCAGGGAGGGTGCATATGTGAGGCTAGGCCGGGCTCCCGTGCAGAGGGCAATGGATCAGGCGGCTTTTGAGAAGCTTGTTCGCGATAAGCCGAGCAAGGAGAACTTGCTAGGGCGCAAGGGACTGCTGATCTCCGAGGTAACTTTCTCGTACCTTTTACCTCGTAACTTTGCACTTGGTATCTTTTCTAACGTTGATCTGTCTTGCAGCTTTCTACAGTGACGGCCTATGAGAACGTCCTGTCCAAGGCTGCGGATAAGCAATTGTACGAGGTTAAGGCCGCCCAGAAGAAGGGTGAGATTGAGAAGGCAGCTTTGGTCGAGCTGTTGAAGGCCAAGGATGCTGAGCTTGAGGCTGCCCAGGCTAAGGTGGAGGCCGAGGTGAAAAGAGCCGAGGAAGCTCATCTGAAAGCCGAGGAAGCTCTCCAGCTCAAGAATGCAGAGTTGGCCGAGATGGAGAGGCTCAAAACCGAGGTCCAGGTGAGGGCCGAGGAGGCTGAGGCCAAGTGTCGGGGTCTGGAAGCCACCCTTCCTTCAAGGGAAGAGGAGGTCGTTGCCAGTTTCAAGGCCAGCCAAGCTTTCAAAGAGGCCGTGGATGAAAAGATGGCCACGATGTTTGAGGACGGCTACCTACATATGGCTCGTCGTCTTTTGGCTGATTCCTCTATTGGTCTGGATGTGAATACCATTGCTCGGCTGATCAGCCAGGATCAATTTGACAAGGAGGCTAGAGCCCTCCATCATCTTGTCCCTTTCTCCGAGTACAACTTGGGCATTATGGCCAAGGAGGATGCTCGGGCTGGCCGAGAAGCTTGGGTTCCCCCGTCTGTTGATCCCGGCAATCTCCAAGCCTTGGTGGAGATGATTGAGGACGAGGAGATGGAAGATGAGGCCGGGGGTGGTGCTACCGAGGAGGCTCATGCAAATGCACAAACTGAGCAGACCACCCCTCCTGCAACTGATGCCGCCACCGAGGAGTTTTTTGGAAAAACCATTTGAAGACGTACATACTTAGGATTTTCCTTTTCTTTTGTTGTAATAGGGCTAGGACTTGTAATTCTCTTTTGAATATCAATGAAAAGTCCTTTTGTTTCAATTCATGTCGCATTGCTATTATGAATTTGTATGAATGCTTGTTTGTGGGCAATACACAAGTACAAGTCTTTTTTTGGGAAGGAAGTCGAGGAAGGTTCCTCGTTCCTTGCTTATAAGGCGAGTCATTAGGCTGAGGTGGAGTTCCTCGGTCTTGACTGAACCTCAAGTCATTAGGCCGGGGTGGGCTCCTCAGTCTTGACTGTTGGGTTAATTTCTTCTTTTTAGTCTCCTTATGCCGAGGAAGATGACTCGTGCATATGTTTAAGACGTGTGATGCCTGTAGTCATTGTGACAAGGTGTTTCCTTGTCTTGACGTAAAGCAAGTCAATAGGCCGAGGAGAGGTCCTCGGTCTTGACTATTAGAACCTGTAGTCATTGAGTCGAGGTGGGCCCTCGTCAAGACATAAGGTGAGCCAGTAGGCCGAGGAAGGGTCCTCGGTCTTGGCAGTTAGAGCTTGTTAGTCTTTGAGTCGAGGTGGGCCCTCGTCAAGACGTGTGATGAACCAGTAGGCCGAGGAAGGTTCCTCGGTCTTGGCCGTCTGAATATTAAATGTTGGTCAGGTAGTCATTTTGACATTGACATGTTTGTAAGTCGAGGACGATGTCCTCGTTGTTCCGTGTGTAAGAGTCGGGGATAAGATCCTCGTCTTCCCAAGCTCTAGTGGTGGTTGCTTTGCGCGTTTGAAGAAGTAAATTTCATAAGCTGAACTTTGATTACATCGAACTGCAATCCTACCATACTGAAAAAGTAAAAGACTAAAAGCTGAAAACTAATCTATTACAAAAAATAGACTAACATTAATGATAGTATTTTCGAAGGTTGTCGGAATGCCATGGATGCTTGAGCTCCTTCTCCTCCTTAGTCTTCAATCTGTAGGTCCCTTCTCGAATGACTTAAGTGATGATATAGGGACCTTCCCAATTTGGGGAGAGCTTATTTTGTTCTGCCTTCCGACCAGTGGCCTCAATTTTTCTAAGTACCCAATCGCCTACTTGGAATACTCTTCTGATGACCCTCTTGTCATGGTATGCCTTGGTCCTTTGTTTGTAGTTTACTATCCTCATCTGTGCAACTAGTCGTTTCTCATCTATCAGGTCTAGGTCTAGGAGCCTATTAACCTTGTTGATTTGCTCATCATAATGGGAATTTCTCACAGTAGGGATGGCCATCTCAGCGGGCGCCATAGCCTCAGAACCAAAGGTCAGTGCGAATGGGGTTTCCCCGGTTAGCCCCCGGGTGGTTGTGCGAACAGCCTATAAGGCTAGGGGAAGTTCGTCCAACCATCTTCCCTTGCGCCCTTCAAGGTTCTTAGTAAGGCCTGTTAGGACCAATTTGTTGGCTGCCTCTACTTGACCGTTGCCTTGGGGTCTGCTAACAGAAGACTTTGTGTGGCGGACTTTGACTCTTCCCAACTCTATTGTAAATGCCGTAGAAAATTGGAGTCCATGATCCGAAACAATTGTGTGGGGGAGGCCAAATCGGCACCAGATGTAGTCGTGGACAAAGTTGATTGCGTTCTCTTTCGTTATCTTGGCTAATGCTTTCGCTTCTATCCACTTGGAAAAGTAATCAACAGCTACTATTACGTACTTGCAATTACCTCGGGCAGGAGGGAAGGATCCGATAATGTCGATCCCCGACATATCAAATGGCCACGTAGGCATTACAAGTGTCTGCTCAACTGCCGGTAGTCTAGGAATGTCGAAGAATCTCTAGCACTTGTCACATTTTCTAACATAGGCGTGCGCGTCCTCCCTCAGGTTTGGCCAATAATACCCTAGCGAGATGATCTTGTCAGCTAAGGTTCTGGCCCCCGGGTGTCCGCCGCAAACACCTTCATGTACTTCCGCTAAGAGGTTCTCAATTTCCTTGGGATAGACACACCTTAGCAGGGGCTTGGTGAAAGATCTTCGGTAAAGGACTTCGTTCATCACAACGAACCTTAGTGACCTCTTCTTGATAAGTTTGGCTTGTGTTTCATCTTTCGGGAGTTGGCTCTTTTCGATGTAGTCTATGTAGTCATCGATCTAGCATCTCTCCTCTCCATCTAGGAGCATGATTTGTAATCTTTCATAGGCAGGTTCCTCAGCAAAAACTACGTATGGATTGGTCTTAGATTTAGACACATCCATAGTCGCTAGTTTAGATAGAACGTTTGCGATTTGGTTGTCTTCCCTGCCTATTTGTTTGATTTCAAATAATTCCATCTTCTTTGTCATGTCTAGGACAAGGTCTCTATATTTGGTAAGTGTGAATGTGTGCCCAAAATTTTTGTTTATTGGAATTCACGCGAGTTTGAAGACATCCGAGTTATTTGAAAAACGGAGTCGCCACGCCATTTTGATTACCTCAAAACTTTGAAAAAAAGGTTTTATGGGTTCGGAGGTTAAGTTACCCCTTGGGAAGAACGTTTGGCGTTCACCCAAAGTGCCTTGCCGGAGCAAGTCTCCCTAGATTTCATTAATCGTGTTTGCTTGCGTGCTTTCTTTGTGTGCATGTGTTTGAAAATAAGGGGGGGAATGTCCCAAGTTATCTTCCGGACGTACAAACCATTTGTTGGTTGTCGCTCGGGATTCCTTGGAATTTATGTATTTGGGATTATGATCCCGTCCTCATCTTATGACTTATGATCATCGCATTTTTAAGCCTTGGGACCCTCGGGACTTGCGTGATCGAGAGAATGACTCTCTTTTGGGTCAAAGATGAGGTTCTTTAGGAAGGAATGTCCTTAGCCCATCAATCCTACACTTTAAGACGGTCGAGCTCGTATAGAGGCTTCATACTCATTCTTAAGCGATAATCGGAGATATAGGGTTCAAGGTTATCCTTTTCCTAAAGAAATCATGAACCTTTAATGGAAGGAACGATGCAAAGATGAGAACTTTTACACCGGTCCGTTCCAAGGTTGGGGGAAAGGGGAAATGCATGATAAAAAAATGACTCTTTAATGAAAAGATGACATTTTGGTTTTAGCAAATGATGCTTTTTGATTGAAAGAAATGATCTTTATGCAAATGATGCATAAAGATTTGATTTTTATGCAAATGATGCATTGAAAAAGGGGTTTTGATGCAAAGGATGCGTTTTCATTAAAAAAGATTTGATCTTTATATGCAAATGATGCATAAAGATGACATTTTTATTGGAAAATAGGGATTTTAGGTGCAAAGGATGCACCTTTATGAAAAAGACTACATTTTTATGACAAATGAGGTCTTAATGCATGCAAAGGGGAAAGGGGGTGATAAAGATATGATCTTTATGAATAAATGCCAAGTCCCAAGCAAGATATATGAATGCAATGAGCAAGTATATCAATTAAAATGCAAGGTTAGGGCGTGCGAGGTTACCAATCGTTTCCTTCGCTTCTTCGGACGGAGCTAGGAGGAGAGGTTCTTCTTGGGTCTTCAAGGAGGAGGGAGATGGCTTCTTGAGCTTCTTCTTCACCTTCTTGGACTTCCAGGCTCCTTGGGGGATCTTCTTCGTATTATGAGAGTATTATGCTTCTTGTTGATGATTAAAATGGGCAGAGGAGGGCTCTACTTATAGGCAGTCTGGATAAGGCCAATGAAGCCGCGCGGCCGCAGGCCCTTTGCAAATGAGGCCGTGCGGTCTTATCCACAATGACTCAAAGATTCTAGAACCATGCAAGGTGGCATTATTCTAGAAGCTTCCTCCTAATTAAAAACGTGTTTCTTAATTAGGAAGGATTCCCTTCAGCCTTTATTTAATTAAAAACAGGTTCCGAATGTTTCCTAACGCTGGGAAGGTCTGGGAATTACCGGAAAACTTACCGAAATGTCGGGAAAATTAACCGGAAGGCATGAGCCAGATTTGGGTACTTACAAGCCCTCGCAACGTCACTTGCAAGGCGAGTGGGGTTGTCGATAGAAAAGGATCCGATCTCGGCGAATGCCGAGACGGATTGGGAGACCAAGGTGGTCGAGTGGTGAACCTTTTGGAAGGCTACCTACGTATCCCGAGGAATCAAGCCCAGCCGTAGTTCGGAATTAGGATCCCGCGCCGGGGAGGAAGAAGAGAAACCGGGTCTCTTCTTTGGGGGACATAGAAGAGAAAATGACCTAGGAGGTCAAGCAATTGATCCTACCGGGGACATGCTAGGAAGTGACCCAGTGGTCGAATATTTGAACTTCTATGAGGGGGCGCTTTATCACTGAGGAGTGACAAAGGAACAGGGTGACCAAAGTGGTCGAATGGCTGAACCTTTTATAAAAGGCTACCTACGTATCCCGGAGGAATCAAGCCTTGATCGTAGTTCAAGCATCACTAGATAGTTAGGAACGATGTCTAGGATCCTTGAGATTTTGACAATTCGGAGGCTGTCACCTGAGGAAGCTAGAGCTTACGGCACTATCTCTTTATGACGGAGATAGAGGTAACTTAAGTTGGGAAACTTGAGCGTACGTCACTATTCGCGGATAGTGGTATCACAAGTTGAAATGATTTGGGCATACGTCACTATTCGTGGATAGTGGTAGCACAATTTGAATGACTTGGGCATACTTCACTATTCGCGGATAGAGGTAGCACAAGTTGGAATGACTTGGGCATACGTCACTATTCGCGGATAGAGGTAGCACAAGTTGGAATGACTTGGGCATACGTCACTATTCGCGGATAGAGGTAGCACAAGTTGGAATGACTTGGGCATACGTCACTATTCGCGGATAGAGGTAGCACAAGTTGGAATGACTTGGGCATACGTCACTATTCGCGGATAGAGGTAGCACAAGTTGGAATGACTTGGGCATACGTCACTATTCGCGGATAGAGGTAGCACAAGTTGGAATGACTTGGGCATACGTCACTATTCGCGGATAGAGGTAGCACAAGTCTAGAGTTCTGACAATTCGGAGGTTGTCACCTAGTGTTATCCCGTTATAACGGAATTAACGGAGGCGACTGGGAATAAAGCTTGATTGCTAAAGAGATAAGGGATATTTTCTGAAAAGATGTTATCTTGGTTAAAAGATAACGGAAATTGCATGCCCAAGTGGAAGGTCCGGGCGGATTGTAATTTCGCTCGTAGCGAATGAAGCCGCCCGGCATGAGATGGAGAAAAAGAAGCCGTACGGCTAGAAGCCTGTTTTTTCCAGATTATTTAAAATCAGGTTTTGAACGGGCATTGGGCACCATTGCCGCCCACTTCAGCCGAGAGAGAGAAGAGAGAGAGAGAATTTCGAAATTCTTCAACCCTTTTGCTTCCCTTTGATTTGAAATGGATCCGGAGGGCAATCCCATACCAAGGCAAGCGAGGAGAAACATCTCGGCGGCCGCGAGAAGGAGGAGGAAGGAGCTCGTGAGGACGGAGAGGAAGTATGACTTCCTTACGCCTCCATCGGAGCTTTACCCGGGGAGGAGGGAGCACAAATCAACGAACCCGCGATCAGTTGGGGTAAGCATTCTCATTTTGCTCAAATCCGATGATTTTGCTTGAATTTTGAATGATTTAGGGCTTGACCCGAATTTTAGGATTTTTGAATGATTTTTTGAATGATTTTGAGATGCATGAACAACCTATGAGGCTAAGAATATGCATGTGCAATTTTATTTGACAGAAATTATGAGAATGACTCACTTTTTTCTCGCAAAATGAAGTAAGAATTTTTTTTTCAAAATATGAGACGGAGTTCTTGCCTTGTGCTAGAACTAGGTCAAAATTCTGATTTTCAATGAGAAAACATGATTTTGGAAGATGAAAATGATTCATGCATGCCATTTTTTTTGAAAAATAATGCTTATGTGCAAAAAATTGTGATTTTGTGCTTTAGGAAAGCAATGACGCGTTTCAAGTGATGAAAGACACGTTTTTGATGCAAAAGTTATGCTAGAAAAACTTTTATGAATGCTTTTCTTTTGAAAATATGTGCACTTTTGAATATATGCATGCTTTTTGAAATGATATGAAGGACTGACGCTTCTTTTGATGTGCTTGTCTACAGGAGAACAAGTCTAGAGGACCGTCGGAGATAGCGGTCAAGCTTTGGCAGAGGATGCCAGATTTTGAGAAGGATGGGGCAAATCCCAAGCAGCTGGTGAGGGCTACCGGCTTGGATGCATTTGTAGAGGCTATCGGTAGGGGTGTCCACATCACCTCTAAGAGCAAGGGCTTGGTCCAGGCCCTATCTGAGTTCTGGTGGGACAGTACACATAGCTTTCACCTGAGCTGGGGAGAGCTGACAGTGACTCCTGCCGATTTTACTGCTATTACGGGCTTACAGTTCACCGGGAGGCCCGTGACTTGGAGGGACCATATTACTGCTGAGGAGTTTCAGGCTTTGGTCGGGTTTGAGCTGATTCCGAAGGGGCTGGGGATGGAGACACGGAATGTCGAGGTGGCAGTCCAGACTAGCATGCAGAATTTTGCTGCTAATGATGTGACTGCCCAGCAGCTGGCTAGAGCATTCATATGGTTGATGCTATCAGTCACCATCTTTGCCAATTCTGGGACGATAGCTATGACTTGCCTCCTCGACTCTCTGGAGGATGTTGATGGGATAGGGACGGTCTCTTGGGGAGAGGCCGGATTGGCGGAGCTCTACTTCTCGTTGGACATGCATGCAGGCTCGGAACAAGGCCGCTTCGATGGACTCGCTTTCTTTTGCCCTTGAGGTAGTCTCCCCTTTTTTTTTCTTTTCTCCTGTCTTGAGACTTTTATGAGAGAGAAAATGACCTTTTGATGTTTTGAACATGCAGGCCTGGTTTTGCGAGGTGATCGGGTTCTTCCCTTGGAACCAGCAGAGTGATGTCACCATCTTCCCTGCTATGGTTCGCTGGAGGGGAGATGCGAGGGATAAATTCACGGGGAAGACCCGGATTACCTTCGACTACAAAATGGTGAGGCCGGTCATCAATAGGGATGGGCACGACGGAGTGGACTTACCCCTCGGGGCAGGTATCCAGAGATTTTGCTGGAGATGCTATAGAGGTGACGAGGCAGAGGAGGTGGCTCACAGTGGCCGACATGTGATGTCATTTATCTGGGACCGCTTCTCGAGACAAAGATGGTCATGTTCCCCCACTAGATGCCATTACTCCTTCGACCCTCCAAGACGGATGCCGCAGCCCTGTGGACCGGCCAGAGGATGAGATTGCTAGGTACCAGTGCGGGCGTGGCCGCGGAGGAGTACTTCGACATGGACACCCCTACGCCGTGTTTGTGGAGCAGCCGCCCGAGGACGCCACGAAGCTAGTGAAGCTGGCGGTCACTCAGGGATATGGGGAGGATGAGCCTACTGACCCGCCGATCCCTCCTGCACATTTGTCCTACGTGGTCCATGGAGTACCGAGGAGGATGAGGATACCTGTCCCCGACGCTAGGGAGCCCCAGTACACCTTGCCGCCTGACAGCACTGTAAGTGTACTCTTAGGGTCTTATTCCCTTTTTAGCTTTCAGATTTTCTCGCTTTTTTGCTATTTTCTCGAGATTTTCTCGAGATTTTTCTTTTTTTTTTTTCTCAGGTTCCAGCTCGCACTTACGATAGGCTGGTTAGGCAGAATAGGGGCTGGAAGGACATGTGCCGGTCTCTTCGAGGAAGCTAGCCTGCGCTTCGAAGGCGGCAGGACGCACAGGAGCCTGGGCGCAAGAGACGGCACGTCTGGGGCACAGCCTCTACCTCATCGGCCTCGGAGTACTCTTCCAGTGCTATGCCTCGGGGCGGGGACCCAACGCTGACATTCTGGAGCAGCTGGCTGAGTATGGGCACGATAATGTCCATCTATCTGATGTGAGCGACCAGGAGGACCTGATGAGGGAGGCTAGCATCTATGAGCTGAGCAGCGATGAAGATGAAGAAGAATCGGAGGCCTAGGAGGTCTCTAGAGTAGATTTGGAACAAAAACAAACAATTTACAATTTTTATGCACACTTTGTTTATTTTTTGCTTTATTTGGGCGCCGATGGGGCGAAAACATTGTATTTATGTTTTAATTGCTTTTCTAATTCATGCTTTTTCAATTTGCATATTATCTGAGCCTTGGGGCGACTTTTTTGCTTGGAATTGGGGCTGAAAATGGGCCAAAATGATTTATAATGGTGTATAAATGCTTGAATGGCTTCTGGATATGTTTTTGTACAGGTTTTGGTTGAAAAAGTGGGGTGAAAACTCCCTTGGGCAGCAACTTTGGTTGCTGCAGAATTTTTTCTGCAGAGGGCTAATGTAGCCGTGCGGCATGGCCTTGAGGGCAAATGTAGCCGTGCGGCTAACAGTTCTGTCTGAGCTGGTTATTTTCTGAATAAAAGCAAGGCTTGGCCATTTCATTTCATTTTCACTCTAGACTTGCCCCAATTGTTCCCAGAGCATATTTTGGACCTAAAAGCACCATCTTTGATCACTTTGCGATGGAGAATCCCGTTAGATTGCAAAGGGGGAAACGAGACCATTTTCTATCCGGTCTTCAATCTTGGGCGAGATATAACTTCCAAAATCACAAGGGGCTGCTTGATTCTTCCTTCAAGATCAAGTCTTTATGGCATTTGAGGGATCTCCCGCCCGATTGGGATCTGTTGAGAGCCGCAGCAAAGTTCTGGGATGTCCGGAGACATGTTTACTGTTTCTCTTACAACGAAATCGTCCCAACGCACGAAGACTTCAGAGCCTTGATTGGGGGTCCCGAGATTGAGGCTATATCTATTCCGCTGATCGGAGACGTGCCGGTGACGGTAAAGCTTGCATCTTTTCTGCAGATTCCTTTGGGAGAGGCTGAGAGGATGATGGTAGCCCCGGATAGGATTGACCTTTCTGATATCCCGGGCAGGTTTGGGTCTCCAGATATGGCTGCGACCACAGTGGCTATGGATGCTTTCATTCTCTGCGTATTCTCTATTTTGTTCACTGCTGAGTCCGTGGGGATCTGTCATAGTGGTCTCTTGGACATGGTCAGAGACTGCAGGGCTGGGAAGGATATTGTCCCGCTGGTTTTGGGAGAGACATTTCATGGGATCGACAGGATGGCTCGGGGAGACCGTTTCATGAGGTCCGGGAGTCCGGCTATGTTGACTTTGTGGCTGCAGGAGAGGCTCGGGGCTTTGCCTGGGGCTTTGCCGACTCAGTGCCCTTGGGTGATTTCTCGGAGAGGTGCACCTAGGCAACAGGAACAGGGTAGCTGGGAGCTGATGATGGCTAGGCTATCCACTTCGGACATCCGTTGGTGGATACCACATTGGAGGTTGCAGACCAGGAGGATATTTCAGGAGTCTTATGCTGTGAGGGTTCCAGGATTCTGCTGGTCGTCCTTCTACATACCCTGCTTGGTATCCAGGCAGTTTGGGGCTTTACAGGAGCCATTGAGTGATTGGGAGGACATCCGGACCATGGAGGTGGTGTCATTGGACATGAGAGATCCAGCCAGCTTCTCTTTCTTCTCGAGGGCTTGGACACATACTGCTTTCCCACCCAGGGCTATCTTCAGGAGCAGGAAGAGCACCATTTTGACCACTGTCTACTTGGACTGGTATGAGAGGGAGATGGGAGCGACTCAGGCTATCTTGGAGGATAGACGTCGAGCTTTATTGAGCCGATCGTGACTCGAGTAGGACTCGAGGGAGACCGAGGCTAAGGCGAGTTGCCATAACCAATCGTGTGACTTGGTCGGGATATGGAGGCTCGGTACAAGAGATTGTCCGAGGTCGCTCCTTTGACCGAGGCTCGTAGGAAGGAGGTGCGGACTCGTGCTCGTATAGAGAGAGCGCTCATTGACACGGGGTTGGTAGAGGCTCCAGTGAGGATACCAGAGGTCGGGATGAGGGATACCGACATTATTGAGAAGAAAAGGAAGAAGACTCGACGAGGCCGAGGAAAAGGGAAGAAGACTGAAGAAGACTCACGAATGACGACCGACAAGTCTTTTCTCAAGATCCTCTTATTGCCATTTGCAAACACATTAGTTTATTTAGGCATTTTATTGTATTTTAGATCTTTTAGCAAAGTTAGCAGAGTTAAGAGGTAGACCGTGCTTGAACTCATCAAGAAGTTTTTAACTTGTAATGAACAAGAAATATTATTTTAGAAATTAATCAAGACACATTTCATGGAAATTCAAATGTCTTTATTGATTGGGACCCGTTTATGAAAACCGAAATACCCTTTACTATTTTTTAGGACGCACTTCATGGAAGCTTGATTGTCCTTTTTATTGTTTAGGACACATTTCATGGAAACTTAATCGTCCTTTTTATTGTTTAGACCGAACCATATATGGCCGCCTACGTTCCCTTTTACAAGAAAGGCTAAGGGGCTCAGTCTTCGTAGTTCATTCTCGTGAACTAAAAATTTTTTATGTGCAAACTGCCTTTTGCCTAGACCGCCCTTTTTGGGGTTTTCACTTAGCCGGGCATTACTCTTTTTGCACTAAGATTTTTTTCTTTTTTTTTTTTTTTTTTTTTTTTTTATGTGCACTCGTCTTTTGCCTAGACCGCCCTTTTTGGGGTCTTCAGCTTAGCCGGGCATTACTCTTTTTGCACCTTTTTTTTTTTTTTTTTTTTTTTTTTTTTTTTTATTTATTTTTTTATCGACATAGTATCTTCGGAGTTTATCACCGTTGACCGGGTGGACAAAGGGATTGCCATCCAAGTCTCGCAAGCTTCATTGCTCCTCCCGACGCATTTTCTCGCACCACATAAGGGCCGATCCAGACGGGTTCCCATTTTCCTGTGGGGTTGTCTCGGTAGGGGCTTTACTTTCAGCACCAAGTCGCCTTCTTTGATGTCTCCGGCCTTGACCTTTTATCAAACGCTCCGCCATTCGCCTCCGGTAGGCTCGGGTGTGTTCCATGGCTTTTAGCCTTCTCTCGCTGCTGTGGCTAATTCATCATGCCGGCCGCGCAACCATTCCACTTCATTGACACTGCTTTTCCAGAGGACCCTTAATGACGGGATTTCCAACTCCACCGGTAACACCGCTTCCATCCCGTAAGTTAGGGCAAAAGGAGTTTCTCCCGTGGCCGTTTCCGACAGACGTTCAGAGCCCTGCAGTGCTAGGTGCAGCTTTTCGGGCCAATCACGACCACGGGTGGCCATCTTCCTGATGATCCGCTCGAGTGTCTTATTAGCAGCCTTCCACGGCTCCATTGGTTTGAGGTCCGTACGGGGACGACTTGTGGCGAGTAACTCAATTCTCGATGCTAGCCTATCGCAGCCTCCTTCGAAGTGTGACCCATTATCGAAATGATCTCGCTGGGCACCCCATATCTCGCACATTATGTTTTCTTTGATGAACCGGGCCACTTTTCTCGAAGTGAGGACCTTGTAGGACTTGGCCTCTACCCACTTGGGTGAAGTAGTCAATGGCCACCAACACGAACTCGTGCCCATTGCTTCCTCGCCGGGATATTTTCCCTATCACGTCAATGCCCCAAGTTGCAAACGGCCAAGGAGTCGTCATGCAAGATGTGTCATGAGGTGGGAGATGGTTGAGGTTGGCAAACCGCCGGCATTTGTCGCAGTTCGGACGTGCCGAACGCAGCCGCTTCCATGGAGATCCAAAAGAGTAACCCATTCTCGAGGATCACTTGCATCGTGGCTCGCATTCATGTGAGGACCGCAGTGGACCATTGTGGACTTCGGTCATCAACTCTCGGCTCTTTCTTGAGTGACACATAAGAGGAGTGGTCCTTGATACCGCTTCTTGTATAGGTTGCCTCCTAGAATGACATACCGAGAAGCCAACCTTTTCGTGGCTTGCAAGCTTTTGGCTCGACTCCTTCTTTTGGTCTACCTTCTTCGTCTCCGAAAGCCGACTCTCCGTCTTTGAGGAATTGGTAACTGATTGTACCAAGGTTCCTTTATAGGCTCGGGTCCTGTGTCCACTTCACAACAGAAAGCCGGGGCTTCTCTTCTACCCACTCGAAGGGCTTTATGGCTTTTCCCTCGTGGATCTCTACCAAGGAGGCTAGAGTAGCTAGAGCATCTCGCGAACCGTTCTTTTCCTCGGCAAGTAGTGGAAAGTCACTTCTGAACCGTCCACCAACTCCTCCATACGGGCATGATACCGTTGCAGATTAGGGTCTACGCCTTCCACTTGTTGGAGACTTGGTTGATGATCGTGGCCGAGTCTCCGTAAACTTCGAGCTCCTTGACATTTCTTTCTAAGGCGGCCTCCAAACCAAAGAATGCAGCTTCATACTGCGGCATTGTTCGTGGCAGAAAGTTCAACTTGAGGGCTATGGGGTATGCTCATCTTTCGGATCGACCAATAGCATTCCTACACCATTTCCTCTTTTGTTAGCGGCTCCGTCAAAGAACAACCGCCATCTATTTTCGTGCTCAACCGCAAAGATCCCTTCATCTCGGAAATTGGGGTTCGTGCCCTCTCGTCTTCATTACCGGGAAGTTCGCCAGGTGATCTCGACAATGCTTGACCCTTGATGGCCTTTCTCGGTCACATAGTTGATGTCGTATTCTCGCCAAGAAGAAGGACCACTTCGCTAGACGCATCGATAGGGAAGGCTTGTCAAAGATGTACTTGATGGGGTCCATTTTCGAGACCAAGTTCACAGGCGGGCTTGCATATAATGCTTCAACTTGCCGACTACCTGCACTGCCTCCCGCACAGTCTTTTTCACACGCCGAATAATTGAGCTCACTCCCGTAGCTTCCTACTGACAAAGTAAATGGCATTTTCTACCCGAGAGTCTTTCTTCTCTTGAGCAAGCATAGCCCCAACCGCCGTGTTCAGGATGCTTAGATAGAGCGTAAGAGGCTTCGTCTATGTGGGGGCATAGTACCGGGGATGTACTAAGTATGCCTTGATCTCGGTCAAAGGCGTCTTGGCATTCTTCGGTCCATTCTCAGGTCCACATTCTTCTTCATGAGCTTGAAGATGGGCTCGCACATAGTGGTCAACCGATTGACAAAACGGGCCGATGTACCGCAATTTTACCCATGAAGCTTTTGACTTCCTCGTCTCTGGGTTTGAGGTGGCCTCATATCCATGATAGCTTTGATCTTTCTGGGGTCAACTTCTATACCTCGCTCCGTGACCATGTACTCCAAGCACTTTTCCCCTTGTCACTCCGAAGGTGCATTTGGCGTGGTTTAGTCTCATGGAATGCCGTCTCAACCTCTCAAAGAATTTTCGTAGGTCAACAAAGTGCCGCCCACCTTCTCCTTTGGAGTGGATTATCATGTCATCTACGTAGACCTCAATCTCCTTGTGGATCATGTCATGAAAAAGTGCGGTCGCCGCCTTCGTAAGTAGCCCCGCATTCTTGAGCCCGAATGGCATTACCGTATAACAAGAGGTTCCCCACGGTGTGGTGAAGGCCGGTCTTTTCTTGGTCTTCCTCGGCCATCTTGATCTCGGTTGTAGCTCGCAAACCATCAACGAAGGATTTGACTTCGTAGTTGGCAAAGGAGTCCACCAGATGTCTATGTTTGCGTAGGGTAGTCGTCTTTGGGCCGGCCTTGTTCGTATCTCTGAATCCACACAAAGAACAAGACCTTCCCATCGGCCTTGGTTACTGGCCACGATGTTGGACAACCATGTCGGGTATTCAATGACTCGATGAATCCTACCCGCAGAGCTTCTCAATTTCTTCTTTGACCCGTAGAGACCATTCCGGCTTGATCTTTCTCGCTCGCTTTATCCGGCTTGGCATCCGGTGCTAGAGGGATTCTCGTGCTCTACTATCGAACTGTCTAGCCCCGGCATATCTTTTGTATGACCATGCAAACACGTCGACGTATTCTCTCGAGCAAACTCAATCAATCCGTCCTTTCAACCCCCCGGAAGAAGCTTCCAATCTCAGTGTCTCTTTAGGTTCCTCAATAGTACCCAAGTTCACACTTATCAAAACCTCCTCAGCTTGGGCCCGGTTTTCCTCTTTTTCGAAACCCGCTTAAAGATTTCTTTAATGTATTGTTCGTTTAGTGTGTTTGCATCTTGTTCAAATGATTCATTATTAACTTGTTAAGTTTTGAGTTAATTTATCATTTGTTAAGTTGGCAATAAGAGGATAATCGTAAAGATTTGTCATTTCATTCAAGATAAGGGGAAAGATGACATCGATTACATTTTCATAATCCTCAGCGTGAGGCCTTCGGATGACTCGAGGACTGGAATTCAAGATTCCCGACTCAACCGAATAGACAACAGGTGTTTGACACGACCGGCCGAGGAGGACGGGTACCAATCCAAGCTCCGTGATCATTTGCCGCCGATCGCTATCGGCCCCGAGAATGTCTCCCAATTCTTCAATGGCATTTCTGTCTTAGTCACCAAAGTGCGAGGATCAAAATGACTTTCACCATCGTCTCCAATAACGGCAACTATCTCATCATCTCGAATCGAAGTCGATCAAGTCCGGGATTTGTGCTTCTTCGTCAAACAACTCTTGCAAACCCCACCGAATGTCTTCACTCGCCGGCCTTCTATCTCGTCGATCTTTGGAAGAGCTAACTCAAAGGCGGAGAAGTCCATTGTCCTGATGCCGACCTTTTGACACCGGCCGGATTTCCTTTGAAGACGTACTCATTCTCGAACGGTAGTGGTAGCCCTGTGGATATCTCGGCAAATCAAGGAACATTCTTCGAACGGGATTGGCCGGCTTTCCCTAACTTTCTCAAGGTTCTCTAGAAGGGTTTTCTCGCAAGGAGATCCGGCGATCACTTTCATCATATTGTGTCCCTCCTTTTATAAAGTAATGGGTCGAGACAGATCGTAAGGATGGAGCCGGATCCCTTCACCTTTCTTGCCTTTAGCTTTTCCCGGCATCCCGA
The DNA here is from genome assembly GCA_022495995.1 of Adenophora triphylla var. japonica. Classification (NCBI taxonomy): domain Eukaryota; kingdom Viridiplantae; phylum Streptophyta; class Magnoliopsida; order Asterales; family Campanulaceae; genus Adenophora; species Adenophora triphylla. Next base: position 50,335 of record JAFEMH010004592.1, read on the forward strand.
GAGTTTGGTTTGTACCCCAAGCCATATCTCGGTAGTCCGCTTCCTTCACATCAATGATGGTGTTACGACCTTGAAGTCTTCTACCCAATCCAAGTCCCGAAGATAGCTCATTTTTCGCATCATCCTCATGGCAGGAGGGATCTTATCGGAAGTAGTGGTGAGGTCGGTGCAACACACTTGTGTCTTGGAAGAAGCTACGGAGAATCCGGCCAATGCTAACCCTTCATCATCATGCTTGATCTCCAATATCGGGATGTCCCCGTGCCGGTTCCTTCTATCGTGACACTGTCCCCCATAAATGGTGGTGATAGTTCCATCACTCGACCGAAATTTGACGCACCGATGCAAAGTAGAGGCTACCCCGTTTATCCGGTGGATCCAAGGCCGTCCCAAAGAAGGCAAGAAATGAAATCGGAATGTCAATAACTTGAAAGTCAACATCCATGACCTTTTTCCGAACCACATCTTGAGAGTGGCGATCCCCAAAACCGATCGTGCAAAGTGGAGTCGTAGGCCTTAATAGTCCGACTAGAAGGCTTCAAGTCCGCTGGCTTCAAATCCAATAAATCCATCATCTTAGCCGGCAAGACATTCATTGCACCCCCGTCAACTAGTACTCGTGGCAATCGACGCTCTTCTAACCGGACCGTGATGTAAAGAGGTTCGTTGTGACTAGCCCCGTACTTTGGCAGGTCCAATTCAGTGAAGGTAATGATGTTTCCGTAGTGGATATTTCCAATCATTTGGACGACCTCATCTGGGGTGACATCTATGGGCACCATGGTCTTGGCCAAACTTTCTTCTAGCTTCAATTTATGAGGGTATGAAGAGGTTAACAGGGACCATAAGGAAATATTGGCTTGGGTACACTTCAACTGAGTTAGGACTGATCCTCCTTATCGTAGTCGCTTTTCGCTTCTAGCTTATAAGGTCTTTTATCTCGTCTTTGGTTCCGAGACGGCATTCCTTTTGTCACCCCTTAGCCGCTCAATACTCATCTCGTCTGCACCGAGTCATCACATAGACATTGGATTTTCCTTGGTCATCATTCCTACCGGAGGATTCTCACAATTCTTTCAAAGTCGAGGCGGATTCTTACCGGCGTATGGCCAATTTCGCCGATTGATCTCGATTGACGGCGCTGCGGAAAGCATAGGCGGCTTCCCAAATCCGGTCCTGTGTTACCGGCTTTTTGACCTTTTCACATTCTCCGTTCAAAGCTTTCACAGCCTCATTCAAACTTTTCAAAGTCAAGATGCAACAAGAATTATCACTTCCGGATTTTGGAGCTTGGCAAATGGCTTTCTCATCCGATCCTAGCAACTTCTTTAACAGAGTAGGATCACATTCCTCATCACCGTCAAGCATGTCTTTTCTTTCCCGGGGGTCAACCTTTTGACGGCATTTTGGACATTGGCTAAACACTTTCCGAAATGGGAAATTCCATCATCAATAAGGATTTCTCGGGGTCAAACCTCATGGCGGGTTCCTTTTCCTTACCGTCGAGATATTTTCCGGGCTTTCGCTTCCGGGCTAACCACTCCTCTATTGTCCCTTCCGGCACTTCGACCGTGTCTTCATCGTTGTCACTACAGAGCTCTCGTGGGAACTTTCGTCTTGGCTCTTATGACCAATGAGGGCAAAAGCAGGTCGGGATACTTGACGCCATATGAGGGGTATCTCAGACTCTTCCTGGCTTAGTGGATTACCAGAAGACATCATTATCATCGTAGGACATAAAGGGGACTCGGGGTCGCCTCTAAACTCGTGACTCTTTCCAAGGCATCCATACATTCTTCTTCGTACCAAGTTTCAGGAGTGACTACTAACACTGTGATAGAGTCTACCCTTCCTGATGAGAGTTTGGCTTCGGCGACACTTACATGTTCTAGATCGGTGGGAGGAGCCCACTTCCCTCTTTTGGCTAAAGCTTCAATCAAGTCTCTCCATTCACCTACCAAGTCCTTGTACGGAGTATTGAACTCTAGGATATAAGACTCATATACTGCCTCATCCTTCTCCGAGCCTTTGCATAGGCTGCAGACACACCTTGAAGTGATTTCATCCCCTATTCCAGTCCGCGGCTTTCGCCTCATCTTGCCCTTCGGGTTTCACTTCCGTTGGCTCCAAGTTCATTCCTTCTATCGAATCAAGTCATCATCACCGTAAATCCACCCATTCCTATTCTCATTCCCGATCGACTCTTCGCCGTAGCTATCTGAGAGGTAGGCAAATTCACAGCGTTGACAAAATTGGAAAGGTCAAACCGGCACTCGGGATTCCAAGGTAAGGAAATTTGGCTCGGGCCGAAAGGAGGAAAAGGGTCCCATGGGGGATTCAGAGGAAGTAAGGGTGTCGGGACCCTAACAAATTGGGGTATTGGAGGAGACCGAGAAAGGACAGTTTTTGGTAATGGGTTATATGAAGATGGGGGAGGGCATTGGTTATAGGCTAGCTCTTCTTCCCTAGTCATCTCGTTACCCAAACCAAGATCAAGTCTTCAAATCGGTCATTCGACTCTCGAACCGATGAAACCGAGGATTCGCGAACCTGTTCGAGGATTCTGTGCTAACAAGTCGCCGACCCGGTGTTCTCACCCACTTCTTTCTCGCTGGGAAAGTGGATAGGAAAGGTTTAGACTCGGGGTAGGTGTTTAGTCGAAGGCTCGTGCAATATGCAAATTAGAATCTTCAAGTTTACTTAAAACAAGTGTCTTTTATTAATATCTATTTGGTTGGAAAAGGGGTTCTCGCCCTTCTTTTTTCACAACTACTCTAGATCCTGGATCGCTGGGTTCCGTCACTACGTCTATAAGCCCCTCGTATTCCACCCGTATTTCGACCTCCTGTGGTGGGATGCCCGGCGAGGGTCCTATAGGGCACGCGGATCCCACTGACCGAGAGTAAAGAACGCTCCTATCGGGTCTAGCGGGTCATAGGACCTTTCAACGCACGAGCGATGCGGATTATAGTCAAGGCAATACCGTGAAAGTCTCGTCTCTCGGCCTCGACGGATCTTTGATGAGTTTCGCTTGAGCGAATGACGGTTTTTGACTTTCGGTAATGTCCGAGAATATAATAGGCATGGGTCGGGCGGCAAAGCCGGATGACACAAAGGTCACATTGAACTTCGTTGCATACGCAAAGGCGCGAGTCGGAATCGAAGTCAATGCCGGTCAAGATCTTGCCAATTTTTCCTTGTCGGAATTTTGCAGTAGCTTCGCTGAGCGAAAGATCTTTTATTTTGCCAAAGACTTGGTCTTGACTTTTACACATTCCGTGCGGGTCAAGGTCAATAGTCACTGTTGGAGTCAAGATCCCACCGATTTTTCCTTGTCGGAATTTTGGCGGAGTTCCGCTTGAGCGAAAATCTTGGTTTCCGTTATGAGCTAAGGCTTGACCTTTACGTGGGTATGCAATCGGGCTATATGACACGGACTAGACCAAAAACCAACCAAAAGTCACGGATTTTTGAAACGTGTGACACCGGACCGTGCATTGGTCGACACCGGGCCGCCATGGGGAGGTTGGGATGATTCCGTGCGCGCCCGGGAGCATCGTAAGGTCAGTCCGTGATCGGCACCGAACCACCCTCGGGTTTGAGGGACGTGCGTGCAAAAGTGTACAGGATATATCAGTGCGCGTAGTGTGCGGTCTCCTAAAATTGTTCCTTTTTGAGTTAAAACAGAGATTTTCATAAATGTGTTTTAAAGGAATGATTTTCAGGACGGGGAAAATGCAACACATAAGCACGTAAATTTTCTCGGGAGCCCCGCCGCCATGGAGCCGAATAGCCCCAAGCCGCTAGGATCGCCAGATTAACCATGATTTTTCCCGGTGGAATTGCCACCGAGGTCGTATGGTCGAATCCTATGAGGATTAGCCGTACGACCGCATGGATCAATTTTCCAGTTCCACTCCTTTTGCTATTTTTCGGGTTGTTTCCCGTTCAAAGTATGCACGAGATTCCAAGATGCAAATGATGCAATGCATGGTAAAAGAAAGCAAGCACGATTAATGAAATCGGCGATGGGAGTCTAACCCGCTCAAAGGGAAAAGCTTTTTGTATTTTTTTTTTTCAAAATTTTTTTCAAAAAGGGATACTGGTACGTGGGATTGTTAAACCACCTTGTTATCCCAAGCCCCGGGTTAGGGAGCGATACAGAAGGGTAAGTGGGGTCCACCTATATACCAAGTATCGACTTTTGTTTTGAAAATAAAGCTTTTCTCCTTTGGGATGATCCTCACGGAGTCGCCAAACCGTGAATGTGTGCCCAAAATTTTTGTTTATTGGAATTCACGCGAGTTTGAAGACATCCGAGTTATTTGAAAACGGAGTCGCCACGCCATTTTGATTACCTCAAAACTTTGAAAAAAAGGTTTTATGGGTTCGGAGGTTAAGTTACCCCTTGGGAAGAACGTTTGGCGTTCACCCAAAGTGCCTTGCCGGAGCAAGTCTCCCTAGATTTCATTAATCGTGTTTGCTTGCGTGCTTTCTTTGTGTGCATGTGTTTGAAAATAAGGGGGAATGTCCCAAGTTATCTTCCTGGACGTACAAACCATTTGTTGGTTGTCGCTCGGGATTCCTTGGAATTTATGTATTTGGGATTATGATCCCGTCCTCATCTTATGACTTATGATCATCGCATTTTTAAGCCTTGGGACCCTCGGGACTTGCGTGATCGAGAGAATGACTCTCTTTTGGGTCAAAGATGAGGTTCTTTAGGAAGGAATGTCCTTAGCCCATCAATCCTACACTTTAAGACGGTCGAGCTCGTATAGAGGCTTCATACTCATTCTTAAGCGATAATCGGAGATATAGGGTTCAAGGTTATCCTTTTCCTAAAGAAATCATGAACCTTTAATGGAAGGAACGATGCAAAGATGAGAACTTTTACACCGGTCCGTTCCAAGGTTGGGGAAAGGGGAAATGCATGATAAAAAATGACTCTTTAATGAAAAGATGACATTTTGGTTTTAGCAAATGATGCTTTTTGATTGAAAGAAATGATCTTTATGCAAATGATGCATAAAGATTTGATTTTTATGCAAATGATGCATTGAAAAAGGGGTTTTGATGCAAAGGATGCGTTTTCATTAAAAAAGATTTGATCTTTATATGCAAATGATGCATAAAGATGACATTTTTATTGGAAAATAGGGATTTTAGGTGCAAAGGATGCACCTTTATGAAAAAGACTACATTTTTATGACAAATGAGGTCTTAATGCATGCAAAGGGGAAAGGGGGTGATAAAGATATGATCTTTATGAATAAATGCCAAGTCCCAAGCAAGATATATGAATGCAATGAGCAAGTATATCAATTAAAATGCAAGGTTAGGGCGTGCGAGGTTACCAATCGTTTCCTTCGCTTCTTCGGACGGAGCTAGGAGGAGAGGTTCTTCTTGGGTCTTCAAGGAGGAGGGAGATGGCTTCTTGAGCTTCTTCTTCACCTTCTTGGACTTCCAAAGACTCCTTGGGGGATCTTCTTCGTATTATGAGAGTATTATCCTTCTTGTTGATGATTAAAATGGGTAGAGGAGGGCTCTATTTATAGGCAGTCTGGATAAGGCTAATGAAGCCGTGCGGCTGCAGGCCCTTTGCAAATGAGGCCGTGCGGTCTTATCCACAATGACTCAGCATTCTAGAACCATGCAAGGTGGCATTATTCTAGAAGCTTCCCTCCTAATTAAAAAAAACGTGTTTCTTAATTAGGAAGGATTCCCTTCAGCCTTTATTTAATTAAAAACAGTTCCGGAATGTTTCCGGAACGCTGGGAAGGTCTGGGGAATTACCGGAAAACTTACCGAAATGTCGGGAAAATTAACCGGAAGGCATGAGCCAGATTTGGGTACTTACAGTAAGGGTGGGATCTTGGGTGTTATACTCTCCCTTCACTTGTTTGACAACAAGTTGGGAGTCACAGAATGCCGCCACCTTAGTTGCTCCGTAGAAGGAAGCCAACTCGATACCAAATATTAGAGCTTCGTATTCAGCTTCCGGACTTGCTAGTACAACTCCAGCTCCGCTTCTTTCCTTTATAGCCGATCCATCCGTGTACAAGATCCAACAGTTGGATGGGAGTTCGATGGGAGACTCTTCCTCTTCCGCAGTGTTTTGCTTACGGGAAGTGGGGAGGTGTTCACCCTTGAAGGCGGTCTCAACCATGAAGTCAACCAAAGGCTGTGCTAGGAGGGTCCTCCTTGGTTGGTAAGTGATATCAAACTCAATAAGAGCGATAGACCAATTCAGGAGACTTCCGGAGCCGTCCAACTTATGCAGGATCTTCTTCAATGGTTCATTGGTGTATACAGTGATAGGATGCGCAGAAAAGTAGGCACTTAGTTTCCTTGAGGCAATAACTAGTGCGTACGCTATCTTTTCCACGTTGAAATATCTGTTCTCCACGTCTGACAAAGCCTTAGAGTCATAGTAGACGGGCTTCTGCGTTCCTTCTTCATTTTGAACTAGAACAGCTGGGACTGCATGATCAGTGGCGGCTAGGAATACGTACAACATCTCACCGGTAATCGGACTGCTAAGCAAGGGAGGGGAACCCAAGTACTCCTTCAACTGAAGGAATGCTTCAGAGCATTAGGGAGTCCAGGAGAAGCTCTTGGTACCCTTCAATACCTTGAAGAATGGCAGTGATTTTTCGGCGGATTTGGCTATGAATCTTCCAAGTGCCGCTATTCTTCCGTTTAATCTTTGAACCTCCTTGATGCTGGTAGGTTCTTTCATATCGATTAAGGCTTTGATCTTCTCGGTGTTCGCCTCTATTCCCCTTTGTGATACCATGAAGCCCAAGAATTTTCCAGCTATCACCCCAAATACACACTTACTTGGGTTTAGCTTCATGTTGTTAGCTCGGAGGTTGTTTATTGTCTCTTCCAAGTCAGGGGTATGACTGCCCTCCTTGGTCTTAATGACCATATCATCAATGTAGGCCTCCATGTTCCGGCCTATTTGTGCTCCAAATACTTCATTCACCATACGTTGGTACGTGGCACCCGCATTTTTGGCCCAAAGGGCATCATAACATAGCAATAATTTCCCCCCAGTGTTTGGAAGGCCGTCTTCTCGATGTCCTCTTCCGCCATTTTGATCTGATGATAGCCTGAATAGGCATCTAGGAAACTGAGTGTTTGGTGTCCAGCAATGGAGTCAACCAACTTATCGATTCTGGGGAGAGGATAACTGTCTTTAGGGCAGGCCTTGTTAAGATCAGTGAAGTCTATGTACATTCGCCACTTCCTATTTTGCTTTCTGACCATTACCACATTGGCCAAACAAACAGGGTACTTTACTTCTCGAATAATTTCGGCGCTAAGTAACTTTTGCACCTCTTCTTTGATAGCTTCCTCCTTGTCCCTTGCAAAATTTCTCCTTGTTTGTGAGATGGTTTTTGCCAATGGATCAACTTTCAAGCGGTGGAGGGCTACTTCTTCATTGATCCCCCTCATGTCTTCGACTCTCCAAGCAAAGACGTCGAGACTGTTTTTCAAGAGGGAGACGATTTTTTCCTTCTCTTCCGGAGATAGCTGGCCCCCGAGTTTAATTTTTTGTTTAGGATAGTCAGGATTGATGACTACCTCCTCCAGCTTGTCCACAGGCTCCATTTCAGGACCGTCTCGAAATTCCAGGGACTCGATAATAATTTCTCTAATCCTCCTACCCTCATTGTCATTCACGTTGAGGCCTTCTTCTTCCATTAGTTCATCAACGTCGGGCAGATCGACCATCCTCAAGTCAGGGTTGGCCCTCGAGTTCTGGCCGTTGACGAGAACGGGATCTTCCTCAGAGACGGACGAAATTATGCCCTGGTCAGCAGCAATTTCTAGGACCGAAGGCTCTTCATCTAGTACCTCACGGATGTAGCTCACCCTAGAGCTGGTATGGGTAGTTTTCAGAGATTTATAGATCTTGATATTGTCCTCAGGAGTATCTATCTCCACGCTTTTAGATTTCTTCTGGCTCTGCACGACATGATCCAAGAAGTCCTTGGCGGTCGCCCTCACGCATCCAATTTCAGAACGAGTAGGAAATTTGACCCATTGGTGAGGAAGGGAGGCGACCAACCCAAGTTTTGCTTGACTTGGAATGCCCAGTATAGCATGATAATCACTTGTTAGATCCATGACTATGAAGGTGACGGTAGCCGTGGATCAGAAGGGATGTTTGCCAATTTCAAGTTCCAGCTCAACAGTTCCCTTGGCACTAACTTTATGGTTGGTGAAACCTTCCAACCTTCCATGATAAGGCTCCAGTATGGTATCTTTTAAGCCCATCTGTTGGAAGGCAGAGTAGTACAGAATATCACGGGAGGCCCCCGTGTCAACAAGAAGCCTTTCAGATTCCACATTATCAATCCGACCATTTATCACCAAGGGTTGTTCACGGGCCGCACGGATCCCAGCCAGTTCATTGGGAGAAAAGCTAATGACCTCTTCCGCTTTATGAACCCAAGTAGGAACGTGGTATACCTTGCTTAGTTCATGAATTTGGTTCCTTAGCTGTCTAGTAGAGACTGTCTCTTCTCGGATCACATGCAGCTTGGCCCTAGGAGGCCTCTGTTCACCATCCTCGCTCTTATCGTCATCTTCACTTTCCTCTTCCTTCCGTTTTCGCTTGCCATCTTTCTTCATGACATAGCGATCTAGCTTTCCCTCGTCGACCCACCTGTGGATCATGCGCTTGAGGGCGATGCACCTCTCGGTGTTGTGACCATGGTCCTTGTGGAAATCACAGAATTTAGAAGTGTTGCGAGGGAATTTTGGTTTGTCGCTCAGCGGGCGAGGTGGTTGAAGGTTTACTAGCTGCATGATTTCAGTGATGGACTTGGTAAGATGGGGTAAATATTTTAGGCTTTTCAGTACTTCTCGTTCTATTCTTCCCCTTGGATCTCTTACCATTCCCATTGTCATTGGAAGCGTGGTGAGTGCCAGCCGCTTCTGGTTCTGCCTTGTCAGATCCCCTTTTCTTGCTCTTATCCTCAGCCATGGCAATGGCATAAGCCAAGTTGTACAAATCAGCCTTGGACTTAGGTTCTCGGGCGGAGAGTTCATAGATGAGGGGATCGGATCTCAATCCGGAATTAAAACAAACAATAACCTCCCTGTCAGTGAGGCTTTCTTCCACTTGTTCTGCCATGGTACGAAATCGGTTATAATAGCTGAGGGTGGATTCATTGTTTCCTTGCTCGATATTAGCAAGGTCAGTCAACCTTTTCTTCCTCCTTCCAGCAGTGGCAAAATGGTCCAAGAGCATGTCATCAGCTTTGGTGAGGAGGTTCATGGTTTGTCTAAAACTTTGCACATGGTCCTTCGCGTCTTGGGTTTCGTTATATTTTTCAAAATTCGGGACCTTAAAGTGAGGATTAGGTGGTGCATCAGTTATTCTCTGGGAGAACGGACGAGTGGACCAGTCATAGTCGTCACTATCAACCTTCTTTCCCATCTCCATGTCATCAAGCCTTTATTTCAAGAGTTCCCATTGTTTAGCTTCAACTTCCCTGTCAGTGCTAGAGTGAGTGCTGCGTTGGGAGCTACGGGTTGACTTATCTCTAGGGCGTCCATTCACCCTACTGTGCTCCTCGTCGTTTCGACCGTTTTCTCCTCGTCTAGAAGGTGCTTTATCTTGCCTTAGTTCTAACTCGTGGCCACCAAGTACCATCCTGTATGGCTGGGGAGTCCTCAGCCGTACAAACTCACGAGGACTGGGAGAGTCTCGTCGAGGTCGAGAAGAATCTTGACGAGGTCGACGTGGTCGAGGTGAGTTGGGACGACGAGGTGCCATGACGAGACGAGGAGGGGATAAACGTTTGGACAGACTGAGCCTCTTCCTCAGGTCTCTCGAGTCTACCTCTTGGTCCTTGGAATGCAATTGGCTCCTTAGATCTATCACCTTGTCGTTCTTTTGATTGTGAGGCCGAGGACGGGGAGTGTCTCGGAGGTCCTGCTTAAGTGGTACAGCAGGATCAAGGGGAGGACCTCGTCGCTCACCCTGTTCCCTTCCACTAGAGTTGCCCGTCGAAGGCAGAATGAATTCAGCCATGGAGTTGTCTGGATCCAACTGCAAGAGAGCAGCCTGCGTCTCGTAAATCCTTTGCAACGTCTCCATTTGTCTATGCAACAAAGTACGTCGGTCGACGGGCTGGGTGCTTTCAGCTCGGCCGACATCGGCGTTCTTTGTCATCTTCCTCCCCGTTCGTTTCCCTCGAGGACGAGTGATACGAGGAGGGTTGGCACCTGCCCCCTCGGCAGCTGGCTGTCCCATGGAACGGAGAGTCATGGTGAGGGGAGGTGGTCCTTCGTGCTGAGGTGGAGGAGGAAACACCTCGGTGTTAGGTGGGACCTCGTTTGTTTGGGTCTATTCCTCGGCGATAACACTTGTAAATCGTCTGTCTTCCATTGCAAATCAGCGATTGTAAACAGTAAGTTATTAAACGGCAAATTTTCCAACAGAACAAGATTTCCAGCCAAAATTTGGGACAGATTCTGAATGCCAACAAAATTTCCGGCTAAAACGTTTGCTTCAGACGAAAATTGGCAGATTCCGGCCGAATCTGCAGAATCCGACGGAATTAAGAATAGAGCAAAAACGGAACATATTTTTCCGTTCAAATCAAGAAGTGATTCGGCAAGAAATCTGACTTCAAGCGAGCTTTTTCCAGGCCAAACAAAGGGTGTTTGAGTCGATTCCCGGCAATGGAACCAATTGATGATGCCAAAATCGTCAAATCAGCCCAAATCCAAGCGATCGTTTGCTCCGGCGATTGCTTAACCTGAAAATAAGACAAAACACGTAAACTAAGCCGGGACTTCACCGGCGAAGGCCCTCCGGCGTGAGAATAAGTTCACGGTTTTGTGGTGAGAAACTAAATTGATAGAGTTTCGGAATATCAAAAGTAACGTACCAAATAATGTGATATATGACTTATATTTATAGGGATTGATTGACATAATCCATGTTGGACTTGGACTATAAAGAGATAAGGTATAATCCTAAGAAGATTATATCTGGTAACGAGTCCTTATTTGATCTGAATTGTAGGAGGTGGTTGCAATTCTGATAAGATTGTAACTGCTGAATCCTTGTTTGACTAGGATTGTTGAAACTGCTTGCCGGTAAGCCGAGGAGAGTAATGTTCTTATCTCGTCATTTGCAGGTACGCCGAGATGCACGAATTTGTCTCCTCGTCATATAAAGCTCTGTCGAAATGAAGAAATGCCGAGATGCATGATTTTGTCTCCTCGTCATATGACGATATGCCGAGGAGAATGATCTTGGATCCTCGACATATGAAGATATGCCGAGGTGAGAACTTTTCTCTCCTCGTCATTTGTGACCTCTCAGTCCATGATGAGCCAGGGAAAGAGTAAGTAATATGGGAAACCCGTTGATAACGTCAAGGTTGAGGAAGGCACCTCGTCCTCTATGGAGATGATCTCGGTATACGAGAGAGGTCTCCTCAGCACTCCTTGTTGGGGCATATTTTGCTTGCTTGTTGGGTCTGAATTGACCTTATTGATGACGAGCCCATGTTCGTATCTCAATTTATACTGTTCAACCAAAATTTTATTTCTAGCGGGACATAATAAAAAGTATGTCTGTTACTATATGGAACATGAAATATATGACTGGCCCAAAAATATATGCCCGGCGCAAAAATTAAAAGTTGAAACAACTACCAAATGAGGAATAAATCAATATGTTTGCCATGACTAAACATCACACTCATGTAATGAATATAAACTTCAAATTATAAGAGTGAGTGATAATCTAATATTTTATGTTGGGTCAAAGTAGGGAAGGAAAAATCAATGCATTATAATTTCCACGTAATTAAGGCAATTTAAGCTAATAATTTTAGTTTGTTATTGAAGTATTGGAGGAAGCTAAAATAAAAGTTTGAATGAGTGATGAAACTCTAATATAAAAGTTTGAATTACTAGTTAAGTTCGATTAGTTCAAAGCTCAGTGGAAATATCATCCACCCTCTCACATAGTTACAGAAGACTTTGATTATTATTAATGTGTTTGATTGTGTATTTCCTAGAAGTTAAGGGACTTATTTGAAAATAACAAAAGAATGGTGGGTAAAGTGTATTTTATGAAAGTTTGGCACTAATTGCAAATTAAGAAAAGTTGAGGAACAAAAGTGTGATATTTGAAATTTTAGGGACAACTACAAAAATTATATAAGTTGAAGACCGTAAAGTGTGACTTTCAAAAAAACCCTGGCACTCGAATACTTATACAAGTTTTTAGACAAATTGACCTTCATAATAATTGGGAATAGTCAATTTTACATACATAATTAATAAACGTGAAATATCACTTGTGTACTTTACATTTGTTTTCAATTTGACCATCTTTTTTAGCATCCGTTATAAATTAACTGGACAATCCATTAGAGTTAAAAATCCAGTTAGTTTGAAGTTGATTTTCCTTTTTAAGGATTTATTGAAAATTCTATAAGTAAAAAGGATTGTGAATAAAAAAAATGAAACATTAATATACTAAAACTTAAAATAAATGTTTCTTTTTTTTATGAGCATTTTTTTTTAATAATATGAAATGATAATAATATGGCAAAATTGCACCAATTTTTTTTATCAATTTTAATTGAATGATATTTATTAAGTTTTATTTTAACTGAATTTTCAATAATTGCAATAAATATTTAAAATTATTACCATTAAAAATTATTCCAATGATTTTTTTTCTCCTTGGTAACTTTATTATTTCTCCATTTATCGTAATTATTAGCTTAGTTTTACACCACCACTATTAGTCTCACCACGTCAGTCTCACCACCACCAAGTAGGGTTGTAAGTAGTTCGGTTCAAACCGTGGTTCGTAACCAAAACAAACCACGTGATTTAGTTCGATTTTCAAGCAATAGTGGTTTAATTCGGTTTCAAAAATTGTTAAATCGTGTGGTTCGATTTGATCTGTGGTCTGTACCCCCAAACCACAATTCGAGATCGCGAGACCGAATCACCAAACCGTTCAATGTTAATCATATAGTATATGCATATCTTTCATATACGTCACATTTAGATTTGAAAATCGCTAATTATATTCATGGACTTTAGCCTATAACCCTTTTTTCTTTTGGTTAATCTTCCTTTAATAATGTTTATTCAATCTTTATCATATACCATTACAAGTACTCAAATGATATGTTGTTATCATAAATATTGAAGCATAATTTCAAGTTGTTTTTAAATACTAAATATATTTTGTATGTTATTTCTGAAAAATTCAAACAAACATTACAATGAATTGTGTAGTATGAAACCATGTTCTAATTAATCCTTTAATCAGTGTTCTATTTCATGGTTTGAACCGTGGTTCAAACCGTAAAATCAAACCGCGGTTCAAACCAAATCATAGCAATTGATTCGGTTCGATTTAAATTTTTTTAATAATTCATTTCAATTTAAAAAAATTTCAAACCGATAATTAGAGGTTAATTCCGTAAATTGGCTCGAACTATTTACACCCTACCAATGATCAAATTTCTACAGAAAAATTAAACCAAAGTCCAACTGAAGTATTAACACAGGTAAAACCTATCTAGATCAAAAATTAGCACAATATTTTCAAAAGTGTGAAACATTATCAAATCATCCAAAAATTACAACTGAAAATTTTCAAAATCATAGATGCACACATACACACAATCGCATATATACACATGATACATATATGCGCACACACAAAATCTCATATCTAAGATCGAAATGCCTCTCGAACCGATAAACAAAATTGTCAAAATATTTTTTTAACACCATCACCCCCAAACTCCACCACCATCCACCCACACCTGCCAACCCCCACCCCACTACACCCCACCTCATCAAATTTTTTCTCATATTAATTTTTTTATCAACTCTATTGCCGCCCCTCCAACCCCCCAACTTCAATTTTTTTTCTCATATTAATTTTTTTATCAACTCTCCTTCCGCCCCTCCAGCCCCTTATGTACGAGTTATTCGTACCGAGGGTTCGAATCCCTCTCTTTCCGTTTTCCTCGATGAATTGATTTTTTCTGTTTTTTCAAATTTCAAAAATAATTTTTCCTAGTTAAACGGGTCGAATAGATAAAAAAATCCGAAGAAAATGAAAAAATTAAGCTAGAAAAAGGAACCAACCTTTTATTGAATTAGTCTTCACGTCCAGGATTACCAGGCCAAATATTGGGTCATTAGAGAGGAATCCAAAGATGAAGAGAGAAACAAAGAAGATTACTACTGTATAAACGAAAAGTTTGAGAGTAAGCATTACAGAATCTCCAAGACCCTTTGGAAAAACGATAAAAGAGAATAGATCATCCATTTTTATACCCCAGATTCTATTTTGACACCAAGAAATGAAGTGCTTTCTTGAAATAGAAACGAATTGGAAAAAAGTGAAATTAATTTCAAATAAGAATCGTTTATTCGCCAAAAATTCTTTCCTACCCATAATTAGATAACTAGATATTCTTAGATAATTAGATATTGGGGGGGGGTACCACTAACCCTAGACTAAAAAAATAATTCAAATTCAATATAATTAAGGCCTGTCACTCGAAAAGGGTCAGATATGGGGAAATGTGGCTAGCCGGATTTGATTTATCGTCGTGATCCACGAATTTCAAGGTTTGAATAGAAGGTTGATACTTTAAAGACTTAGTTGATCTTAGCAATGGGTATAATTTTTCTTGCAGAAATCATGAATTTTCTAGGATAGTATTAAGTAGCTTATCGAAAACTTACCGCGGCTTGCCACACAAAGGCTAAAAGAAAAAGAACACAGGTATGACTGGCATAACATCTATGATTGGATTCAAAAAAGCATAGGCCTCGGGTAATTTGGCGAAGAAAAGACTACTTATATAAAGGGCGAATTAAGAAAGATACAGATCAAACTAAAGAGATTAAGCATAACATACATTTTTTCTTGTAGATAATTCTAATTTGATTGAGTTCTGGATATAACGAAAAATGAAGAAAGTAAGGTAGACAAAAAAATCCTTCTTTTTCGTTGAACCTGCCCAATCAAAACTCCTCTAATTCTCAAAGGAGAATAGAAGCAATCATATTTTTCTCTAATATTTTAATTGAGTTATATGTAATGATCAATAAATTCAGTCGAATTCTATATCTCGATGTGCCAAATTCCTAGCACGAACTTAGAATTTAGATTGATATATTCAAATGAAATATCAAAAATTTCTTATAGATATACCGCAAGACTTGACAAAAGGGGGATATTGGTGTATAATTCTAATGTGTCATAGAACACTAAATGGGATGTTGTCTGGGGTCAGGCAACGGGTTTTAAACCCAGCGGGAAAGGGAATTTATTTTTTTTCGTGTCCCCGAAGGATACTCTTATCCATGGAATCGGACGTTGACAGTGGCCAAGGCAACGGGTTTTTCGTTCAGCCCGGAAGGTTCGATCCCTTCCGTCCCGAGGATATCCCGTCAATTTTTTTTTTGCTCGTATTCATTTTTTTTTATCAACTATCCTACCACCCATCCAACCCCCACCCCACTCCACCCAACCCCCATTCCGTCAATTTTTTTTTTTTGCTCATATTATTTTTTTAACAACTCTCCCGCCGCCCTACCAGCCCCCACCCCCCATCAAAAAAATTTTTGCTCATATTAATTTTTTTTTAACTCTCCTATCTCCCCTCCAACCCCCATCCCACCCCGTCAAAACATTTTTTTGCT
The DNA here is from genome assembly GCA_022495995.1 of Adenophora triphylla var. japonica. Taxonomy (NCBI): domain Eukaryota; kingdom Viridiplantae; phylum Streptophyta; class Magnoliopsida; order Asterales; family Campanulaceae; genus Adenophora; species Adenophora triphylla. Next base: position 66,067 of record JAFEMH010004592.1, read on the forward strand.
CATATTTTTTTATCAACTCTTTTGCCGCCCCTCCAACCCTCACCCTGCGTCAATTTTTTTTTTACTTATATTACTTTTTTTATCAACTATTTCGCCACCCCTCCAAACCCCCACCCAACCCCGTCAAAAAAAATTTACTCGTATTAAAATGTTTTCTGAAAAACATTTTTCGTAGATTTATCAAATATTTTTAAAGAATATGTTTTACTTGTTCGCACACTTTGAACACTGTTTAGTCAATAATAAAATTGCATTAAGATATTTTTCTAATTTAAAAATGCAACCCATAGGCGAACGAAAAAGGAAAGTGCGGCATTTATTAAGAGATGGAGGGAGGGAGTAATATTTTTGGGTGTTCATTTTATATAACTGGTCTCATCTATCAAATATTCTAGACAGCCTTAACGCGTTTACAGCACCACCACAAGAAGGGATGGATGTGGTTTGTACTTTGTACATGGTCAACTACATCAATTCTGTAACCTTATCAATTTTGAGAGTGAACAAGGTTTAATAAAAGGTTCACAGAACAAACTTGAACCTGTCTTGGGTTGTCTCTCTGATTTGTTACTTCTATTTGCCTAACAACAATCTCATACCGGAACTCGCTTGCCTCTGCTACGCTCAAAGATCTGCATAATTTACAACACAAATACTCATTATCGACAAGGTAAACAAACAGAGTTCAAAGATTACTTGAGCAGGCAAATTTTTGGCTTTCAACGCAAAATTACTTGGGCCCACATGAGCTTAATGTAGACGGAATTCCCTTAAATGTAAGGAAAACTGTCTACTTTAAACTCGTGTGAGCCCGACCTTTCCCTAATCCCACATAGTGGTAGCTATTGTAAGTTGTACCAACTTACCTTCTTTTTTCAGGTTTCGAGATGGAAAATAAAAGTAGTGGCCCAATCAATGGACAATCCACACCTCCAAAAGCACCACAATGATTCTCTTCTAAATAGGTAAATCATAATGATCCCACAATTTTTATGCAAGAAAATTCCATTGTTCAATAATGATGGGTACCACATGCTGATGTAAATTAATAAGCTACAAACCATAATATTCCTACTGGAAAAGGGAATGACTTTATATTTAACATGGTTACACATTTTGAGTCTTGTTTGCAGTTTTAACAAAAAATATATGGAATAGTTGAACGTACCGATGTTACAAATGGTAGACTGAAAACCCAACCAATGATTGGTAACCTCTGCAGGAAAACAGATAGTGTTGGCCAGAATCCACTGCGTGTTTCAATGAAATCTTGTTAATATGTAAGTTTTCATTAAAATGTACTCCCTCCGTCCCAAAATGTTTGTCCCATTTGACTTTTTTATTGAACTTTGACCACAAATATATGACAATTTAATTATGTTCATGAAATTCTAAAAATTCCTATTGATTCACCATTAATAATATTATCAACAACTTTTAGAATTTCATGAACATGATTAATCTCTCATAAATTTGTGGTCAAAGTTCAACAAAAAAGTTAAATGGGACAAACATTTTGGGACGGAGGGAGTATGAATCATTGGACAGCAAATAACTATACCTGAATAAGACAAAGAAACCGTAAGTCTCTATGAACATTCCAATCATTGGCCATCCTATAAGGACCAAGAAGAAGCCAATACCAAATGAAAGGGAACCCTGTCCAACAAGAAAATCACAATGAAGCAGAAGGAAAATAGAAAAAGAAAAGCAAGGAATACTATCCACCCAACTCCAGAGTGTGTGTGTGTGTGTGTGTGTGTGTGTGTGAGAGAGAGAGAGAGCGAGAGAGAGGGGGAAAGACCTTGAAATTTTGGGGTTTCATGAAGAATAGCAAGGTGGATTTCACTCCAATGGTTAAGGTCAATCCTGACAAAAAGAGGATCTGACAATATATGGACATGTCAGACCTGATTCAATTCTAAACATGACATTGACAAAATGGAAATAGTTCTTACATTTCCCATCGCAAGAAGACCTTTATCGAAGAATAAGAAGACTCCAATAAATGTGAATAATACACCAAACCCAGTCAATCCTAGCCCGATCTCTGTTCGTATGTTTCGAAAAAAGAAAAGAAAAAGAAGGAAAAGTTAGTTAAAAAATTGGCTATTAGACTATTAGTTATGCTAAAATGAATAATAATGTTAACTTCAACAACCAAAGACTACAAGCATTTTCTCCACAGAAGAGGAACTATTTTACAGGCCTAATTCATTAAGCAATTCAGGCACAACTATATCAAAAAATTATGTTTATTACCAACTCAACAAATGTACAGGTAAACATAGAAGCCATACCTTCATGATTACAGTGACTGATCACAGAAAGAATAAATCCCCCTAACCACCAACTACTTAAATATCTTCTGAGATAAATCACAACGTATACTAATTTCCTAGATGCAACAGTAACTAGGAACCCCTTCTCATACCCCTCGCTCCATTTCAATGTTCCTCAATTTCTTTAATAACACCTGTTGTAACAACTTGACCAGTCCTGATCTTGGAAAGAAACACCCTATTTATTTCCTTCGAAATTCAATGTATTTGCTCAATTCTAACATACAGTAGAAACTCTTTAAATTAATATTCGATAAATTAATAAACTCTCTAAAATAATAAATTTGTCCAATCCTGATCTTGGAGTGGATGAAAGTATGGTGTTGAAGAGGCCGGAGTGGAGGGCAAAAATCCAAGTGGGGGGTTGATTTTTTATTTTTTATTTTTTTATTTTTATTTATTTTATTTTATTTTATTTTGTTTTATTTTATTTTTTATTTTTTATTTTTATTTTTTATTTTTTTTATTTTTTATTTTTTCACGATAACATATGAGGATTCATGTTAGCCAACCCCAAATTATTTTGGGACTAAGGCTTTGTTGTTGTTGTTGTCCAGTCCCGACTAGGGCCAGTTGAAAATTTTACAAAAATCGATAAAATAATAAGATAATAATTTTTCGGAAGACCCCTTTATAATTTTAGGTCCTACAAAAATCATAAATTAATAATTCTTAGAAATTGAAAAAATTAATTATTATAATTTACTCAAATATGACTATAGTTGTTTCATTGTTTGTTTTCTTTTAAAGTTCAAATCTTGTGTCCAATGAATTCAAAGTTATCATCAACTTACAATGTCTTTCAACTTATTATGTACATACAATAAATTTAGTTTATACATAAATCTGAAATTCGTCGAATTGGCTAAAATCTTTAAATAATTATTAATTTATCGATAAATTAATAACTATAAATTAATAAATTTCACTGGTCACGACATTATTAATTTATAGAGTTTTTATTGTACTAAGTAAAGATAGAAGGGCTCCCCTTACAGTGTTTCTCAAACAGTTCATCGTTTGCACCCATTCATTGTAGCACGGGCTTGCAAGACTTCTAAACCCAACTGCTTCCAGAGTACAGCTAAAAGGGGTACGAAAGTAGCGAGTCTATTATTTCTCTATCAATACCAAAAGAGCACACATCTATCCTTCTGAAATTGATTATACGTTCCACCTAATTTGTGGTATTAAGTTTTCCACTACAGTTTGTCTATAAATGAAAGCATACCTAGCGAACCAAAACCATTTTGTGCCATGTCACAAGAGTCTTAGCATTCTAACCACATCTCAAGCAGAATTAAGAACAGAACGACTGCTTATTAGCTGTCACATCCTGGGATTAAGTGCAGCAGAAAGCTAGCATACATATTACCTGACATAATGTCCAGTTCATTATGACAATTACTAAAATACCTGATATATATATATATATATATATATATTGGGCCAACCTATTGACAACCAAATGACTAAACTAACCTTTATTTCCCGCAGAATTCAGATTACCTCATAGTTTGCATTCAAATATTTTGAGGGGCGATATAGAGAATTAGTCAATTGTCAACCCATTTCTTAGTTTGTGTGTTTGATCAATCATTATTCCTCTACTGGGGCGGAGGTAGTAGAACGCATCATCATGTAGAGTGGCTACTCCTGATTAATGGCCAGGAAAAAGATCCATGTACTTATACGGGCTAGAAATTGACTACTCCCTTCGTCCCAGAATAAATTTCGCACTTTCCATTTTGGTACGTCCTAAAATAAATGTCGCATTTCTGTAAATGGTATATAAAGTTTGGTCATCTTCATAAATTGGCCTTTCTTAAAACAAGTTGCTTAAACACACCTTACGCCCTTTCTTAAAATGAAATGAAAAGAATGGGGCAATTTAGGCAACATAAGAAAAAGCTTAAATGCTGACTTGTCAACTATGACATTTATTCCGGGACGGAGGGAGTATCTTAAACCAAATAGATATCAAACAAGAGAGAGAGAGGGGGAGGGAGGGAGGGAGTGTTTCTGTGACCACTGGCATTTTATATATTTTTATAAATCGGCATTTTAAATAAAAGGCATTTTTAAAAGAAATACAAGAGAAAAGGAATTAGGTGAGTTGACTTACTTTTCAAATCACTTGTCTCAAAAGAAATCATCTTTGCAACACAGGGCAAACCTTTCTCAGCAACTCCTTTTAATTTTGCTGCAGGAAAACATGATATAGTCAATAAACAAAAGAAAGGGATTTTTAAAATAGATCAAATCCTTTTTGAAGATCACAAGATTGAATAGACCAAGAAGTTCTATAACCTAGTTTGAAATAATGTAAGTAACTTTCATTCTGTAGTATACGATGACCAATACCAGAACTCTGACTTTCCCTAACCTATTCTTGTTTTTGCAGGCTGAAAGAAGGAAATTAACATCTATCATATTATTAACTATTAACTAAAACTTGTATTGTTACCATTACCATGTGCAAAAAATTGAGTGCATTTTGCTATGTAATACCCATTTCAACAAACTTAATGATTTAGTAACATAAGATTCAGTCACTTATCAATCGTTCGTCATGCTATTAAAAGAGTCACAATTTGGAACATCAAATGTTCACAGAAATACAATAAGAATTTATTGTAGTCAATTTTTTTTATATTTCATACATGAAAGGCTGGATTAGTAAAAAAAAGAACTTCAGCGGAAACACATGGCTAATATTCATGAGTCTCTTTGCGTAGAATATTCCAAAAAAAAAAGAGGACAGTAATGCTAAGTGAGTTGAATGGTAGTAGGAACAATGGAAGATGGAAAAAAACAAAGTTTCATTACACATATTTCGCATCCACGTATCAAATTAGGGTTTAGAACACATGATTGAGCTAACGTACTATATAAAATGCAATTCCCACGAGGCGTACAAACCAAAACTTCCACCGAATTCGACTTATCAATTTCAACATAATTTTGGAAATAACTTCATTTTAGCTGCACCAAACCAGCCAAACAGTATAATTTTTTTCCAAATTTGGTGAATAAACAAACACACGACACAAACGTCAAATTGGAAGTAACAATTGTTGGAAAGCACATTAGACATTTAATCAATGTAATTCGAAAACATATGGTTACGAGTTTCAGAGTGAATTCAACGTAAAAGCGGATTGAAACTGTTAATGACAGATCAAAATCAATTAAAATACACGGCATCAATTCATACGATTAAAATTCAAAGATAGAGAGAGATGAAACCCTAACCTAATTGAATACACACCTCAAGAAAAGTCCAGTGTTAGGGTAGACCAAAGCGCGAGAATTTGCTTAGGGATGCAGGCGTGGAAAGGGACTTCGATTTTCAGTTCGTTATGAACAGATGGGAATGACAGAATTTCTGTTATTTTTTTCTCAGATCAAATAATTTTCCTGATGGCGGACCCTCTACTTTTCACTTGGCTATGCATAGGCCCTTTTAGATTTGTAGCTCAAGAATTTGTGCTTACAGTATTTTTCTAGTTTTCAATTTCTAAGTGAAAACATCTTCGGCTCCGGTTTGTTTATAGTAAAACAACTTTTTTTTAGGAAAATGATTTCGGGGGCAATTATCAAATTCTCTATGAGCCTAACGAAATCGACCATCCACCCACGATGCACATTTTCGAAATTAATCATCGGTCCTGAATTTTTTTGTTGGACATGCGAGTCCATAAAAAATTAGAGGGAATTACAAATGTGCCACTCATTTCATAATGTGCCACAGGTGGACGCTCCCCACTTACGGCTCCTTTGCGCTTTCTCTCTCTTCTTTCTTTTTCTTTTCCTCTCAAAACTTTAAAATGAATTATTTTATGATTTAGAAATAAAAATAAAAAAATAAAACTGAATAAAAAATAGTCTGTCCAAAAAAATAATAAAATAAAGGGTAGTCCGTTCCTCTTTTATTTTATATACTTTCATTTGTTTAGTTTTTTTCTTTTTTTATATACCTATTTGTAAAAAATATCAGTAATAAAAAAAAGTCTAAAATATTATTTCCTAATTAATAAAAAATTTAAAAAATAAAATAAAAATAAAGGGTAGTATGTCCCTCTTTTCTTTTATATACTTTCATTTGTTTAGTTTTTTCTATCTTTTTTATATATAAAACAACTAATTTTCTTATGTCTAAGTGACTTTATATTTTAAAAAATAGCTTATTAAATACTCAATTACTTTTTATTTTTTCCATATTTTTTCTGATTTTAAAAAAAAATAGGAAAACTCATTTGGCCCGTGGATCTTCAGATCTGGATCAAACGGGCGGGCTTGGACACCTAAAATAGGTCGGGCCGGGTTTAGGCCCTTTTCATCACACGGGCTGACGGGCTTCAACCCGTCCCGCCAACGGGTTGGTCTGTACGGATCGGGCCGAGACGGGTCAACCCGTTTGGCCATCACCCTCCGTAATGAGGGGGTCATCAGAGATGCCGTTTAGAGAGAAAAAGTGACAGTGAGAGAGAGCGTATGGCAGGGGAAGGGGGAGGATTTTATTTATGGTCATAAGGGTAGATTCGTTATTTAAAAAAAATTATAATAGTTTCATGTACCCTATGACAATATTGATTTCGGTCATTGGATTAGGTGGTTAATTTCCAAAATACTTGATATAAATGGTAGTTGCATTAGGATGGAGGATTAGATGGTAAAAATCCCAATGATTTTTCTAAAATGTTTTATGGTAAATGAAAATGTTTTTCGAAATGACACAAACATATTTTCAATTGTTTAGAAAAATCTAAAAAAAATATTTTTCAAAATTTTCTTCTTCATGTTTTTTATAAATCTAAGAAAAATGTTTTTCAATGGAAACATAATCAGGGAGGGTAGGGTGGGTGGCCCGGCGAGGGCTTGAAGCAGCTTTCGTTCGATTAGAAGACCGATGGGATGGGCATAAGTTAGGGGTGGGGTGGGGTAGGATAGGGTATGGTAGGGTGATAGAGGGGGTGAGTAAGGTAGGGTGAAAATGGGGTAGGGGCTGGGATAGTTGGGGGTAGGGGTAGGGGAAATGGGTAGGTGTGGTGGGGTAGGGGTATATAGTAAGGTAGAATGAGGTAGGTTAGGGTGGGGTGGTGGGATAGAGGTTGGTGCTGTAGTGCAAGGGGGTGGGTGGGGGCGGGTAGTTGTTAAGAAATAATTTAAAGCAAATTTTTTCTTTTATCGACGGGCGGTTAAGGGTAGGGTGACATTGGGGGTAAAGACGATGCGTGAGTTGTTAAAAAATAATTTTAATGTGAGTAGCTCTACTTTTCACTTGGCTATGCATACACCCTTTTAAATTACTAGCTCAAGATTTCGTGCTTATAGTATTTTTCTAGTTTTCAGTTTCTTAGTGAAAATATCTTCTTTCATAGAGTTAGGCTCTGGTTTCGAGTAAATTGACTTTCGAAAAATGATATTTTGAAAATATTTTCTAGTAAATGAAAATGTTTCCGAAAATGACAAGAATATATTTTCAATTGTTTGGAAATCTAAAAATATTTTCATGTGTTTGATAAATATAACAAAAATGTTTCCCATTGACAACATAATATGGGGTAGGGTGGTGAGAGGATAGGGTAGGTGAGGTAGAAGGCAGTGGGGTTTGGGGTGGGATAAGGTAGGATAGGGTGATGAAGGGGGTAGGTATGGTAGGATAAAAGTGTGGTGGGGCGGGGATGGTTGGGGGTAGGGGTGAGGGGTGGGGGTGGGTGGGGTAGGGAGAGTAAGGTACAATGAGGTGGGTGGGTGGGATAGGGGTTGGTGTTATAGTGCGAGGGGTGGATGGGGGGGTGGGTAGTTGTTAAGAAATAATTTAAAGCAATTTTTTTCTTTTATCGGTGGGTGGTTAGGGATGGGGTGGCACTGGGGGTAGGGACGGTGGAGCAGTTGTTAACACATAATTTTAATATGAAGTAAAAAAATGATCGGGGGTGCTAAAAAGTAATTTTGATATGAGTTTTTTTTAATGGGGGGGGGGAAGGGGGAGATTTTTGGAGAGTTGGTGGGGTGGGTAGCTTGGGGGTGTGTGGGTGAGGGAATTAACAATTTTTGAAAAAGGAAATGCGTAGCAGAAATTCGTAAGCCATTTTACAAGGAAACATGCTAATTTCAGTTTACCGTAAACATTTTCCTTTAACTTTATTTTTTCAAATTTATCAAATATCAAAAAATTGGAAAACTTTTTCCCCGAGTTAAACATGATTTAACACTTAACATTGGATTTAAAAAAAAATATGGGGTGGCACGATTGTAATCGACATAAACTTATTTTTTTTAAGTACAATAATTTTTTTCGTAAATAAATGGAATTTCTTTTATAAACACTATCATAAATAAGCAAAAATATTAATACACTAAGTGCCCGTTAGGTAAAACTAAAAATTAAGCTCTAAAAATATAGAGCTGAAACCATTAAGTTGCTAACTTTTAAAATTTTAGTTTGTTTGATAACGACAAATCATATACACCCTATATCTTAATTTGATCAAAATTTCAACTCAACATTTAAAAAAAATAAAAAATTGAATAGGTCTCAATGGTAATGGTGTAGTAAAACAAAATCACTATTTACATGCATGTCACCATTATTATAATTGAATCATATTTTTTTAATTTTCCTCACAATAGCACAATAACTAATTGAATCATATATTTATAATTTTTTGCACTAGCTAGGACAATAATCGGCAAATACTAAATACAGGGAACGAAATTTTCAGAAAAATAAGTAAATTATCAAAATAGCCTTTTATATACCTAATTTTTTTTTATTCACACGAGACACATCTCGTGTGAACTCATACGAGACACATCTCGTGTGAACTCACGCGAGATGTGTCTCGTGTGAGTTCATACGAGATGAGTCTCGTATGAGTTCACACGAGATGTGTCTCGTGTACATATACACGAGATTATAAATTACATCTCGTGTATACTTACACGAGACGGGCAAGAGCAGCGTTGAAATATTTCGTTCCCTGTATATAATTTTCTCTGTATATAATCATATCCCAATAATCTCAATGATCTTGTAGCAATCTGCAAAATATAATAGATCAAAATAATATTTTTATAATTATTTGTTGTAATTTACGGAGATGAGAAAATAGTCTCATTTCTTCTCACTCGATTTATTTTCGTTCAAGAAAATAAAATATTTCAACAAAAGAAATAGCAATAGTAAATAAAATATATTGATGAATGGATTTGAAACCATTCCCTTTTCTTTCTCTTTCCTCTTCTCTTACATTCTTAAGATACTCATTTTCAATTTAAAATCAATAGCATTTTTAAGACAATATGAATTATTTAAGTGATTCAATTTTTTCTTATCAAACAAGTTTAACTTTTTAATCTCTCAAAATGTTTCAAATTAAAAATTTAATTGGGTTACCAAACATGACCTAACTAAAAAATATAACCACTAGTGATCAAAAACACTAACAGTGACGCTTAACGAATACTCTTAACGATACTAAAAAAAACTCGTTGACAAAAAAAAAATACTTACATTTGTTCTGCCATTACGAGTGATAAAGAGTGTCTGCATGTATTTTGTTAGTGTCAGTTCATGTTTAATTGGGGTTTATGCACTCGTCTTAGCACATGCGTAATAATACGCATATTTTTTACTTCAGATGAATCACGAAACCCACGCATATCAAATCAAGTAAATTTCAAGATCTACAAAATTTATGGGGGTTTTCCCTTTGTTACATGGATTGAAAAAGCGCCAAAGATGTCGTTTAAATCCTTAATCGAGCACTGAAGTGTTTATAAGTGAAAGTGTTAAAAGAGTGTTAGTTGTAGTGTTAAAAAGTACTAGTGTATTCCCTGCATCCCACGTGAGCGGAGATAAAAAAATTGGGTACAAAAATTAAGAAAAAGTAGGAGAGAGAATTAGTGAGAGGATGTGTTTGTAATTATTAAAAATAAAATAGGAGAGAGAATGAGTAAGAAAAATAGTAAATTGATTGGTGTTGTAATTATAAATTAAAGTAGGAGAGAGAATGAGGGGAAGAAATAATGAGGGGAAGAAATAATGTAAAATTTTGCCTTTTTGGACAATCTCCTCTCATTGAGGACGGACAAAAAATGAAATAAGTCTACACACTCACGTGGGACATAGGGAGTACTCCCTCCGTCCCGGTTCACTTGGCATCAAAATGAATGTCACAATAACTAAGAAAAAAGAATAAAATAAAAGAAATGTGTGGTAGAAAATGAAGAGAGAGAATGAGTGGGATAAATAGTAGTGTTGGTTGAATAAATTGAGTGGTGAAAAATGAAGAGAGAGAATGAGTGGTGGGGTAGAGTGAATATAAAATTATAAAAAGTTTGCCATTTTGGATAGTGCCAAGTGAAGTGGGATGGACTAAAATGAAAATTAGTGTCAAGTAAAGTGGGACAGAGGGAGTATGTGTTACTGAGTGTCATTGCATGTGAATTTTATTTGCAAGGCACCAAATGTGTAAGGCACTTTGAAATGACCACAATGCCCTTGTATATAAACACTAACCCCTGTCTGGGCAGAGCGTCTTGTGCGGGCGATTTTGGCGATTCAAGGTGCGTTTAGTGCGTGTTCTCTTCTCCGGCCAATTTCCGGCACCTATGGCCAAGCCACCGGATTTAAATGATCCAGAAACCTTCCCAAACACAATCCCTACCAATAATTCAAACATTAATCCAGAAATCATCAACTCACAGAAGAATTTGAGTTCGACGCAAATGGCGAAACAGAATTTTGCCGCCGTCAATTTCACGCCGGAGATGATCAAACCAACAGATAAAAACACTCAGGTTTTGCTCGCGAACATAATCCCTACCTCTAATCCAAGTGGAGCTCAACAATTTACAAATTTGGGGAATCAATTTGAGCAAAATCGGTATTCGGCACAATCTTACGCTCATGCTGTTCAAGGATCAGTAAATTTCGTGTATATTCATACGAAATCTAAAGGAAAATTTCTCCTTTAGATTTCGTGTGATTATACACGAAATGTTGAATGACATTTTGTGTAAAATCATACGAAATATTTCTTAACATTTCGCGTATATTCATACGAAATCTAAAGGAAAATTTCTCCTGTGGATTTCGTGTGAATATACACGATGTGAGGACCCCAACCCGGAACCTACACGTGTCCCGAGTTGGAGCACCCTCAAACTAACTCAAATATACTAAACTTTGAAAACTTCGATATAACTTGCAAACATAACTAGATTAACATAACCATTTCAAAATAACTCCACTACTCTCCACACCGGAGGAAGAGTGGACTAACTTTGAAAATACTAAATTGTTTTTGTTACAAAAGATTGTGGTTTCAACGTAGAAATTTAAGTTTATAATTACAAACTTCCATAGAGGAATTATAACAAAATATACTTTCTACGCCAACCTAACGTACCCCGACAATACCCAAAAGCTCACTGCCAAACTCCTTTCCGCCCTTACTTGGTCGGTCCGCCTGTCTCGGGATCTAAAAACATTAAAGGGAGAGGGGTGAGAATAAATCTCAGCAAGCTATTATGAATGCAGCAATATGCCAAATAAAATGCAACACATAACAAGTTGCACATAACACATTGGAAAAGCTGTAAACACCTTCCATTACCTTGGTTTACCTTTTTCCGTCTGAACAATAGTCGTACAACATTGGGTATAATAATACTCCAATCTTAAGTGAGCTGCTTAAGCAATACTCACATCTTATAAGACCCGTTTTTCAGGGAACCAAATAAGATAGTAGCAACTCTGTAAGGCTTTTGGCTCACTACAGATGCTATACCCCGACCTGTGGCCACAGGAGGGGACGGTCACAGATATAACATAATCCGATCACATTAGGTCACACTTCCATAATTGATCGTATTATGTTATACCCCCAACATCAGCTGATTAACAAATTATCAAGAACATAATAGTTACTTGAAACATAATCCACAAAAAGGGATAACAATATAGCAACATGGTAAAATATACTCATGTCCAACCAATATCATAGTGCAACATTTATTCAATACACTATGCATAATATAAACAATGTATATGAACTCAAGTAAGGCAAGGAAGTATCATCAATCCATCCTACAAGGTCATTATACAATAATACAAGGCCTCTATGAAGGTTCAAGCTCAATTTACCAAGTGGAGGTCACCCTTTATAAGTAATCGATCAAACTTACTAAACAAATTCTGGTTCAGATTCAAAGTGTGTTTCTGGGGTCTTGGGCGACCGCCCATACCACTTGGGCGACCGCCCAAGTGGATTTCAAGGAGACCTTAAGCTTCTGCCCTCTTGGGCGACCGCACAGCACCTCTTGGGCGACCGCCCAAGAGGATTTCCAAGGCAACCAAGTTTCTGGCAGCATGGGCGGCCGCTCATGCCCCTTGGGCGACCGCCCAAGTGCCCTTCCAGCAATTTCCCAGATTTCAACTCTTCTTTACCTATTTTTCTTTTCCTTTTTAACCTTGCTTATTTCCATGAACACAAAAAGGATACCTTAGCCAAGTTCAACATAAAACAAGTAAACCCCACATAATGTAACCTTAGATTATTTATCACTACAAATTCCACCCATTTCATACCCTCTAGATTATCTTCCATGAACATTAATTTCAACCTATTCCATTTACCAATCATCCCACTCATATAAGGTTTCCAAAGCATGAAACAAACTTCATAAGAACAAGAATATCATTTAAGAGGTATGAACATTTAGGAGAAAGTAAATCATAACAACTCACCTTAGGATTTTTGGATGAAAAGATGATTTTCTTGGCTTGCTTGATTCCCCTAGTTGTCCCAACCTCAAAAGTACTCTTGGATTTGAAAATGGATGAGAAATGGCCTTGCTAGAGATCTTGGAAATGAGGCTTCCAATGGAGGTTTTCCATGGAATTGGTAAGAAGAAAATGGAAGTAAGAAGAATGATGAGGAGGTGAAAGGAGTATGGAAGGTATGGGTTGTTTTGACTAATTGGTACAAGGAGGATGAGTGAATTAGGGGGAGGCATGGCCCCCCATGCCACCAAGTACTCAAGGCTTTCACCAAAATACAATTTGGTCCCCTAATATTCCAAAGCATTTAAATTAAACCCTCCTACTCAAGTATTTATTCCACATACTTTAATCCTCCTTCCACATTTTATTCATTTCCTATTATTATATTTTTCTCAATGCTTTATTTTATTTCTCTAGAAATTCTAAGGGTTCTAAATTATCTTCCAACCATTTCATCTTGACATAAGAATGTAAAGACATAAAATAGACACATAAGTTAACATTAATATTAAAAGTATATAATATTATACTAAAATTGTGCCTAGGGTTAGGGTCGTTACACACGAAATGTTGAGAACCATTTCGTATCATTTTACACGAAATATTTGTTAATATTTCGTGTAAATCTACACGAAATAACTCAATACATTTCGTGTATTTTTATACGAAACATATCTGACAACGTCGTGTATAATCACACGAAACATTCGCGTACGGGAGGGACAATTTTGTCCATTTTCCGTGCCTTGCAAATAAGGTGCCTTGCAAATAACCACGCCCGTCATTGCATGTGATTGAATAGTGTCAGAAGTACATGTGTTAAAAAGTGACTATGTTTGTTAAATAATGTTAAAGAATGTGAAGTTGGGTAAATTCTATATACAAGGCACCTTACATACAAGGCACCAATAATTCCCAAACTACCCTTCGTGTGTCGTGCTCGAAAGGACGACATGAAGCCTTCATGTCGTGTACTTTTACACGACATCAACTAATTGGGTTAAATATTAGGTCGTATGAAATTATACGAAATTTAAATTTACTCTGTCATAAATGTCGTACAAAACAACACGATATAATGTCCTAATATCGTGTATATCCATACGACATATCAAAATGAAGGTGTTCTTCGATGATTTGCAACACGATGTTAATGATACGCATATGCTATGTTATATTATTGAATTGTGTTGTTAATTAAACAAAATTTATACACTTATACATGACAAGGAACAAACGTCATATTGGATCATACAATATCATATAACCTATCATATTTAAGTGATACCACTTTATTTATTTGGAGGAAACTCATGAAGATGAAAAACACTTTAAATGTCATTTAGAATTTAGAAAAAAACAAAAAAAAAACGAGGTAGCCGTATACCATTTTTCACAAGATCGGGACACATAAAATCCTAAAAACCCTAAATAATGGCACATATTTGTAACTCAATTTCCATTTTGATTTGGAGGAAACTCATGTAGATGAAAAACACTTTAAATGTCATTTAGAATGTAGAAAAAAATTAAAAAAAAATAAACGAGGTAGCCGTATACCATTTTTTACAAGATCGGGACACATAAAACCCTAAAAACCCTAAATAATGGCAATTATTTGTAACTCAATTTCCATTTAGATTTGGAGGAAACTCATGTAGATGAAAAACACTTTAAATTTCATCTAGAATGTAGAAAAAAATAAAAAAATAAACGAGGTAGACGTATACCATTTTTCACAAGATCGGGACACATAAAACCCTAAAAACCCTAAATAATGGCACATATTTGTAACTCAATTTCCATTTGGATTTGGAGGAAACTCATGTAGATGAAAAACACTTTAAATGTCATTTAGAATGTAGAAAAAAATTAAAAAAAAAAACGAGGTAGCCGTATACCATTTTTCACAAGATCGGGACACATAAAACCCTAAAAACCCTAAATAATGGCACATATTTGTAACTCAATTTCCATTTGGATTTGGAGGAAACTAATGTAGATGAAAAACACTTTAAATTTCATCTAGAATGTAGAAAAAAATTAAAAAAAAATAAACGAGGTAGCCGTATACCATTTGTTATTTTATTATATGGTGTGTCGTGTTTAAATACACGACAGTTACCAATACATTTCGTATGAACAATACACGAAATGAATCAGGGTGCATCTCGTGTATTGTTCATACGAGATAATTACGTAAACAAAGACTATATCGTGTTTGTATACACGATATGTACCAAAGTATCTCGGGTATATACACACGAGATACACCTAAGCCCTACATAAAACGCGATATACACGCAGCACAACGGCCCAACAGAGACACCATTGCTGTACACCCATGCACATTTGTGACACCATTGTCCAAGTCTAAACACCCATAAATTTATACCCATTATTTTCATTAATTCTCAAATCATCTAACACCATAGTATGGATTCTCCACAACATTCTCCAAGTTTTTATGATCATATTGATCTTGAGCTTGTGGAATATATTTTTGAAGAAGAAGGTTTGCCACCAAATTCTCCACATCAAAATCAAAATCCAAGCAGCAATGAAGTAAATTTTTAAAGTTATATTTGGTGTTTTGATCAAAATCGCAATAAAAATCCAATGTTGAAACGAAATTGTTTTTCAAGATTGGATTTTTAAATTCTGATATTACTCTATTTCGTGTGAGATTATACGAGTTTTATGCTATTTGTCGTGTTTTTATACACGAGTTATGGCGTATTACCTCGTATTATATAACACGAGATAAATGTGTTTAAGTTGGGTACATTTATACGAGATGTTCAAGGAACATCTCGTATAATGTTACACGAAATGACATACAGCCTGTTGCTTATTGTGCAATTTTCTAATTGATGGTAATACAATTTGTAGGGACCGGATGTCAGTGATCAATTCGATACATCCCTATTATTTTTAAATAGGGATGATCTTGTTAAACACGTACGGGATATCGCGGCCCGTCAAAATATAACCCTTTCTATAGGAGATTCGAGGAAGACAAGTGGCAAGATCCTAGGCTACGCGAAGATTGTATGCCATTTTGGTGGCAAGTACAGGTCCGGAAAAACTAAAGATGTGAGGTTGACTAGTACGAAGAAGATTGGGTGCAATTTTGAAATCCGGGCCAAAGATAGGGGTGATGGGGTATGGGGTTACGTTGTGAAGCATGGTTCTCATAATCACGACTTTCCGACGTATCCCGAAGGTCATCTGTTGGCTAAATTGACTAGTTCTGAATATGAGGAGGTGTGTAGCGCAAGTCAGTCTTCGGTGCGTCCAAATAATATTCTATCAATGTTAAAGAGGAAGGATGAGAAGAACGTGAGTACTCCGAAATACGTCCACAATGCCCTCACAAAATGCAAGTCACAAGAACGGCAAGGGAGATCCTCGCTTCAACAGTTCATAAAAGCACTCGAGGATAAGAAATATACCTTCTTCATGAGGAAAGCTAACGAGAGTGACATGATCGGTGACATATTCTTCTCTCACCCACGAGCATCGGATATGCTTAACTGTTTTCCATATGTAGTACAAGGTAAATTTTTGATTTTTTTGAATCTGTTTTTTGACTCTGTTTTCCACAAGTCGTATGCATTTTTTTTGAATTGCAATTTTATTCATTTTTAACTTTATTTCTCTTTAAATGATACAAGGTGACTGCACTTACAACACCAACTGCTATGGAATGGCATTACTTGAGATTATAGGATTTACTTCAACGGGGAAGAATTTCACAATTGCCTATGCGTTCCTCCAAAATGAGAAGACTGAGAATTACACGTGGGCACTCAAGAATTTGCAAAGTCATTTTCATACTCCCCACATGCCAACTGTTTTATTATCTGATCGTGACTTGGCTTTCATTAATGCTGTCCAAATGGTATTTCTCGAGACCGCACACCATTTGTGTCGAAGGCATATCGAAGTCAATGTTAAAAAGAGAGCGTTGGCTAAAACTGGTAGCAATGAGTTTGCACTATCATTCATGAGGAGATTTAATAAAGCAATATCAGCCGCTACTCGCGAAGAGTGGGACACCCGTTGGCAATCGTTTTGCGATCATTACAGATCTTATCCTGATTTATTGACCTACCTCCGCGAGACTTGGATTGCTCCATACTCTACGAATATTTTGTCGATGCACACGGATCGATTCGCACTTCGGAACCCACACCACGAACAGGGCTGAGAGTGAGCATAACAGGTTGAAGAAGGCCTTGGGGAGTGCTTCTTCTACTTTTGACACATTATTCAAAAAGGCTCATGAGATTATGGAAATCCAAATAACAACAATCAAAGCTACTATGGAGCAATCAAAGAGTAGAATTCCAAATGATATGAAGACATGTGATCTATATCAAGACATATTGGGGCGAGTGTCAAAGGCAGCTTTGGACATCATTAAAGAAGAGCGGAGTCGTTGTGGGGATAATGTCATGGATCCTTCAGCCGTGGGTGTTACTCGAGGCGAACACGTGGACTTCCATGTAGTCACGAGATTGCATGCATACAAAACTCGGGGCCGGATTGAGTTGTCCTCGATTCATGATTTTTGGAAGAAGTTGGACATTGAAGTAGAATACTTGTCCCACCGGACTCGATTTTGAAGTTGTGTTGAATGAACCGCGAACGCACTTTGGACCTGTAAAGAGAAGGTTATTTCAAACGATAAATGAAGGGCTACATCCACAAACCGGAGATGCTTCGAGCCGGATCATATTTCAAAGGCAAATAAACCCCGGACCTCCGGTTGTAGAAATCTTGTCGGATTGGGAGCGTACCGACGGACATTTTGGAGTCCCCACTACACCACCCTCCACTAGCAAAGCAGGTCTAGATCTTCATTTATTGCATCAACCCAATCGTGTTTGATGTCGCGGAGTCACCAAATTCGAAATCGGCTTCAAACACTACACCATCTACCCCTACCACTCCTACATCTCTTCCACCACTAGCCGCTTGGTCGTGGGAGAGGTCGAGGTCGAGGTCGGGGACGGGGACGACGGTCGTGGAAATGGACAAGTCAATGATATACGTACTTCCGTGCATAGGATGTTGCTTACCCCTCTCATTGTCCCATTTATTGATGGCTTCACGTATGTGATGGGTGATGGAAATTGTGGATATAGAGCAAGAGCGGCGCAAATATACGGAATGCAGGAGATGTGGCAAAGAGTGCGCTCAGATTGTGCCAAGGAGCGCTTCATCGCCGCGAGCTTTATGAGAGAGTTATGCCTTGGAGAGATATGGACGAGCTCTATAGTCGCATTACTCACTATGCCTCCCCTTGTTCGGAATATTATTGGTTGATACTCCCGCAGATAGGGCACATCATAGCCACGGTGTATAATGTGGTGTTTGTCTCGTACTCGCAAACCGCCGGCTTCACATGCCTACCAGCCGATCGTACCACAAGGAATGTGACCACCCACGTACACACTTGTGTTGGGACATGTGGGAAACCATTTTATATTGGTATGATACTTTAATTCGTTATATTTAACTATCTTATTTAAATTTGTTATATTTAACTATATTTTCTAAATTTGTTATATTTGACTATTTTATTACTTTGCATTTGCACATGTCGGATAGTGATTACCCGATACCATCGCAGCACTATATTGGGGGGAGCAACGTCATCCAAGCGCAAGTAACCTGATCATGCCATACGTAAGTCGGATAGAAACATTCAACCGACTCTCAATTATGGCGAACGAAGCACGAATTGCGTAAAATAGGCCATAGTTTATGTGTATAGCGTATTGATTATTTTTTGTATGAAGTTTTGGGACGGATATAGTATATTAAAATTGGATCACTTGATGTAGTACTTAAATTATAGTTTTGATGTAATGGATACATCGGTTTGTTTGTTTCAAGATCGTTTTTTTTTTCATTACGGGGACCATCTCGTGTTCTTATACATGAGATTTAATATCATAACTCGTATATATATACACGACGTATTTCATTTTTGTCGTATGAACATTACACGAATTAAACTAACTACCCAAAGAATGTATCTCGTGTGTGTTCATACGAGATAAAAGAAAACATGTCGTGTGTATATATACGAGATGAGTCAAATCATCTCGTGTATAAGCACACGAGATGGTAGTCTGAGGGAAACTTATCCTGAAACACAAACTGAAACAAACTGATTCCAATATTTGCAAACCAACATGAACATATCCCAAACATATTCCAAAACATAAACAACCAAAATGAACATATCCCAAATACAAACATTGTATCCAAAATTTACAAACCAAAACGAACATATCCCAAATACAAACATTGTATCCAAAATTTACAAACCAAAACGAACATATCCCAAATACAAACATTGTATCCAAAATTTACAAACCAAATACAATGAACATATCCCAAACATATTCCAAAACAAACATTGTATCCAAAATTTACAAACCAACAAAAACAACCAAAATGAACATAATCATGAACCGTCTCCGTATAGATCAATGGCCCGTCTAATCTTATCTTTGACCTCCGCGGATAAACTGCCATCCGTGAGCAGCGAAAGTAGTATGCCTCGTGCCTCTACAACCCTAGGCGGTGGTGGAACGTTAACTAGGGCATCATGATTCGGATTAGTAATCCGAACATGAGTCCTAGCCAGGAAGCACTGCATATACGTGGAAGTAACAGGATCAGATGCGCTCACGGATGGGCCCCATCTACGCACTGGATCGAAACTCCCCAAGCCGTCCTCTAACCAATCCTCCCATACCTCATCACGCGCTCCATAGGACTTCTTGTACCCCTTTTGACCTGCTATCAATGAACAATTTTGGCCGCAAGATATGGGGTCTCTGGGGAGTTTCTGCTGGATCCCAAACTGGCGTGTAACACGGTCAGGCATATACGCCTCCGTGATATCCTGGAAGCGTATAACCCCACGGAAGTATGAGACCGGCAAAGCGCCTCTGGGGTGGTGCTGTAGGGAGTCCAACAAACCTAAAAATGAATTTGTTAGACACCGTCAACGTAAATAATAAATTATAACAATTTGTAAAACTTTAAATATAACTAACTCACCCTATCAACCGTCATCGTGTCCAGGTATGCCGAAACCTCAATAGATGGGGCATATCCCCTACCGGCCGTATCGCATGCGTACCCATCTACGAGCCCTCTACCGCCCTCCGTCCATAACGGGTCAATATCTCTCCGAAAAACCGGAAAGTGCTCGTATATCCAGGCTCGCAAATGTATGAAATAAATAAGTTAACAATGTTATAACCATAAATGCGTGTTGTAATTATTAAATGATTGTTAAATATTACCTCTAAAAGACTCAAACAACCACCAATCAGCTTTGCATCCGTATCTAGATGCCTTCCCAACTCCCGGTATAGATATGCCAACGCAGTTGTCCCCCAGATAGAGCCCTCACTCTGTCAATATCCACGCACAATGAAAGGTAGCCCGAGGGCATCTTATCCACGAGTCTTGTCCACGAACAAACGTGGAGCCGAGGAGGAACATGATGTACGTAGAAGCGCGCTCATCGTCAGTCATGTCGGAAGGGGACTCAAAGGACCGGCGGAGGCCATCTAAAGAGTAGGTCGTGCCCTTTCGACATGTCTCAAGGCGTGCCTCGATACGGCTACGTCGGGCTCGATCCGCCTTCGCAACAGTGGCCACCCGAACACCGATGCCTACAAATTGAAAATGAAATAATTAATAAAATTGATAAAATTTATGAAATTGATAAAATTTATGTAATTTATAAAAAATAGACAACAAACAAGAATATACCTAGGATATGAGTGACGTCATGCATAGTGATCGTCATCTCACTCCACGGCATGTGGAAGGTATTAGTCTCGGGAGACCACCGTTCCACAAACGCCGTTAGGAGCGCCATGCTAGGCCGGCGAATGGTAGCATCATGTAGGAAATGGAGGCCGGTACCCTCAACACGAGCCCACCAAGCTCTATCATCCTTCGGTAAAGAAGCATGGGAGAACCTGTTGATTACAAACAAAAAATTATAATTAATACTCCCTCTGTTTCAAGAATCAGATGACATTTCGTGTTCCAATACCCGAAATGTTGGTGACATATTTCGTATGCCAATACCCGAAATGTTGGTGACCATTCGTATGAACACATACGAAATGTCACCAACATTTCGGGTATTGGAACACGAAATGTCATCTGATTCTTGATAATGTTTTGCAAATGGCTATTTAATAAACAAATTATATACTTACTTATCTAGAATCTGCTGCCTCGTTTGGCGCTTCAACACCGGCTCACAAGTGGCGTTCTCCCATATCTTACGGGCTCGATGATGACCAAACCCGTACAACAACTCAAT
This sequence comes from Adenophora triphylla var. japonica, assembly GCA_022495995.1. NCBI lineage: Eukaryota > Viridiplantae > Streptophyta > Magnoliopsida > Asterales > Campanulaceae > Adenophora > Adenophora triphylla. The sequence continues at coordinate 87,581 of JAFEMH010004592.1, forward strand.
CCTCCGGGCCGCCACCGGGGTTACTCTTCAGCTGCCACTGGTCATCCTTAGCCCCTTTCCCCTTTCTGCCCCGTGCCTCCCGCCTCTTGCGAGGCCTCACAGATACACTCTCCTCCTCCTCCTCCTCCTCCTCCTCCTCCTCCTCATCATCACTAGATAAATGTGCCTCCTGCGCAGATGCACCTCGGGAACGAGTACGTGAAGATGAATCCTCACTAGAATATGTACCCTCACTATCACTCTCCTCAACCACAGGCTCCTCAATCACGACTTTCTTGTCGTGAATCTTTTGCTCCGTTTATCTGCCTTAGTCATTGCCTCCTCGGCCTTCCTCTTTCTATTAGAGGCCGTCGCAGGGTTACGTCCCTACAAAAAATTAAATAAGAGACAGTTAATATTCAAGAACCAGTTGACATTTCGTGTTACAATACCCGAAATGTTGGTGACATTTCGTATGTGTTCATACGAATGGTCACCAACATTTCGGGTATTGGCATACGAAATGTAAACTGATGAATCAGTTTACATTTCGTATTCCAATACCCGAAATGTTGGTGACCATTCGTATGAACACATACGAAATGTCACCAACATTTCGGGTATTGGCATACGAAATGTAAACTGATTCATCAGTTTACATTTCGTATGCCAATACCCGAAATGTTTGTGACCATTCGTATATGTTCATACGAAACACACGCCGACAATTTCAAATTTTAGGCACACGAATTCGTATCCGATTCAAACAAAAAACTCAAATTAATGTTACGAAATCGCAATTAGAACCATTTAGGATACGTTTAAAACAACATTAAGCATTATATAATAGGTTTTAGGCATAAATTTGTTGTTGGGTTTTCAAATTTAAAATCTAGGTTAAAAAGAATTACTTTTGGTGCGGAGGGAGAAGAGGCGGACTTTCCACCGATTTTAGGGAGGTTTGTCTTCATTTTTCCGACGGTGGTGATCGGCGGCGTTCGTCGAGTGAGAGAGAGAAGAGAGAGCGCCGTTGATTTTTTTACGTTTTGAGAGAGAGAGAGAGAACATCGTAGGGGTGAAAGGAATAGAACGACGTTTGAAATGGGGGAGGGAAGGAATTTTTTTTTTTAGTATATATATGAGGGTATTTTGGTCATTTGCACGTGCCTTGTATATAGCAAGGTTCTAAAAAGCGCTAGGCGGATGCTAGGCGGCGGAGCCGGGCCTAGCGCCTAGGCGGGGACTAGTCGGGGACTAATCGGGACTAGTCGGAATTAGTCGAAGACCTGGCGGGAACTGTGCCCAGGCGTTGGAGAGGGCTCAGCCGCTGGCGGAACACAGCGCCTGGGACGGATCTTTTAGAACAGAGGTATATAGTACTACCCGTGAAGTTGTGCTAATAAATTTTAGTTATTAGCATAATCATGGGCGCTTAATATATGTCAGTTAAACACTTAAACCCAAAAGCTAACACCCAATACTTGAAGATGCAAAGTATCTCCGGCAATGGCAGTCTCTGTCAAAGCCTCCTCAATCCTTCCTCTCTCGGTCTACCACCACCACAATCACAGAACCAAAAACCTTAACTTCTGCTCCATAACATCCCGACCCTATCATCGTTTCTCTCTCCAAAGTAACCCCAGAGAAATCTCTGTCGTCCTCAACGCCAATGCCGTCGATACTAGTGACCAGAACTCCCGTATACGCGAATTATGCCTTGATGGGAACTTAGAACAAGCTATTGAGCTGCTAAATTCATTGCAACAACTTCAAATTTTCGTAGAAGAGGGGACTTTCATCGCCGTGGTGCAGCTCTGCGAATGGAATCGAGCAGCCAATGAAGGGTCTCGAGTTTATGGTTTCATATCGGAGTCTGGTACTGAAATGAGTCTTGAACTTGGTAATGCGCTTTTGGGTATGTTCGTGAAGTTGGGGAATCTGGTGGATGCGCGGTATGTGTTTGTTAAAATGGTTGAACGGGATGTGTTTTCTTGGAATGTGTTGATTGGTGGGTATGCGAAACAAGGGTACTTTGACGAGGCTTTGAATCTGTATCATCAAATGTTGTCGGCCGGGATTAGGCCTGATGCTTATACTTTTCCATGTGTTTTGCGAACTTGTGGGGGCGTTCCGGATTTGGTTCGGGGCAGGGAAGTTCATGTTCATGCATTGAGATTTGGGTTCGAGTTGGATGTCGGTGTGGTTAATGCTTTGATTACTATGTATGTGAAATGTGGAGATGTGCAAAGTGCTCGGATGGTGTTTGATAGAATGAGAAGGAGAGATAGGATTTCGTGGAATGCCATGATATCAGGGTACTTTGAGAACGGGCAATGTTTGGAAGGACTGAGCTTGTTTGTTCTAATGCTTGAGAAGTATGTTGATCCGAATTTGAGGACCATGACTAGTGTGATTTCCGCATGTGAGCTTCTTGCTGACAAAAGACTGGGAAAGATGTTTCAAGGTTATGTAGTGAAAACGAAGTTTTGGTTAGATGTTGCGGTTCATAACTCTTTGATACAGCTGTATTGGAGTGTCGGCAGCTGGGGAGAAGCAGAGAAAATTTTCAATAGAATTGGAAGTAAAGATGTGGTATCTTGGACAGCAATGATTTCTGGTTATGAGAGTTATGGAATGCCTGATAAAGCTGTGGAAGCCTACAAGATGATGGAGGCTGAAGGTGTCATGCTGGACGAGATCACCATTGCTTGCATTCTATCTGCTTGTGCTTCTCTAGGGCTTTTAGAAATGGGTATTAAGCTCCATGAACTTGCCAAGAGCAGAAAATTAGTTTCATATGACATAGTTGCAAACACTCTCATATATTTTTACTCAAAATGTAGACGCGTTGATAAGGCTTTAGAAACCTTTATCCACTATCCTCATAAGAATGTGACTTCCTGGAATTCCATCATATATGTGCTTCATATTAATGGTTGGAGTTTTAAGGCCCTCGCTTTCTTTAGGTGTATGACACTCACTCTAAGCCCTGATTCTTTGACTTTGGTTTCTGTCATCTCTACATGTGCTAGGGTAGGAGCTTTGATGTGTGGAAAAGAGATTCATGCCTATGTATTGAGGAATGGGTTAGCTTTTGATGAGTTTTTGCCCAATGCACTCCTACACATGTACGTAAGGTGTGGAAGGATGGAAGTTGGGTTGAGCCAATTTTACACGCAGCAGAAGGACATAGTTTCTTGGAATATACTGCTGAAAGGCTATGCACAGAGAGGAAAGGCAGAATTTGCTGTGGAACTTTTTGGCAGAATGATGGAGACGGAGGTCAAACCGAATGATATTACATTTCTTTCGTTACTCTGTGCCTGTAGTAGATCCGGAATGGTGACGGAAGGGCTAGAGTACTTCTATAGCATGGAAGATAAGTATTCTGTTACCCCAAATCTTAAGCATTATGCTTGTGTGGTGGATTTACTAGGACGAGCTGGGAAATTGGAAGATGCTCATGAGTTTATACAGGAAATGCCTATAAAACCAGATATAGCTGTTTGGGGAGCCTTATTAAATGCATGTAGGATCTACAGGCAGGTTGAGCTAGGAGAGATAGCAGCTCAACAAATTTTTGAGACAGATTGTGCAAGTATTCAGTATTATAATCTTTTGTGTGGCCTATATGCAGAGAGTGGTAAGTGGGAGAAAGTGAAAAGACTTAAAATTATTATGAGAGCAAAAGGGTTTACTGTTGATCCAGGGTGCAGTTGGGTGGAAGTTAAGGGAAAAGTCCATGCCTTCCTGACTGGCGATGATTTTCACCCGCAAATAAATGAAATAGGTGTAATTTTGAAGGTATTTTATGAGAAAATGAGGGCGGCTGATCTCAGTGCATCAGATAGAAGTTCTGTCAATGAAATGAAAGCTTCAAAAGATGATATCTTGTGTGGGCACAGTGAGAGGCTAGCAATTGGATTTGGGCTCATAAATACCTCCCCTGGGACACCTATATGGGTGACTAAGAATCTCTTCATGTGTGAAAGCTGTCACAACGCCATAAAGTTTTTCTCCAAGGTTATCAGGCGTGATATTTCTGTTATGGATACTGAGAATTTCCACCACTTCAAGGATGGTGTCTGCTCTTGTAGCGATGAGGCTTATTTGGGAAAAACTTCTGATGTATTCCGTGACGAGGCAATTACAGCAGCACCAGAACGCCAGGATGACCTTCAGCAAGAAGCACGACTCGTGCTTCTCATCACGAGTCGTGATGAGACCCTGCACGACTGAAAGTATTTTCACGCCTCGTTTCACGAATGTCCTTGGCGTTGTACGACTCGTGCATACTTGCACGACTCGTGCTCTTTACCGATTTTGACGGATTGCGTTGATTTACTTCCTGTTTTAAACATATTTTAATTAGGATTCTTTCTTTTCCTTTTCCAAGTATTTTTAGGGTTTGTGGGGAGTATTTATATTTTTGTCTTTAGAATTGAAAAATACTTATGCTTTTTATCAATCAAATTCCTTTGCAATTTTGCAAGTTTATTTTGTTCTTCCTAAAGTCATCAATTGACTTTGCCAATAATCTTCTTCGGTTGATTATTAGATTAAATTCTTTTGCGAGAAGTTTAATCATATCCCCTTTCGTTCGTTAATCGATTTTACTCCTTTTGCGAGGATTTAATCGATTAGCATGTTTTATTTTTGTTCCGCTGCGTTTACTTTACATCAGTTGGTATCAGAAATCGGTCGATCCTAGGGTTCTTTGACGAGTAGATGGTTGCCGAGGAAGGTAACAACGGAGATATCACTCTTTCCACAATTCTTGAAGCTTTGAATCGTAATGAACAAGCTGCGAGAGACCGGCAAGAGCAGTTAGCACGTCAACGTAGAGAGTTGATTGATGTTTTGCGAGGTTTGCATGTTGGCAATGAGGATAGAGGACGTCGGGATGATCCGGAGGAGGACAACAACCGTCGGCCGGCTGGAGGATTTCGTGAAGAGAGACGAAGAGAGGATGATAAACCCGTCGACTATCGGCCTAAAATTTGTGTTGACATTCCTTCTTTTTCAGGTAACTTGGGTATTGAGGAATTTTCAGATTGGTTGATAGAGGTCGAAAAATTCTTCACTTTGATGAGAGTTGAGGAGGATAGAAAGGTTTCCTATGTTGCTTACAAATTACGAGGCGGTGCCTCCGCATGGTGGGAGACCTTAAACCGACAACGGAGGAGAGAGGGCCAAAGACCAATCGATCGTTGGGAAAATATGAGGTTTGAGTTAAGAAGACAATTTCTCCCTGAAGATCATGAACATCAATTATATGTGAAATTTTTGTCTTGTACTCAAGGGAATCGAACGGTGGAGGAGTATGCTAGAGATTTTTATGGTCAGGCGGCTCACACTGATATGTTCGAATCCGAGGAAAAACAGGTAGCAAGGTTTGAATCGGGTCTTCGGGTTGCTATTAAAAATCGGGTGGAATTGTTTACTCATCATTCTTTGGCCGACGTGATTTCTAGAGCTACAAAGGTGGAGCGACAACTTGCCTCTTCTTCGACTACACGGTTTGGCGAGTCTTCTGCTGGGAGTAATAATGGTAGATTTGTGGGTCCTCGTTCATCTCCGGCTCAGAATAAAGTGCAATCCCCACCTCCAAAACCGGTTGAAGTGGTGCCACCAACCCCCACGAGTGTTGCAAACCCCACTGTAAGTAAACCTCCTACCACTAATTTGGGGCGTCAAACTCCCAATCCTTATGCTAAGACTTTTGGTAATAAATGTTTTAAGTGTGGGCAAGTAGGCCATACATCTAGTGGTTGTCATCTTCGAAAGAATGCTAATATGGTAGATCGTGTTGATGATATTGAGGAGGAGGATGGTCCGGTTTATTGGGAGGATCCTAATGAGGAGGAGGAAGGTGCTGAGACTCATGAATCTTTGGTGGTTAATTGGTTGATGTTAACTACCCCTAGTGAAACAGAGGATCCGGCCCGGCATAGTATTTTTCGCACCAAAGGGAAGATTAGAGATTGTGATATTCATATTATTGTTGACAGTGGGAGCAGTGAGAATTTGATTGCACGTGACATGGTGGATAAGTTGAAGCTTGACGTGAAGCCACACCCATCACCTTATTCCGTTGGATGGATCAATGCCGTTGGTAAGATTAAGGTACGTGAATAGTGCCTTGTACTGTTCTCTATTGGTCGTTATAATGATACTATTCTGTGTGATATAATTGATATGACTGCTTGCAATTTGTTGTTGGGGAGGCCTTGGCAATTTGATCTTAATGTCGTACACATGGGAAAGGAGAATGTTATTACCTTCAAGAAGGATGGGGCACATTTCAATTTATGCCCCTTGAAAGTTAAGGGTTCTCTTCTCAAGGGAAAGGCTAAACCTATTATCTCTTTATGCACTGTCTCTGAATTTATGGATGATCTTGTTGATGCTCCTTGTATTTTTGATGTGGTTCATAAGGATGTTGTAGGGGGTGTTAGTGTGGTTCCTGTTTCTTTGCAGTCCCTTTTGGATGAGTATAGTTCTATTATACCTGATGATTTACCACCGGGGTTACCTCCTTTGCGTAATATTCAGCATAACATTGATTTGGTTCCGGGGGCATCTCTTCCTAATCTTCCACATTATCGTATGAGTCCAGCTGAACATGACATTTTGAGGGAGCAGGTGGAAGATTTATTGAAAAAGGGCTACATTCAGGAGAGTTTGAGTCCTTGTGCAGTTCCGGCCCTTCTTGTGCCTAAGAAGGATGGTACTTGGCGTATGTGCGTTGATAGTCGTGCCATCAACAAGATCACGGTCAAGTATCGTTTCCCTATTCCTCGCCTTGATGATATGTTGGATATGCTTCGTGGTGCTAAAGTTTTTTCTAAAATTGATTTGAGGAGTGGGTACCATCAAGTTCGTGTTCGTCCGGGTGATGAGTGGAAGACAGCTTTCAAGACGAAGGAGGGATTGTATGAATGGTTGGTTATGCCTTTTGGTTTGTCTAACGCTCCTAGCACTTTTATGCGTTTGATGAATCAAGTCTTGAAACCATTTAATGGTAAATTTCTTGTGGTTTATTTTGATGACATCTTGATTTATAGTAAGTCTGAGGAGGAGCACCTTGAACACATCAAAGCAGTTTTGCAGGCTTTGAAGGAGAACGAGTTATACATTAACCTCAAAAAGAGTAGTTTTATGCTTAACCAACTATTATTTTTGGGTTATATTGTTTCTGCAGATGGCATTCATGTGGATGAGGACAAAGTTCGGGCTATTCGAGATTTGCCTATTCCGACTACCGTTAGTGAGGTATGGAGTTTTCATGGTCTTGCTACTTTTTATCATCGTTTTATTCGGGATTTTAGTACTATCATGGCTCCTATTACCGAATGTTTGAAGAAAGGGAAGTTTTCTTGGGGCGATGAGGCGACTTCTGCTTTTGCTTTAATTAAGGAAAAGTTGACTAGTGCTCCACTTTTAGTTTTGCCGGATTTCTCTAAGCCTTTTGAACTTGAGACGGATGCTTCTGTTGTTGGCATTGGGGCTGTTTTGATTCAAGAAAAGCGTCTGGTTGCTTTTATGAGTCAAAAGTTGGAAGAGTCGAAACGGAAGTGGACAGTTTATGATCTTGAGTTTTATGCGGTGGTGCAAGCCATAAAACATTAGGAGCAATATTTACTCCATCGAGAGTTTATTCTTCATATGGACCATGAAGCCTTGAAGTACATGAATGGCCAGAAGTCTTTGAATCGAATGCATGCAAGGTGGGTGGCTTATCTCCAACAGTTTACGTTTGTTATTGTCCACAAGATTGGTAGCCATAACAAGGTGGCGGATGCTTTGAGCCGTCGGGCATGTTTATTGGTGACTATGCATAACCTTGTTGTGGGTTTTGACTGTCTCAAGGAGTTATATGAGACCGATCTGGATTTTGCGAAAGATTGGGCAAGATGTCGTGATGGTGGTAATTATGGGTCTTTTCTCTTACAAGATGGGTTTCTCTTCTACTTGGATCGATTGTGTATTCCTCAAGGCTCGGTTCGTGAGAGTCTTATCAATGAGATTCACAAGACAGTCGAGTTAGTTACAAGGAGTTACTTTTGGCCTCAGATTCGGAAGGACACTCATAAGTTTGTGCGGAAGTGTATGGTTTGTCAATCTAACAAGGGCCATGTTCAAAATACGGGTTTGTATACTCCTTTGCCTATTCCTGAGGGTCCTTGGGAAGATCTTTCTATGGATTTTGTACTTGGTTTGCCTCGCACTCAACGTGGCAATGACTCAGTTTTTGTGGTTGTTGATCGTTTCTCTAAAATGGCTCACTTCATTCCTTGTCGGAAGACTTCAGATGCTTGTCATGTTGCGGGCTTGTTCTTCAAAGAGGTGGTGCGTTTGCATGGTGTGCCTAAGACTATTACTTCCGATCGTGACACGAAATTCTTGAGTCACTTCTGGCGTACTTTATGGGGCTTGTTCCGCACGGAGTTGCAATTTAGTAGTGCTTTTCATCCTCGGACAGATGGGAAAACGGAGGTGGTTAATCGTTCGTTGGGTAGTATGCTTCGTTGTTTGTGTGGTGACAATCTTAAGAAGTGGGATTTGTTGTTGCATACAGCTGAGTTTGCCTTCAATAATACTCCCAATCGCACTACCAAGAAGTCCCCTTTTGAGATTGTGTACCAACGGCCCCCTACTCATACACTTGGTTTGGTTCCTTTGCCAAAGCTTCCGGGGTTTAGCATCGCTGCTGAACATATGGCGGAGAAGTTTGATGAGGTGCAAAGGGAGGTTGTGAAGAACATTGAAGATTCCAATACGAAGTACAAAGAAGCCGCGGCGTCGCTTGAAGGAGTTCTCTATTGGTGATTTGGTTATGGTTCATTTGCGTAAGGAGCGTTTTCCTCAAGGGACCTACATCAAGCTTCACCCCAAGAAGATCGGGTCGTGCAAGATTTTGTCGAAGATCAATGCCAATGCATATGTTGTAGATTTGCCGGAGGGGTGGAACATTTCTCCAACGTTTAATGTTTCGGATTTAGTTAAGTTTTATCCTGATGTGCCGCTTTATTTGGATGATGATTCGGGGACGAATCCTTTTGGAGTGGGGGAGAATGATGTATTCCGTGACGAGGCAATTACAGCAGCAGCAGAACGCCAGGATGAGCTTCAGCAAGGAGCACGACTCGTGCTTCTTAGCACGAGTCGTGATGAGACCCTGCACGACTGAAATTGTTTTCACGCCTCGTTTCACGAATGTCCTTGGCGTTGTACGACTCGTGCATACTTGCACGACTCATGCTCTTTACCGATTTTGACGGATTGCGTTGATTTACTTCCTGTTTTAAACGTATTTTAATTAGGATTCTTTCTTTTCCTTTTCCAAGTATTTTTAGGGTTTGTGGGGAGTATTTATATTTTTGTCTTTAGAATTGAAAAACACTTATGCTTTTTATCAATCAAATTCCTTTGCAATTTTGCAAGTTTATTGTGTTCTTCCTAAAGTCATCAATTGACTTTGCCAATAATCTTCTTCGGTTGATTATTAGATTAAATTCTTTTGCGAGAAGTTTAATCATATCCCCTTTCGTTCGTTAATCGATTTTACTCCTTTTGCGAGGATTTAATCGATTAGCTTGTTTTATTTTTGTTCCGCTGCGTTTACTTTACATCAACTTCCACCTGAGTATTTCTGTTATAGATACTGAGAACTTACACCTCCTGCAGCACTCATCGGCAGACATGATAAATTTGATGCAAATAATATGAGTAGTCGAACAAACATTGTTGTTGACGGTAGGTGCTCCTTGTCCACATGTGAGGTATGTACCTACTGTTGGAACTTGTATATGGGATCTATCCCACATTGGAAGGAAAATGTAATATGAAGGGTGTTTATAAGTATGTACCTAATGAACTCATTAAATTAATGATGATAAAAATAAGAAAGATATAAGGGCAGCCAATTTCATGGGCAGACCATGGAACTTGCTGTTTTGTCCATAGTTTATGTTGAATGGGCAGCTAGTTCCATGGGCTGGCCGTGGAACTTGCTGTTTTGTTCATAGTATATGCTGAAGGAACAACCAATTCCATGGGGTGGCCATAGAACTCGCTGATTTGTCTATGACTTAGATTTATCTTAAGACTCTTGGGTTTTCTGATCCAAATTAAATATTTATATAGTAATATTATTTTTCATATTTAATATTATATATAAATTATTTAATTTATAGATAATATCTATTTTGAAAAGTCATAACCACCTTAGTAGTTATTGACAGTTTTTGGTTGAAAGATTGTGATGGTTTTGAACAGATTTATTTGTTCAAAAATCAAACCTTAAACTATATAAACACTACATAAGGCTGTTGAAAAAAAGATAGTACAAAATTTCCTATCATCTTCTTCCTTCCTTTCTCTTCTGAAAGCACATAAAGTAGATTCGCTAGGGACAAGTTCTTGTGTAAAAACTTGTCCAGAATAGTTGTATTCTCTAGACAACGTCCGAGACTGCAACACAAGCGGGGACGAAATTTTGTCTTAGGACACTGTGAAGATTTGCAGGTCTCTATTCGATCATACAAAAGATATACTGCCGATCAGGTTTTCATTTTGTTAATTTATTAACTCTCTTGTTCTACAAATTGATCTTTTATATATTATCAGTATCAAATTTATATTACTAGTATTCTGTTTATACTACTTATATTAATAGATAGTAGATTGGTCCTAACAATCTAAGACAAAATTTTCACTGTTATCAGAGATGGATCAATCTGGATCTATTGTGAAGAATTGTGGAGAGACCTGAGAAATTCAAGGGGTCAGACTTCAAACGATGGCAACAAAAAATGTTGTTTTATTTAACAACGTTGAATGTTGCGTATGTTCTCACAATTGAGGCTCCAAAGGCTTTGCCGGAGGGAGAAGGAGTGAGTGCTCCAACAAACGCTCAAAAGACTGAAAATCAGAAAGCAATCGAGGCTTGGAACAAAGATGAATATAATTGTAGAAATTATATTCTCAATGCCCTTGACGATTTCTTGTATGATATTTACTCCAAATTTATCACATCAAGGGAATTGTGGGAGTCATTAGAGAAGAAATACAAAACTGAAGTCGCTTGTTCCAAAAAGTTTGTCGTTGGCAAGTTTCTGAACTTCAAAATGAGCGATGCCAAATCCGTTGTCAAACAAGTTGAAGAAATGCAAGTCATTTGTCATGAGTTAGATGTTGAAGGTATAGGTCTTAACCCAAATTTCCTTGTTGGCTCTGTTATTGAAAAATTACCGCCTTCGTGGAAAGATTTTAAAATATATTTGAAACATCTAACTGAGAACATGGACTTTGAGCAATTGGTTCTTAAACTTCGCATTGAAGAGGACAATCGGAAGAATGAACGGGCTGATGTTGTCTCCTTAGAGCCAAATGCCAACATGGTTGGAGGAAATCCATCATCAAAAGGCAAGGTTCAGAATAACAAAGGCAAAGGTGCGCTTAAGAACCCTCTCACCCTACAGAGAAGACTTTCAAGAAGAAAATTGTAGGCGGTTGTTGGGTCTGTGGATAGCCAGGACACAAAGCAAAAGATTGTCGCCACAGAAAAACTCAAGGAGGGGGAGGTGCTGGAAATTCCAACCAAGCAAACATTGCTGAAGTTGAAAATCAACGTGAGAAAAGAATTAAAACTTTAAGGTCAGACAGAGGAGGAGAATATGAATCTAATGAATTTACTGAATTTTGTTCTACTCATGGAATTGTGTATGAAACTACTGCCCCATATACTCCTCAACAGAATGGAGTCGCCGAAAGGAAGAATAGAACATTGAAAAATATGATAAATGCAATGTTAATTACTTTGGGGACACCACATAGTTTATGGGGTGATGCTTGCATTACTGCAAATATGATACTCCCTCCGTCCCAGACCAAGGGTTCATCTTTCCCTTTTGATCTGTCCCAGATCAAGAGTTCATTTCCATAAAAGGCAAGTTTTTGAATATATTTATACCCTTATCAACTTCATATATTTACAAAAAAACCATTCATTATACCCTTATACATTCTCTCTCCTATTCTCTACCACACATTTAACTACTATTCCTCCCACTCATTCTCTCTCCTATTAAATATTTTTAACTTTTACATTCTCTCTCCTATTCCCTACCACATATTTAACTTTTACATTCTCTCTCATATTCCCTATCACACATTTAACTACTATTTCCTATCCCACATTTAACTTTTATTCATTTTTTTAAAAATTTCTTAAGAAGCGTGAAATTCACCCCATATACTCATGGTCTGGGACGGAGGGAGTATTAAATAGAGTTCCTCATAAGAAAAGTAAACAATCTCCTTATGAATTGTTTAAAGGAAGATTGTCTACTTTTAAAAGAATAAAAGTGTGGGGTTACCTTGCTAAGGTTCAGATTCCTTTACCAAAAAGGACTAAACTTGGACCAAAAACTATAGATTGTATATATTTAGGCCATGCGAAAAATAGTGCAGCCTATAAATTTTTGGTTTATGAATCTAAGGTGAAAAATATACACAAAAACACAATCATGGAATCTGCTGAAGCAGAATTTTTTGAGAATATATTTCCTTATAAGGATAAAGAAAATTATCCAAGAAAAAGAATGTATGATGATACATTGCCTCAAAAAGAAGTAAATGAAAACGATACTTCTACGGTTCAAGAAGAGAACATTGAACCGAGACGGAGTAAACGTGGAAAAATAACCAAAGATTTTGGGCCTGACTTTATGACCTTTGCTATTGAAGATGAATCTCAAACTTATAAGACTGCTATGGAATCATCAGAAGCACCTTATTGGAAAGAGACTGTTCAAAGTGAAATAGAATCTATTATGTAAAATGATACATGGAAATTGGAAGATTTACCTTCGGGTCATAAGCCAATAGGGCATAAATGGATTTTTAAAAAGAAACTAAGACCTGATGGCACCATTGAAAAATACAAAGCTCGATTAGTAGCTAAAGGGTATCGTCAAAAGGAAGGTGTTGATTTCTTTGGCACTTATTCACCAGTTACAAGAATTACGTCTATAAGAACGTTAATTGCAGTTGCAGCAATTTACAATTTGGAAATACACCAAATGGATGTAAAGACCGCCTTTTTAAATGGTGAATTAGATGAAGAAATATATATGCACCAACCCGAAGGGTTTGTTGTTAAGGGTCAAGAAAATAAGGTATGTAATTGCCTAAATCTCTTTACGGCCTTAAACAAGCTCCAAAACAATGGCATGAAAAATTTGATGATACACTTTTATCAAATGGATTTCAAATAAATGATTGTGATAAATGTGTTTATGTTAGAAAATATAAACATGGATATGTCATTGTATGTTTATATGTGGATGATATGCTAATAATGGGAACAAACAACGATGCAATTAACCAAACCAAGAAAATGTTGCATTCTGCCTTTGATATGAAAGATATGGGAATAGCAGATGTAATTCTTGGTATTAGAATTCAAAGAAATTCTGATGGTTACATACTTACTCAGTCCCATTATATTGAGAAAGTGTTAAGAAAATTTGGACATTATGACGATAGACCGGTTGTCACTCCATTTGATCCTTCTAGCCACCTTAAGAAGAATAAAGGAGAAAGTGTATCTCAATTAAAGTATACTCAAGTTCTTGGAAGCTTGATGTACATAATGAATTGTACAAGACCGGATTTAGCATATACTGTGAGTAGACTAAGTCGATACTCACATAATCCTGGACAAGATCATTGGTATGCATTAGTTAGAGTGCTAAGATATATAAAGCATACAATGAATTACGGTTTGCATTATACAAAATATCCTCCTGTTTTGGAAGGATATTGTGATGCAAATTGGATTTCCAATCATTCAGAGAGTAAATCCACAAGTGGTTATGTTTTTACACTTGGTGGTGCGTCTGTTTCTTGGAAATCATCAAAGCAAACAGTGAATACCCGATCGACTATGGAAGCTGAATTTGTAGCCTTAGACAAAGCCGCTGAAGAAGCGGAATGGCTCAAAAAATTTCTAGAAGGTATTCCGTTGTGGCCAAAGCCAGTAACAGCCATTTGCATACATTGTGATAGTATGGCTGCTCTTACAAGAGCAAAGAACTAAATAGACAATGGCAAATCGAGGCATATAAGGCGTCGTCACAAAACTATACGATACTTGCTAAAGAATGGAATAATTTCCATTGATTATGTAAAGTCAAAGGAAAATATAGCAGATCCTTTGACAAAAGACCTAAATAGAGAGCAAGTAGTATTCACATCGAGGGGGATGGGCTTAAAGCCAATACAATGAGTCATTACTTGGTGGAAACCTAACCTAGAAACATTGGAGATCCCATGGTCTAGGTTTAATAGGAAAACTAGTTAAGGAAGACTCAAGGAGCATAGAACACACAAATATGCTCATTCCTATGATGAAATCAAAGTGTGTTTCCGTTGACGTTTAAGGGTTGAATAAATTATTCAAAATAATGCTAGTAGCTTCGAGGTGGAATAGAACGGACTATTCTTGATTAGCATTACCTATACGAGATTGATGTGGGGTCGCATCTTTGAGAACCGAGATGGCTACATTCTCTAAAATTCTCATGAAAAAAGGATTTGTTCAAGACCGAAATGAACACAACCGTAAGAATTGAAATATGTATAAATATGGTATGTGTGATATTTATTGTCTCGGGTTACTATAAAACGTGGTTAGTTCAAGACTAAATGTTCACTACCCACAAAGTAAGTCCGATAAATATTCACTACGAAAGGTTCAAGTCCAAAAGACACCTTTTCTGATGCATATCATATTTTGCTTCTTAGAGATAGTAAAATAAGTTCCAAGTATTATCTTATTTTCTATTCAAATGTGGGGTATTGCTAGAGTTTGAATAGAAAATATGGGGTATTGTTGGAACTTGTATATGGGATCTATCCCACATTGGAAGGAAAATGTAATATGAAGGGTGTTTATAAGCATGTACCTAATGAACTCATTAAATTAATGATGATAAAAATAAGAAAGATATAAGGGCAGCCAATTCCATGGGAAGACCATGGAACTTGCTGTTTTGTCCATAGTTTATGTTGAATGGGCAGCTAGTTCCATGGGCTGGCCATGGAACTTGTTGTTTTATACATGGTCCATGGTTAAGCTGAGCTGGCCATGGAACTTGCTGTTTTATACATGGTCCATGGTTAAGCTGAATGGGCAGCCAATTCCATGGGATGGCCATGGAACTTGCTGTTTTGTTCATAGTATATGCTGAAGGAACAGCCAATTCCATGGGCTGGCCATGAAACTCGCTGATTTGTCTATGACTTAGATTTATCTTAAGACTCTTGGATTTTCTGATCCAAATTAAATATTTATATAGTAATATTATTTTTCATATTTAATATTATATATAAATTATTTATTTATAGATAATATCTATTTTGAAAAGTCATAATCACCCTGGTAGTTATTGACAGTTTTTGGTTGAAAGATTGTGATGGTTTTGAACATATTTGTTTGTTCAAAAATCAAACCTTAAACTATATAAACACTACATAATGCTGTTGAAAAAAAGATAATACAGAATTTCCTATCATCTTCTTCCTTCCTTTCTCTTCTGAAAGCACATAAAGTAGATTCGCTAGGGACAAGTTCTTGTGTAAAAACTTGTCCAGAATAGTTGTATCCTCTAGACAACGTCTGAGACTGCAGCACAAGCGGGGACGAAATTTTGTCTTAGGACACTGCGAAGATTTGCAGGCCTCTATTCGATCATACTCCCTCTGTCCTTGAAAGATTGTCCCATTTGCTATTTTGATTTGTCCCAAAAAGTATGTCCCATTTTTAAACTTAGGCATGAATGTTAGTGCAAATCTACTAAGGTATAAGAAGGTGAAGCACTTCCTTAATAATTGCAAAATGTACAACAGGACAATCTTTTAGGGACGGAGGAAGTACAAAATATATACTGCCGATCAGGTTTTCATTTTGTTAATTTATTAACTCTCTTGTTCTACAAATTGATCTTTTATATATTATCAGTATCAAATTTATATTACTAGTATTCTGTTTATACTACTTATATTAATAGATAGTAGATTGGTCCTAACACCTACTTGGTCATTTCATATTTGGATTATGCATTGCATGTCAAGTATATATGTATATAAATATTGGACATTTTTGGTATGTCGAATATGGTATATGAATAGAATACAATTCAAACTGTTCTATCTATTAAGATAACAAGCTGTTACTATCTGTGAATGATTGGTGGAGGTTGCACTACAAGAAACTAGGCTATTTACGGCGCCCATATACGGCGGTGGACACGCGTCCGCCGTTAATATTATATATATACGGCGGTCTGAACAACCGCCGTATATAATCAATATATACGGCGGCTTAGTCCGCCGTAAATAGGTAATGTACGTACATTTGGAATGTACGTATACGAGGTCGAAGTTTTATACGGCGGTACGTAAATAACCGCCGTATATATGTACTTATTCTCGGCGGTTTGTACGCGTTCGCCGTAAATAGGTACTTATTCTCGGCGGTTTATACGCGTCCGCCGTAAATGTTATTAAATACCGGGAAACCAAATTTCCCTATTCAGTTTCGCGGTAATCTGAAGTCTCTGAAGCTGAAGGATCTCTCTCTTTCTCTCCTCCATAGCTAGCTAGGGCACGATTTTCCGACCGCCGGCGACCAAATCAACAGGTAGGTATATGTATTTACTTTTAATTTCTATGCTCTTCATGTTTTATAGGCAGTTGTTGCGGAAGTGTTGCTATTTTATGAACTCCAAATCATGGGTTTTGGTTTTCTTTTTTTTGTTTTTTTATAGACTATATAGACAGTGTTTTATAGACTGTATAGACAGTAAGATAACGGGTAATGGCAGGGATCCAAAGTTGACATCCCCGATACATTGCCACGAGTAACTTATCATATGTGTGGCACATAGATTGGGGATGAAAGATTGAGATAGTTTTTTGGGGGGAATTCCTAGAATCTCCGTAGAGATAATATCATAGATAGTTAACAAAAAATAAGCCATATTTTTGCTTATGCAAGTAAGAACATATGATATGTTAGTTCGCAGTCTAGAAACAAACAAATAGCTGAAAATAACCCATATTTTTGCTTATGCCCGATTGTTGAAAAAGGCCTCTCTAAAATGAAAAGATCATGCTAATCATACCATGATTAGCACACACCCCCAAACATTGGACCCCAATTTGTCATTTCCCTTATACTTTTAGTGTAATTTCATGAAAGTAAATTCAAGTAAACAATGAGTAGAAAATTAATAGAGTAAAAAGGAGACCAAGCTAATGAGTAGAAAATTAATGGTCAAAAAGTCTCAAAAAGTTGAATGCTGATTCTACGTTGTTTTGGTTTATAGTATTTTGTAATGTAAATGTAAATAATATTATCATTGCTCTGTTTAGGGGACAGTTAACGGTATAGCTCTTTTCATGTTTAGTCTGTCCACGCACACGCCCTAACTTGATAAAGCACATAATCTTTTTAGCAATCTAGATGTTGTTTTGCACATCAACCTAGTTCCTTAAATTAGCTTCTCAATTAGGGGGGGGGGGCTTGTGAGAGAGAACGAATGAATGTTGTAATAGGGTTATACTATATCATGGGCCCAAGTTCGACTAATAGGCTAGGCTCCAACAATGTATATTATCTATATCGAGCCAAAAGTTGTACATATTTAGACTATGTTTGTTTATGAGTTTATTTTTATTCTAAAATTTGTGTCTCTCGGTCTTATATATAGGTTGTATTTTAACGTTAAAAATATAAAGTCAAGTCATATATGGACAAAAGTTGGATTGATTTGGATAATCGAATTTCAAATGAGTATTTGTGCAGGGTTGACAACTTTCTCGATTTTGCATTCTCAAAAAGTCTGTTGGTGTTAAAGAAATATATTGTCCTTGTAAAAAATGCGCAAATCGTTACCAAGAAGACCGTGCAACCGTGAGATCACATTGTATTGCGGTGGGATTTCAAAAAGATTACAAGAATTGGATTAGGCACGGGAAGAGTACATTTCGGCGCGTAAGAATGATAATAATGATAGGACAATGAAGATGGCATTGAAATTGAATTGGGCGTGCAAGATTGTATGAGGCGAATGGTACATGAAGGGATGGGTATGCCGGATAGTAACCAGCCGGGAATTGAAGAAATCGTACAATCGGATGCATCCACCGCAAAGTTTCTTAGACTTTTGAGAGATGCGATCAAGCCTTGTGGGAAGGGTGTGATAAGTTCTACGGTACTCTCATTTATTGTAGAACTTATGCACTGGAAGGCTAATTATCGAGTGACCGATAAAGGGATTTACTTCTTTATTAAAAATTTTCATTAGGGCATTACCTCGGTCGGCGAAAGTGCCAAGTTCCTATCGTGAGGCGTACAAGATGGCTAACGGATTTGGGTTTTAGTTATAAAACGTGGGACGCGTGCATTAATCATTGTATGTTGTTTCGAAATGAAAGCGAAAAACTTACTAAATGTGAAATTTGTGGAGCCTCTAGATATAAGCAACAAGAAGAAGGGGTAGCGGTGAAGGTGCGGAAACAAGTGGCAAGAATAAACTTCCCAAGCGGTAGCGATGAAGAAAGTATGGTATTTTCCCTTAAAGCCAAGGTTGCAAAGGTTGTATTGGTCATCTAAGACCGCGACACTCATGAGATGGCATGCCGAGAAAAGAATAGACGATGGTGTCTTTGAGGCATCCTGCGAGACTCTCGTGCGTGGAAGGAATTCGATGAACGTTATCCATTATTTTCAAGTGAAATTCGAAATGTTAGATTGGGATTAGCATCGACGGATTTAATCCTTTCGAGAACAATGACTATATCTCACGGTACTTGGCCGGTTGTGCTTATGCCATACAATCTTCCACCTTGGTTATGCATGAAACGACCATATTTCTTCTTGTCGGTGCTTACTCAAGGCCCCAAAAGGGCCGGGCAACAAGATAGATGTGTATCTCCAACCGTTAATTGATGAGTTAAAGGAATTGTGGGAAGATGGTATATCAACTTATGATGCATCAAGGAACGAGTTGTTTACTTTACGAGCTTCACTATTATGGACAATAAATGACTTTCCTGCATATGCAATGTTGTCTGGATGGAGCACTAAAGGTGAATATGCTTGCCCTTGTTGCAATGTGAGACCTCAAGCACGATGGTTGGATCATGGTTGCAAGTATTGTTATATTGGTCATCGACGCTTCTTGCCTAGGAGTCATGCTTTTCGTAAGGATAAAGGCTCTTTTGATGGTACTCATGAAGTGAGAGATAAGCCCAAGTTATTGTTTGGAACAAAATTGCTTAAACAAGTTGAAAATATGGAAACAGCAGTATAAAATAGAAGATGTTATTAAAAAGAGGAAAAGAGAAGAGGGTGAGAAGCAACAAGCCAAGTTGGAGAAAAGAAAGGTTCCTAAGTTGTGTCACAATTGGAAAAAGAGGAGTATCTTCTTTGAGTTGCCATATTGGGCAAATAATCATGTTCGTCATAATCTTGATGTTATGCACATTGAAAATAATGTGTGTGATAATGTGCTACATACTCTGTTGGAGTCTTTGCGGGAAATCAAAAGATAATGATAAAGCAAGAAAAGACCTAAAAGAGATGAACATTCGGAAACCATTGCATCTACAAAAGCTTCCATCGGCAAAGATATTATGCCTCGGCTCGGTTTACAATGAGTAAGAAGCATAAAGACACATTCTTGAAAGTTCTAAAGTGGAGTCAAAGTCACACGATGGCTACTCGTCAAACATATCTCGTTGTGTACATCTAGAGGAAAGAGCTACTTGGGGTCTTAAGAGCCATGATAGTCATATTTTGCTCCAACAACTACTCCCTTTAGGCTGTTCGAAAAGCGTTGCCTACTTCATTGTAAAAGCCATCATTGAGTTGGCAAATTTCTTTAGGCAATTATCCTCAAAGGTGAATACACTTGCTGATCTCGAAAAGATACAAGATCGGATGGCTGTCACACTATGTGCTCTCGAGAAAATATTCCCACCAGCTTTCTTTGATGTTATGGAGCACTTGCCGGTGCATTTAGCCGAGGAGGCCTTGCTAGAAGGCCCAATACAATTTCGTTGGATGTATCCGGTAGAGAGGTACATCCATATTAAATTTACTTTGAAAAAAGTTAAATTCCTTTTTACATCTGCTTTAGCATAAGTAAATGTTTTTGTAGGTTTCTACTTACATTAAAATTATATGTTCGAAATCGAGCCCATCCCGAGGCCTCCATAGCTAAGGCAATGGAGGCCTGCCCTATAGTGTTGTTGTTGTTGTTGTTCCTTGTGGTTGTTGTTCCCCCTGCCCCGCTTCCCCACCGATTTGGTATTTGTTTTTTGTTAAATGTGACATATAACAAATGTGTCCACAACCCGCGGGAGCCCCCCTCCCCCCCCCCGTAATGTCATGTTTGTTGTTCCCCCCGCCCCGCTTCCCACTCAAATCACATATTTTGGAGGTAATGCACCACATAGCATTTTACTTTCTTTTTTTGTATTTATAAAATAGAGTTCTGTCGTTCATACTTTTCTTACTTTACCTTTCGGCCATGTAATGCTCCTTGAGATGTTTGAACTGCCCTTTGTTTCTTCTTTTTTCTTACTTTGGTCTTCAACTGATTATCTGAATAATTCCTACTGGTTCTTGCAATTCTTTGTGGGCATTCTTATCTATTCACAATTTGGTTCAGATTGTGTTAACTCATGAATTATTGTGTTTTTAATGCTCGGAAATTTGTTCCATTCTGTTAAACATAGTTAACTACCTTATGAACTGTTCTTTTGGAGCTGATCTGTTATTGTTGTTTTCTTTCCAAGCTCTCATGCAAGGTTCCCAAAAGACTATGTTCATATTTATGCTTGCTCATGCTAGATCTTTTTGTGATAGCTAATTTTAATTCAGTTTGGATCAATTGCTTTTGTGGGTTTTGCGTGATTTGTTATGACTTTGGTTCTAGCTAGTTTTAATTCAGTTTGGATCAAAAAAAAATTGTGGGTACTGCATAATTTGTTATGTTGTCTCTTCTACCATGTTGTTTTCTCTGTGTTTGTTTGTGTGAAAGAATTGTGATTTCATTCCTATTTGCATACTGCTGAATGATATTTGTACTTGAAGATTGAGGAATAGAAGGGTCATTGTTGGGTAAAAAACGAGCGAGCACTAATTGTTGGGTAAGAAAATCCAATTTTAAAGATTTCAAGGTTAAGTGGCATTGCTCAAAAGCTATGTTTTTTATGTGTCAGGATTTTTGGATTTCTTGTGATATTCTGGTGGTTTACTATAATTTTATACTTTATTTTCCATTATAAATCATTTAAAGCAGTCCATGGTCCTTAATGTATAAGAATCATTTGTGTTTCATAAGGTAGATCACTTACTGAGTATGGATTATGCCCTCAAATTATCATAATCCTTATATAACTCTTTCCATGTTCATGCTTTATGCTTTTTATGATGATCATGTAATATCACATGTTATGTCAACTTTTATCTTTGAATATTTCCAAGTGTAGTAATATTTTGTTGGCTTATTAGTTCATTCATAGGATAAACGTATGTCATGTTTCTCATAACAACAACTCAACAGCTCATTCTTTGTCTGATGAAGCAACACTGTTTTTCCGATTTTCCGATTTTTGTTACGTAAAATACCGTTTGTTGTTGTTGTTGTTGTTTCTGTTGCTGCTGTTGTTTCTGTTGCTGTTGTTGTTGTTGTTGTTGTTGTTGTTGTTGTTTCTAGGCATTTTATAGGTCTTATACATGATACATAAGACCTATAATAAATTTATAGGTCTTATACATATATTATAAGACTGTTTTTTTTTTGTCCTTTCCTTGGTTTATCCAATTTTTGTGCTATAATTGAATTGTCATATGACGTATATGCCGCCAAAGAAAAATTTATTACCGGTCGGGGCTCTAACCCTAAAGGAAGAGGGTTGGCAAAACCAACCGCCAAATGGGGTAAAGAGAGATTGATCATAATATGGAATAATTATGGTCAACCGGTTGGTGAAATGGCACAATTAGCTACTCGGATAGGAATTTTTGCTAAAAATGGGGAACATTTCCCATTAACTAGAGAGTGGTCTCGAATGGACCACGAGTGCATAATAACGTATGGAATGACGTTCTGGTAAGTTGTAATCCATATTTCTTACATAAATCTCTAGTACGTAGTCAAAAGTCTTATGATTCTCTAACAATTGTTTTTTTTTTTCTTTGTTGAATTGTGTATATAGGAAAATACAAATGCTCCTCCGGAGTATTTCCTGTTATGGCTCTTTCTCTCGCTAAAGCGTGGCGTGACTTGGAAATACAATGTGAGACAAGCATATAATAAGTATTACTCGGATTATGAATATTACTCGGTTATGACTTTGTTATGAATATTGACTCGGTTATGAATATTATTACTCGCCTGAAACAGTATTATAAGATGTATGAATCCGACCAAGACGCATTGGCTCACCCACCCGTGGGTGCGTTGCGAATCAATGGGCTGCACTTGTTGCGATGTGGGTACGCCCAAGGCTCGGGTATATTTCAAATTAATCTCAATCTATTATCGTGAATGTCTTATATAAGTAGTCAAATTAATACTAATATTATCTTTTTTTTTTTTTTTCCGGGAAATATCGAAACAAATAAATTGAATCGAGAAAAACAATCGTGCCCGAATAGGACCGGAAAAACGTCCCATTCCAAAGTCATCAAAGAGGTTTGTCATCGTTCAATTTAGTTCTCGCTGTCAATTCAATTAATGTTTCTTTTTGTATCGTATATAAATATATTTTTTTTGGTCAAATGATTCTATTATAAATTGTAGAGAGGCGACAAGGGTTTACCAAGCGATCGCTTAAGCGTTTTCATACATACGCGCACGGGCAAAACACCCGCAGATCAAGAAACCACTCAAATGATTGTAAGTTAAAGTTTCAACCTTTTCTCGTTTCGCTTTGTTATTCTATAGAATACTTTTTCATTTCTAACTTCATTTTCATAATATTAATTAAAGTTAAAACATTTATATTGAACATGTTGTTTTTGTTACAGCGAACGCTTAATGATGCAGTTGAGGAGTCGCTGGAGGAGCAACAAAACTCTCCGCGGCGCGTGAAAATATTTTTGTTGGTATGTTTGGCTCGATGACCATGGGAGAGTTCGATGTATGGGAGGCGGTCCGAACAAAACTAAGGTGTTTGGTAAATCCCAACCTTCTCGTGACAGTGTATCGGAGGCGGTGGCGGGGGTCAGAGCAGATTTTGAAAGACAACTTCAGGAGGAACGCCGACAAAATGAGGAGGAACGCCGACAGTTACAACAACGACTTCAGGAGCAGTTACAAATTGATGAATTGAAACGTTGTTGGATGGAACGACGTGGAAATGACGGTAATGAATAGGTGTTGTGGATTTTAGACATTGTGTATTTTGGATACATTCAACAACTAATAACTTTTTTGTATAATGGTTATTATGTCTGGATACATTCAACATTAATTGTGTTAATATGTAGATTGTAAATATTGATTGGATTTGTGTATTTTTGGTTATATTGTGTGTGTACAGGTTGAATTTGGTTTTTGTGAACGTATTTTTGGGGAAAATGAATTATACAAGCTGGGGAAAAAAAATAAAATTAGGCTTATTTACGGCGGTGACTAAATCCGCCGTATAAACCTAGGGACGACTCGTGCCCAAAGGGGGGACGAGGGAACCAGTAGGGGGTGTAAATGGGACGACTCGTGCCATGGTGGACGAGTCGTCCCTATTTAGTTATTTACGGCGGATATAGTAACCGCCGTATAAAATGGCCATGGACGACTCGTTTGGACGAGGGAACCTGGTGGGGGTGCAACTGGGACGACTCGTTACGGAGCGGACGACTCGTCTCTTATTTACGGCGGTTACACATTCCGCCGTATAAAGATCACTCAAATACGCCATATTATACGTATGTATTTTATTTATATACGGCGGTGGTATATCCGCCGTATATAGTATATACGGCGGTTGTCCCGCCGTATATAGTATATACGGCGATGATTTATACGGGGGTCTATTTACGGCGGCTAGTCCGCCGTAAATACTATATACGGCGGGGCGCTGTTCGGTCGAAACCTAACGGTTTATTTTATATCCGCAAGCGCACGGGCTATTGTAATATAGTGGGTGCAAGTACGAGTCGATCCCACAGAGACAGGGTTTACTTAAGGGATATTTTTGTCTTTAGAAAATATAGAAAGGATTGGGGGTAGATAAAATTTGTTTTAGAATAATAGAGAGAGCATAAACAGAAAATACTTTAATTGAAATCTTATAAAAACGAAGCATTCTCGGGATTGGAAATCATACACATAATCTTATTCATCAAATTGTCATTGTCTTAGAAATAAAAGGTTTTCATAAAAAGCAAGGATGGTATGTTAGGCCTACGCTATTTCGGGCTAAGACAATAGCGTTTGTATTCTTCACTAATTATGTCCTAACTGTTTGAGAAATCCGTTTATGTTTGCCCCCGCCCGTCACAAACGGGCATTCCGGCTTATCTCTAGCCGACCATAATTAGTAAGAATCCATTAAGGACGGAAGTCAACATACTTTCCATTAAAGGAACATCCCTAGGCCATTGAACTACTCTCGTGATCAATGAACCTAGTTTCTTTATATGGTTCCGTCAATCGAGATTCTCCGCTAGGTACTTCTCTCAATTGATGAATCATACAAATTGGATATCGCCAAAATGTAAGGCATTTAGAGAATAATATAAAGAGATTGTTTTAGATGAAGAAAGAAGACAAGACTAAACATTTTTTAATGATGAATAAGCATGCTTTTGAGTTTCCAACCCCAAGAATATGGGGGATTACTCACAAGCCATTAATGACATAAAAGCATAAATAGAGATTGAGTAAGAAAGACTTATGATTGCTGAGAATGATGCTTCACTTTTATTGCTTTTCCTCCAAAGGGATTCCAAGAACAAATAATGACTTTGATCTTCAAACTTCTTTGGATAATTGTTGTTACAAATCTTTGTATCTTCTCTCTATTTAATATCAGTAGTTTCTCTCTAAGAATTCGTATCTAAGACTGATTACAAGGGTCCTATTTATAAATGGAAGGAGACTCTTCAATTGGGTGCC
The DNA here is from genome assembly GCA_022495995.1 of Adenophora triphylla var. japonica. NCBI lineage: Eukaryota > Viridiplantae > Streptophyta > Magnoliopsida > Asterales > Campanulaceae > Adenophora > Adenophora triphylla. The sequence continues at coordinate 112,768 of JAFEMH010004592.1, forward strand.
ATCAAAAGGTGCCTTTACATCTGCAGTCACGACTTGCACGGCCGTGTCAAGGATTTTGCACGGCCGTGTCCTCTTTGGCGCCAGATTTGGATTTGAATTTGAAGACTTGCACGGCCGCTCCAGATATAGCTGCACGGCCGCTCCAACTGGTTTTCAGCTTGGAGTGCTTATTTGCTTGGTGTTCCTTCATCTTTTTGGACCAAGATGTCCATGTATCCTTTGTATATATAAAATGACCCTAAAACCTGTCTAAAATGTATAAAACATACCAAAAACGTAAAATCTAATAAAATAACAAAAGTAAGTAAAAAGTACTAAAAAACTAAATGAAAAGTGATGATTTATTTATGTAAAAGTATATAAAAACTAGGATAATTGACTATATAATAGTCACTTATCAAACTCCCCCACACTTAAGCCTTTGCTTGTCCCCAAGCAAACTTAGAATGAAAAACGGAGAGGGAGAAAAATACGATTGATCCCTCAGAAATAAAGTAGCAAGCCCTTAAATTGCCTCCTTAGATAATGCCTTTATCTATCTAATCATATTTTGAATACCTTTAAAAATTTATTTTAGGAAGAAAATATTTTAGGGATATTTTTAAAGAGATAAAATGCAAGACAATAACCTAATATAGCATATATAGAATTTTGACCAAGTAAAGCATGCTAGAAGGAAGAATCTTCTTGGTAGAAAAAGCTATCACTTTTCAGAGTGATTTTTTTTAGAAAAGATGAATTTTATTTCTTTAAGACGTACAAGAGAAGGTATAAACATTTATTCACAATTTAGAAGTTCCGAAGAATTGTATTACATTCTTGAATCACAAGGGTGAAGAATGGATGATGGTAGTGGAAAAATCTCGTCAAAGTCAAACAAATTTATCTTATTTTTGTACGTGTTATATTCTTGCAAAAGACCTAAGTTATTTTTGATCCTTTCAAGTAGGAGACATTGTGGTTGCGAACCCCATGTTCCTAATACTTAGATCAAGAATACTTTTTGGATATTATTTCCGTTTGGCAAGGAAGCATCGTCGCAGCGAACGCCGTGCCCCGAGTTACTTAGGAGATAATATGTTTCTTTTTGCTTTTAAGGCTTGGTGACAATTGTCACTCTTTTATCAATAAGATAGAAGTGTTTTACTTTGACTTGATTTGAAAAATGGAAGGATGGAATTTATGAAAGGGTGTGATTCAAGGGATGCAATAAAAAAGGTTCTTCTAAAAAGGGAATAAATATCTAATAAAGATAAAAAATGTACAATCTTAAAGGAATATATTCAAAATTTGCATAAATAACCAAGCATAAAAGAATTCCTTTCTAATCAAATGCATTTTCCTTGATGAGATTCTATATTATGCTATACCAACTTATGAGGCTTTCAATTATTTCCTAAAAAGATCCCTTATACTTTTCCTTTTTATAGATTTCTAAGTGTATAGAAAATATGAGAGGAAAGGTAAAGGCATTTATACTAGGGCAAATGGCAAGCATAATGATAATGATTTTTGATCATCATAGGGATTTAAATTTTTTATATACTATTATACATAAAAAAAAAAAAATGCAACTAAGTAAAAAATTATACTAGAAAGCGATTAAATCTATCCTAGAAAGCAAGTAAAATTTAAAAACTAGAAAGCGAAAAATAAAGCGAAAAATAAAAGGATAGATTTACCCCCCCACACTTGAAATGAACATTGTCCTCAATGTTTCAAAGAACAATGCTAAATCTAGGGGGAGTAAAGAAAAACTCACTCAAATGGCGGTGGCTGAGGAAAGTCATCCCAATGGTCGACTCCATAGTTGTAGATGGAGTTCACTTGCCTTTGAATCGTTCCCACACGATTTTGTATATCATTCCGGAAATAATGAAATTCATTGTTGAAAGCGTCGAACCGATTCATCATTTGATTATTTTGAAGTTCGATTTGATCAAACCTATCATTGAAATCCGGTGGCAATGGATGGTTGGGTTGATGTTGCTCTCCTTCTTCTTCTTCTTCTTCCTCCTCTTGGTTTGCTTGGCTTGATTGGCCCTCCCGTGATTCATGGAAATTGGAAAGATCCATGTTGGGTGTTGATAAGTTTGGGCAAATGGGAGGATGGGACTAGGCAAAACAATGTAGGGCGTTTTTAGGCCCTACCAACCAATTGTACTCTCCACGTCCTCTATCTAAAATCATTTGCATTACCCGTAGGGTTGGAATATCCAACTTTGTAGAACCCGAAACCGCAACTTCATTGGCGGGCACCACAAACCCAAAATGGTTAGCAAACAAAGTAACAATACCACCAATATGGATCTCTCCATTGAAAGTTGGAGAGACGATATCACTAAATAACTCAATCAAGAAATGACTCAAATTCACCTTCCTATGAGCCCTCACCATAGACCATAACAAAAACAACTCCTTCTTGTTCATTGTTCCCTTATCTTCCCTTGCAAAAAGCGTACATGCATAGAATGCGTGCATAATCCGGAGAACGGGATGAATAATAGATGAGGCTTTTGCGGTTCTAGATTTAAAGGATGGAATTCCGGTTATTTGCTCCCAAAACACATTCTCCCTAAATTCTATAGGAAAATCGGTTTCAAAGTTGGTGAAAGAAGGCCAACCCAAAATTCTATTTATGTCGAAGGAGGTAAGATGAAACTCCTCCCCACCAAGCCTAAAATACAAATGTATCAATTGGTATGGCTCCCCGGTACTTCCACAAATTTACATTGTAAATTCCTTCCTCATAGTGCACAAGAATTCCAAAGTAATTCTCTCGTAAGTCTTTGCATTCAACTCAAGAAAACCACCACAACCAAATCCGGTGTGGAACTTTCTTACATTTTTGTAGACATCTAGGGCTTTAAGGGCAGGATCATCTGGAAATTGGGTCGGTCTAATTCTCTTTTGACGAAGGGCAGTGAATCTAGCCACTTCGGAAGGCTCCCTAAACTCAATACCCAAATCATTGAGCGTTGGGTTTAGATTAGGGGTAGGAGATGGTTCCTTTCGGGACCTTTTCGAACCTCTTTCAACAACCTTTCCCTTTCCTTTCCCTCTCTCCATTGAAAGTTTTGAAATAACCCAAAAACTTAGCTAAAGGAAGAAGAAAGTAGATTACCCGAATCTGAGTTTGAAAAGCTTGTAATCTTGATGAACAGCCTCTGAAATGTCCAAGAGCTTCCTTCTTAACCTTAATCTTGAGCAATCCCTTCGAATTTTATGAAATGGGTGAAGGGTTTTGGTATTTTCGGAATTGGGGTTTTAGGAGGGTTTTGGGTGATTTTGGTGGTGGAGGAGGGATTTCTTGGAGAAATTTAGGAGGATTGAGGGTTGAATTGTGAGTAAAAATGGTGTAGGAGAGGGTATTTAAAGTAGATGGGGCGGAGGTTTTGAGGGAGAGAGGTTGAAGATGAAGTAAATGAGGGAGGAGGGGAAAAGGCTGCGTCTTTTGGCCCGGAACGACGCAACTCCCAGGAACGTCTTGCACGGCCGTGTCAAGGAATTTGCACGGCCGTGTCCCTTTTCTTGAGTCAACACGTTCCAACTCGATATGAACTTGCACGGCCGCTCCCGAAGAGCTGCACGGCCGTGCGAACCAAACTTCACCATTTTTAAGTCTTTTTCCCTATAAAACAAGGTTAGCACAAACAAATATGATAAAAACTAAAATAAAATAAAATGAAAATAAAACACAAATAATCCATCGGTTACCATCCCGATGATGCTTGTTTTAGGTCCTTAGCTTGACCCCTTCCCGGTAGTAGGAGATGCGTGATACTTGGTTGGCCTTTTGTCATTGACAACTTGCCATTGCAATCCTTAGGGGTAATAAGAATCTTCTGCGGTAGACATTTCTTCCATCCCGACTTCTTGGGTAGAACAAGTGACCTATAGTCTTTGCACTTTCGGAAACTCGAAGTGACCTCCGTCTTTGTTCTTTTTGACTTTTTCACTGCATTATTATCTTTGGGACATGCAGAAATATCTAAAACATCATTGCAAATCAAAGGTTCAATATTTATGAGATCATTTTTTATTTCTTCCTTTGATTTTGTTTCCTCACCCATTAAATCTTCTTCACTAGGAATCCAATTTTCTTCGCTAGGGGTGTAGGTCTCTTCAATTGGGGTCCAATCTTCTTCACTAGGAGTATAGGCCTCTAGATAGGGATCTTCGTGAACTGGCCTATGCATACTAAATTCGACCCTTTCTTTCCCTATATTTAGGGAAAATGTGCCATTTTTCACATCTATAATTGCCCCCGGAGTGGCAAGAAATGGCCTTCCTAAAATGACGGGGATATAATGGTCTTCCGCCATATCCAAGATAACAAAGTCGATAGGGATGATTAAGTTCCCTACTCGACAAGGCAAATTTTCCATAATACCAACGGGGTATTGAACGGATCGGTACGCAATTGGAGAGTTATGGTTGTGGGTTTGAGTTCCCCTATACCAAGCTTCTCGCTAACCGATAATGGCATTATACTAACGCTTGCTCCTAAGTCAAGGACAGGCGTTATCTATGTTCATTACGCCAACACAACAAGGAATGGTGAATGTACCTGGATCCTTTAATTTTGGAGGGTCTTTATTTTGCAAAACGGCGCTTACCTCCTCCGCTAACATAACATTCTCATTCTCTTCTAGCCTTTCTTTTTCAAAAATTAATTTTTTCAAAGGTTTAACGGCTAAAGGCATATCTTCATCTTTTCTAAAATAAGGAATGTTAACATTAATGGCATCTAGGTTATCAAGGAATTCATCATAATCCTTGCCTTTTTCTCTAGGGGATTCTGTCCCCAAACTAGTCTCAATCATCGGAGGGATTGGACTATGATTATTTCTAGGGCATTCATTTTTCTTTTCTTGCTCATCCCTAGTTTTTACTACATTAACTTGCTCATTTGGCCTTTGAGGTTGACCGGGAAGACTCCCTTGTGGTCTATTCAATGGGGTAGCCTGTTGAGCTTGTTGGGTTTCTAGCATCTTATTATGCGCTGCCAAGTTATCAAACCTAGCATTTAGCAATTTAAAACATTCCCTAAATTCATTATTGATCTTTTCTTGGGAATTTTTATTTTCCACTACAAAATCCATTATAAGATCTAATTTAGATTTAGGGGGGAAGGTACTTGCATTGTTGTTAAAATTCTTAGGTGCAAATCCCGAAGGTTGTGTAGATGATTGTTGGTTAAGAACGTTGTTATTCTTATAGGAAAAATGGGGGTGATTCCTCCATTCGGGATTGTATGTATTAGAATACATCCCCCCTTTTTGCCCAAAAGAATTAACGAAGTTCACTTGATCGTTAGAAGTAACGTCAAGTAACTCACAGTTATCCGTACTATGTGAGTTAGACCCACATAGTTCGCATAACACATTTACACTAGCAATGGGGTTGACATTAAGATTTTCAAACTTTTTCAAAAGCATGTCAACTTTAGAGGAGAGAAGAGTAATTGCATCAACATTATATTTACCGGGCGTACCTTGTTGCTGCTCCCTCTCGCTTGACCATTGGTAATGGTTCAATGCAATGTTTTCGATAAGGTCGTATGCCTCATCGACTCCTTTGTTTATCAATGCTCCTCTGCGGCGGCATCAATGGTCTCTCTTGTTTTGAAAATGAGACCGTTGTAGAAGGTGTGAACAATCAACCACTTTTCAAGCCCGTGGTGGGGGCACATTCGAGAAGTTCCTTGAACCGTTCCCATGCGTCATACAAAGTCTCACTATCTGTTTGACGAGAAGTTAGTGATCTTTGTTCGTATACGGCGATCTTGCTTGGCGGGAAAAATCGACCAAGGAATGCTTCTTGAATTTGGTCCCATGTTGTTAATGAATTCTGGGGACCGAATTCAACCATTGTTTCGCCTTATCCTTAAGAGAGAAAGGAAAAGGCGCATCCGGATTGCTTCCACCGTAACACCTTGAATACGTGTAGTATCACAATATTCAAGGAATGTTTGGATGTGTAGATGGGGATCTTCGAAGGCGGTCTGCATTGTATTGGTTATTCATAACCATGTGCAATAATTGCGGCTTTATCTCGAAGTTTGCCGCTCCGGCATTCGGCACAACAATAGGGGATCTAGTTCCGGGGTACTTGGATTAACAAAGTCCCGTAGGGTCCTAGCAGGTGTTTGCGGTTCTCCGTCCATGTGTTTTTGTAGAGTTTCTCTAAATCTTCTTAATCTTTCGTGAAAGCTTCTTTCGGGTTCCGGATCAAAGTTGTCAACAAATGTCCGAGAACGTTTCATAAACTACAAGAAAAACACTTGAAGAAAAAAATTAAACGTAACAGATTATAGGACAAGAAAGCAAAATAGTAAAAATAAAACAAAAACTAAAAATTTTGTAGTAAAGACAAAAATAAAAAGTAAACCGTTGTCCCCGGCAACGGCGCCAAAAACTTGTTCGGTCGAAACCTAACGGTTTATTTTATATCCGCAAGCGCACGGGCTATTGTAATATAGCGGGTGCAAGTACGAGTCGATCCCACAGAGACAGGGTTTACTTAAGGGATATTTTTGTCTTTAGAAAATATAGAAAGGATTGGGGGTAGATAAAATTTGTTTTAGAATAATAGAGAGAGCATAAACAGAAAATACTTTAATTGAAATCTTATAAAAACGAAGCATTCTCGGGATTGGAAATCATACACATAATCTTATTCATCAAATTGTCATTGTCTTAGAAATAAAAGGTTTTCATAAAAAGCAAGGATGGTATGTTAGGCCTACGCTATTTCGGGCTAAGACAATAGCGTTTGTATTCTTCACTAATTATGTCCTAACTGTTTGAGAAATCCGTTTATGTTTGCCCCCGCCCTGTCACAAACGGGCATTCCGGCTTATCTCTAGCTGACCATAATTAGTAAGAATCCATTAAGGACGGAAGTCAACATACTTTCCATTAAAGGAACATCCCTAGGCCATTGAACTACTCTCGTGATCAATGAACCTAGTTTCTTTATATGGTTCCGTCAATCGAGATTCTTCGCTAGGTACTTCTCTCAATTGACTGAATCATACAAATTGGATATCGCCAAAATGTAAGGCATTTAGAGAATAATATAAAGAGATTGTTTTAGATGAAGAAAGAAGACAATACTAAACATTTTTTAATGATGAATAAGCATGCTTTTGAGTTTCCAACCCCAAGAATATGGGGGATTACTCACAAGCCATTAATGACATAAAAGCATAAATAGAGATTGAGTAAGAAAGACTTATGATTGCTGAGAATGATGCTTCACTTTTATTGCTTTTCCTCCAAATGGATTCCAAGAACAAATAATGACTTTGATCTTCAAACTTCTTTGGATAATTGTTGTTACAAATCTTTGTATCTTCTCTCTATTTAATATCAGTAGTTTCTCTCTAAGAATTCGTATCTAAGACTGATTACAAGGGTCCTATTTATAAATGGAAGGAGACTCTTCAATTGGGTGCCATCAAAAGGTGCCTTTACATCTGCGATCCACGACTTGCACGGCCGTGTCAAGGATTTTGCACGGCCGTGTCCTCTTTGGCGCCAGATTTGGATTTGAATTTGAAGACTTGCACGGCCGCTCCAGATATAGCTGCACGGCCGCTCCAACTGGTTTTCAGCTTGGAGTGCTTATTTGCTTGGTGTTCCTTCATCTTTCTGGACCAAGATGTCCATGTATCCTTTGTATATATAAAATGACCCTAAAACCTGTCTAAAATGTATAAAACATACCAAAAACGTAAAATCTAATAAAATAACAAAAGTAAGTAAAAAGTACTAAAAAACTAAATGAAAAGTGATGATTTATTTATGTAAAAGTATATAAAAACTAGGATAATTGACTATATAATAGTCACTTATCAGGCGCGTAGTATTTACGGCGGATTTTAACCGCCGTAAATAAGCCTGTTTCTTGTAGTGTTGTTTGTTTGTTTTTGTTGTTTACTTTTTTTATTTTTTATATTCTTTCATAGTAGAAACTGATAAAACTACGTATCAGCAAAAATGTTTTGATTTCCATGGCTATTGTTGTAGATTATGTCAGGTTAGGTTCTTTAATTCTCTCTAAATGCGAAGGCGTGCGTTATATGTGTTTTGTTGCTAGGAGGTCATTGTCATCTTTAATTATGGTTTCCATTTACTTCTTGCGATTGAGATATGATTTCTCGGTGCCACCTCTAGTTTCAGACAAATGCTACTGATTTACTATTTTGTTTATATATACGCTTAATTAAATCAACAACCCCTTGCATGCAAGGGGATGCTGTCTACATTAAGCCCATTTGGGCCTGACCCTTCCCCGGAACTCACTACATTAAGCCCATTTGGGCCTGACCCTTCCCCGGAACTCACGGGAGCTCTTGTGAGGACAAGTTTCCTTACAGTTGCTAAAAATGTTTGTTTCATGTTGTAATTGGATTCTTACATTGCAAGTTAAGTTCTAAAGTGCAGAATTTTAGGGCAAATATATGTTGAGAGATGATGATGTATTAGATTATTCAAGTCTTTCCTTGTTTGTCATGAAAGCGAGACCATGAATTGGTTTTCTTTTCTTTTCCTTTCTCTCTCTTTCTTTGTGTTCATGTTCCATTTTGTGCAAGTACTCCCTCCGTTCCATAATGATGATCCCATTTGTCATTTTTGTTTGTCCCAAAAAGATGGTTCATTTTTTCAAAATTGTTAGTTTAAAATCATAGAACTTTCAAAATTGCCAATCAAAGAAGAAGAGAGAGAGAGGAGAGGAGAGGACGAGAGAAAACCAAATGAGACTATCATTATTATGGGACGGAGGAGAGGGAGTAACAAATAAGAAGGATGAGAAGGTAATTTAGACATTAATTTCAGATTAATTTAATTATATTTTTCTACATAAGGCCTCCATTACATACATTTTGTTTCACCAATTTGCGTGTGGATTTGACTCCCCCCCTCATTTTTTTCAGTTCCATCAACAAATTGGCAAGGGGTTCATCTTCTTTGTCAGCTTGAGAGGGCATATCTTTCTGTGCCCTAGTCCTTCTGACCAATTTAAATTGAGAGTCATCCTCCTCTTCTTCTTCATCCTCAAATGTGATTGATGTTGAGAGTTTTCCACCAGGTAGTTTATGGTGCTTGGCTTTGTCTGCTTCAGAGAGTTTACCGACTCTATGGGATCTCCTCACCCTTTTAGGTGGTGAGGACTTGGTTTTAGCAGCTTTTCCTTTGGAGATGGAGGGTGGTACCTTCCTTTTCTTTAAAGTTGGGGAAGCAACAGAGGGAACAGAAGATATGGGAGGAGAGCTCTCACCAGTTGGTGGAAGTGGAGATGGTGGAGGAGTAGGAACCTTTGTTTGGGTGGAAACAAGGTTTAGTTCCTCCGAAGCAAGTTCAAATGGAGGAGGCACCTTCATTGATGGAGGATCAGCAGGTACCTCTTCCGATGATTGTGGAACAGAGACAGGAGTGGGAGGTTGAGCCACTTGTTCAGATCTATTTGTCTTACGCAATACTACAGAAATTGGCTCCACATCCATAATTTCATCATCACGAATGGGGTTTGAAGTCTCCATTGATTTTGATATTAGGTTAGAGAGAGAGAGAGAAAGAATAACAGATATGGTGCGTGTGTGAGAGAGAGAAAATTTGGGGCAAAGGGGAAGAAATGCAGTGAGGTTTTAAAGATGATGTGGCGAATGTGAGTCACATTTATACCCACAACTCCCCCTTTCCTACTCAATTAAGGATTCTTACCTCTCTAGGACTCTAGGCTTGCGGATTGATGTGATTGAGTCCTAAACGTATATAAACCCTTGGCCTTCACACAGATAACCATAAAAATTAGAGGTTAATTTCAATCAAAATTATATTTACCTTTTTAGGATAAAAAGAATCTCAACTAGTTCTTCATCGGGACTTGCTAGTACAATTTCAGCTCTGCTTCTTTTCTTAGTGGCTGAACCATCTGTGTATATGACCCAGCAGTTGGATGGGAGCTCGATGGTCAGTTCTTCCCTCGCAGGTTTTTTGCGCGTACGGGAGGTGGGGTTGTTCTCACCTATAAAGGTAGTTTCAACCATAAAATCGATCTGAGGATGTGGTAGGAGTGTCTCCATAGGTTGGTATCTGATATCAAACTCAGTGAGCTCGATAGACCAATTAAGGAGACGTGAGCAGTCCAACTTATGCAAGATTTTCTTCAGGGGCGCATTGGCATGCATAGTTATGGGATGTGCAGAAAAGTATGCTCGTAGCTTTCTTCCTGCTAAGACTAGGGCGTAGGCTATCTTCTCTGAGTTGAAATATATGCTCTCCACATCTGATAGTGCCTTGGAGACATAATAGATAGGTTTTTGAGTGATTCCTTAATTCCGAACTAGTACTTCAGCTATAGCGTTGTTTGTTGCTGCTAGGAAGACATATATCATTTCTCCCATGACAGGGCTGCTCAACAAAGTAGGGGATCCCAAGTACTCTATCAACTGTTTGAATGATTCTGAGCATTCAGATGTCCAGTAGAAGCTCTTGATCCCATTCAGAACTTTGAAGAAAGGGAGTGATTTTTTCGCAGACTTTGCAATGAACCTCCCTAAGGCTGCTATTTTTCCATTCAACCTTTGAACCTCCTTGATGCTGGCAGGCTTTTTCATATCTATAAGGGCTTTGATTTTTTTCCGGATTCGCCTCAATTCCTCTTTGTGATACAATAAAGCCTAGAAACTTCCCGGCTGTCACCCCGAACACACATTTACTAGGATTCAGTTTCATGATGCTAGCTCGTAAGTTGTCAAAAGTTTCTCCCAAGTCTGGGGCGTGACTACCACTCCTAGTCTTGATGACCAGGTCATCTATGTAGGCTTTCATGTTACGGCCTATTTGCTCCCCAAAGACTTTGTTAACCATGCGCTGGTAGGTTGTGCCCGCATTTTTAATCCCGAAGGGCATCATAGTATAACAATAAATTCCTCCAGCTGCTTGCGAGGCTGTTTTCTCAATATTTTCCTCGGCCATTTTAATCTGGTGATAACTAGAGTAGGCGTCTAGGAAGCTGAGAGTTCTATGTCCAGCAATAGAGTCTACCAGCTTGTCAATTCTGGGGAAAGGGTACTTGTCTTTTGAGCAGGATTTGTTGAGATCTGTAAAGTCTAAACACATTCGCCAATTCCCATTATGTTTCTTGACCATCACAATATTTGCCAACCAAACAGGGTAGATTGATTCCCTGATGATTTCAGCACTTAGTAATTTCAGCACTTCTTTCTTGATTGCATCTTTCTTTTCATTTGCAAAAATTCTCCGTGCCTGCTTAATATGTTTAGCAGATGGGTTAACTTCCAATTTGTGGACAACTACCTCTTCTTTTATTACTCGCATATCATCGACCTTCCAGGCAAAGACATTAAGGTTGTTTTTCAGAACGGCGATAATTTCCTCCCTTTCTTCCTGGGAGAGATGGCCTTCAATTTTTATTTTCTGCTCTGGATAGTCGGGATTGAGTATAATTTCCTTCAATTTGTCTACGGGCTTTATTTCTGGACCGTCGAAATTGCAAAGTTTCAATGATTATTTCTCTAAGCCTTCTAACTTCCTCACTATTTATGTCTAGTTCTTCCATCTCAACTAGTTCGTCTACGTCTGATGGCTCTTCTTGTCTCAAGTCATGGTTGGCCCCCTAGTTCTGGCCGTTGACGATATGAGGGAATATATTCGGGACGGAACTGCGTCATTGTTTTCGTGAATATCTAGTATCTTGTGTTCCTCGTTCTCTGCTTCAAAAATCAGATTCAGCCTAAAACTGGTGCTGGTAGTCTTTATAGACTTAGAGATTTTCAGAATTTCCTCTGGCGTGTCTGCCTCCACCTTTCTGGATGTTTTTCTACTCCTCATTACATGCTCTAAGAAGTCCTTGGGGTCGCCCTCACGCATTCGATTCCAGCCCGAGTGGGAAATTTAACTCGATAGTGAGGGAGGGAGGCGACCAACCCAAGTTTGCCTTAACTCAGAATGCCTATGATGGCATGGTAGTCACTTGCCAGGTCCATAACCACGAATGTTACTGTGGCCTCGGCTCGGAAGGGATGCTCCCCTACTTACAGTAATAAGTCAATTGTCCTCATGGAGCTGACTTTGTGGTCGGTGAAGTCTTCTAGTCTTCCAGAGTATGGCTCTAGCATGCTGTCTTTCAGGTTCATCTTTTGGAAGGTGGAATAATATAAAATGTCTATGGATGCCCCCGAGTCAATGAGGAGTCTCTCAGATTCACAATTATCAATCCTCCCTTTGATTATAAGGGGTTGTTCGTGAACCGCGCGTCTTCCGGCTAGCTCATTAGGGGAGAAGCTGATAACTTCCTCCTCTTTATAAATCCAGGCGGGGATGTGATAGATTTACTTAGCTCATGTATTTGGTCTTTCAATTTTTTGTTGGAAACAGTCTCCTCACTTATAACATGAAGCCTAACCCTAGTAGGCTTGTCTTCCCTTTCATCATCTTTGTCATCGTCATCGTCATCTTTTCTCATAATGTAGCGATCAAGTTTTACCTCGTCTACCCATCTCTGGATCATTATCTTAAGGGAGATGCAATTCTCCGTGTCGTGTCTGTGGTCCTGGTGGAAGGCACATTACTTGGAGCTGTCACGGGTGTACTTTGTTCTTTCATCAAGTGGTCGGGGACTTGGTAGATTTACCAACTGCATGATCTCCATTAGAGGTTTGGTGAGGGGGGTAAAAACCTCGACTTTTTCAGTAGCCCGAGTTCTATTTTTCCCCTTGTAGCCACTTACATTCGAAGCCCAGTTGGCGCCAGCTGCGTCTGTCTCTGGTTTTTCGAACCTCTTCTTACTTTTCTCTTCTGCCATTGCTATGACGTAAGCCACATTGTATAGATCGTACTTTGACTTAGGCTCTTTGTCAGAAAGTTCATAGATCAATTGTCCAGATCTCAGTCCGGAGTTAAAGCAAACGATCACCTCCCGATCAGTTAAACTTTTCTCTACCTGGTCTGCCATGGCTCTGAATCGATTATAATAACTCAGAGTTGTTTCGTTTTTCCCTTACTCAATGTTAGCAAGATCTGTCAGTCTTTTCTTTCTCTTTTCATCTGTAGCGAAGTGATCCAGAAACCTCCTAATCATGATTTTCCAGCTATCGATGTTCCCTTCTTTTGCTCACGGAACCAGGACAAAGCTGTTCCGGAGAAGGTACTCGCGAAGGCCTTGCAGAGAATATCATCTGCCTTGGTGAGGAGGGCCACGGTGAATTCAAAACTTTGCACATGGTCCCGTGCGTATGTGATTCCTGCATATTTTTCAAAATTTGGAATTTTAAAAGCAGGATTGGGAGGTAGATCATTAATTCGCTGGGAGAAAGGCCGGGTGGCACTGATATCATCATCATCCACTTCCTTCCTCCCCTTTTCCATTTCATCTAGTCTCGTTTTCAAGAGAAGAATATCTCTTGCATCGATCCTCAAGCTAAAATGAGAGCTACGGTGGGTCCTTTATTTCTTTCTGTGCCCATTCACTTTACTGTGTTCCTCATTTTCCTGGTGATTGTCCCCATGTCCAGATGGCGCTCTGTCCATTCCAGGGGCCATTTCTGGATGGGGAAGAGTCCTGTGACGAGGAGGGCTCCTATGCCGAGTATGGCTCCTATGCCAAGGAGAGGGGGTATGACGAGGAGGGGATTTTTGCCTTGCCTGACTAAGCCTTGATCTCAAGTCAGCAGAATTAATCTCCTGGTCCCTCTGATGGTTCAGATGATTTCTCAAATCCTCATTGTTTCATGTGTTTCCATGTCCAGGAGCCTTATGACGAGGAGAGGCATCTTGGGGGGTTTTGCTTGGATCTACCAGCAATGCCATGATGAGGGGGATGTTGGCCAGGAGGAAGATTTTCTCTATTCCCCCGACTACCACGCATATCAACATGACTTTCCCCTCCGAGTGAATTTCCAGTCCTCGTAGGCCTCATGAATTCAGGCCAGGGAGTGCTCAGGATCCAATTGTAGCAAGACATTTTGTGTTTCATAAATGCGTTGCAGAGTTTCCATCTGTTGATGCAAGAGAGTTTTGCGATCAATCTGTTGGGGGGAAGCTCCAGTTCCCCCTGGGCGGCGTTTCTCCCCGTCTGGCTGCCAGCAGGTCTCCCTTGGCGCCGACGACGAGGAGAGTTTGGCAGCGCTCCCTCGGTTACTGGTTGTCCCTAGAACGCAGATTCATTCTTAGGGGCGGCAACCCGTCAATCAATGGTGGAGGTGGAGGCAGTTCCCTATTGGCAAGAGGAAAAGTAGTACTAGTGTTGCCATGAGTCTCCTCCACATGAATATTATTCAGATCAGGAGTAATACTAGCAGTATACCCGTCTTCCATTAGGATTAGGAGAATGGAGCAGAATTTTTCAACCTATTTAACGTATAATACGAATCGTTTTTCGGCAATGGAACCAAACTGATGATGCAAAAAATGTTCGGATCAGCCCAAATCCAGTAGCAGGTTGTATCATGTATGTTTGAATAACCTGAAAAAGATGAACAAACACGTAAACTAACCCGGAGCTTCACCGGCGAAGGCCTCCGGGGTGAGAGTAAGTATTTGTGTTTAGAGAGAGAAATTAATTGACAAGAGTTTAGAGTCAAAAGATGCCTTACCAAAATAATGTGAATTATGGCTTGTATTTATAGGCATATGATTGTAGAGTCCATTTTTTATTATGAAGTTGTGTGTGAGGAGGTTATAATTCTAGTGGGATTATAACTTCCCACAATCCTTGTTTGAGTATGATTAGGTAATATCATTCTGTACGTGTGCCTAGGAGGCACGCTACTCGGCATGTGATGCTTTGTCGGCCTGAGTTGATGCCGAGAAAGGGGGAGTAAGAATAGAGATGCCCATTTTCATACTTTGTTGATGACCGAGGAAGGTCTCCTCGTCTTTGATGAGGCCTAGGTCGGCCTTTGCTGGATGCCTTGCTCGGCATATGAGAATGTGTATTGTCGACATATACGAATTTTGTGCCTTAGTCATTATTCGCTCTTTTATATCTAGGTCGACATAGTGGGATTGACAAGGAGGCACGACGAGTAAAGGTATGGAAGGCTCACTCCCTTTGTCGTAATTGAGACTTGTATGAATTATATTTTGGGCCCAATCCATTGGTCCTTGCCCGGCCATGACCCACGTTCGTAACTCGGTTTATACCGTTCAGGTTCATTAAAGTATTTCTTGGGCATCGAAGTAGCGTATGTACAAGATGGACTTTTCTTGTGTCAACAGAAGTATGTTCTTGACATCATTTCTGAGACATAGTTATTTTCCCTTTAAAATCACCGTCTCGCCTTGTCTACCCAGCCACTCTTGAAAGACCCAGAAAAGTATAGACGTCTCATTGGTCGCCTCATCTATCTTACAATCACTTGACCAAAATTAAGCTATGCGGTTCACATATTGGTACAGTTCATGCAAGGTCGACACATGATCATAGGGTGGCTGCCCTTCGCGTTGCTCGCTATTTGAAGGGTCATCCTGGTCAAGGACTTTTACTTAATTCTGATTGAGATTTAACTATTGCGATTCTGATTGGACAAGCTGCCCTTTGAATAGACGTTCACTCACTGGATATCTTGTTTTCCTTGGAAATTTGCCTATTACTTGGAAAACTAAAAAACAATATATTGTTTCTCGTTCGTCTGCTGAAGCCGAATATTGGGCATTAGAAGCAGTGCCTTGTGAATTAAAATGGCTAAAGGGACTGTTGGCCTCGTTCGGAATCATCCATAATAAGGCTATGCAAATTCATTGTGACAACCAATCTGCTATGCATATCGTCACCAATCTTGTCTTTCACGAACGTACTAAACACATTGATATCGAAAGTCATTTTGTTCGGCATAAACTTCGTTGCGGAAACATTATCACTTTGTATGTTCTTACCACTCTTCAGTTGGCTGATATACTGACAAAAAGTTTGGGCAAACAACGACTTGATAACTTTCTATGTAAGTTGAAATGAGTGTTTGAGATCTTCACGCTCAACTTGAATATACTAACCAAAACAAATCATGATCAATATACATTTAATAGCATGATAGGATAAGGAATGTAAATATTTGCTCTTTCCAAATTTGTGCATACAAGGTAGGGATCATATAACTAAAGGCAAGTTGATCAATCATAGTATGGGTAGGCACAACCTAAGGCCTCGTTTGTTTTTCATTTTCAGCTTTTATTTATATATAAATGGGTGGGTGCATCATAAATAACACAATTCAGACTGTTTGTTTTTTTCTCCATTAAGATCTGAATGCCTCTTATTTTTCACTTAATTTTCAGATATAAAACTATCACTTATTCGCCTATTAATTGAATTTTTTTCATATATATCTGTTTCATAAACTCGTAATTTCAAAAATACACAACCTAAACACTATATCAACAACCATTCATCTCATCTCTCTAATTCATTAAATGTCGTAACCCTAATTTTAGAGGTGAATTCAGATAAATATTCAAACAGTTTGAGCAATTCAAAAATCAGCGTTCAGACGCTACCTTTTAGGCCCACTTTCCCTAGGGCCCCTCATGTGAGATTTAAACCCAATTTAGGAAATAACATTTTGAAAATCCCGAAGACACCCCCTTTTGACACAATGACGATAATGCCCTTCTTGCACATGTACCGTTCGACGTGTTACAACCTCTGAACCGCAAGTCCAAAATTTAAAATTATACTTTAGTCACTGAAAGTTTGAGAATTATATATTGGTCACTAGATATTCACATATTTTGGATCAATCATTAGATTCAGAATAGTTTCAGTTTGGTCACTTCAGTCTCAAAAAATATAGATTAATTATAAGACTACTTTGTCTATTATAATTGACTTATAAAACAAAATTTTCAACCAAAAAAATAAAAAATTTCAATAATAACAACGAATTGCTCTCATAATTTACACATTTACAACTCTTATAAGTTAATTATAAGACTATTTTCAACCAAAAAAATCAAAAATTTCAATAATAACAACGAATTACTCTCATGATTTACACATTTACATACTCTTATAAGTTAATTAAAAGACTACTTTGTCTCTTAAAATTGACTTATAAGACAAAATTTTCAACCAAAAAAATCAAAAATTTCAATAACAATAATGAATTACTCGCATAATTTACACATTTACAACTCTTATAAGTTAATTATAAGACTACTTTGTCCCTTATAATTAATTTATATGACAAATTTTTCAACAAAAAAAATTAAAAATTTCAATAATAACAACGAATTACTCTCATAATTTACACATTTACAACTTTTATAAGTTAATTATAAGACTACTTTGTCCCTTATAATTAACTTATAAGACAACTTTTTCAACCAAGAAAATCAAAAATTTTAATATTAACAATGAATTACTCTCATAATTTACACATTTAGGGCTCGTCTGGTATACAGTTTTATAAACGGAGAGTTTTTAAAACGAAGCTTATTTATGGACGCTATAATTTTGAGCGGCCAAAATGTCCCAAACTTTTTAAAATTCAACCGTCTAAAACTCTTGACTAACACGCTTAATAAGAAAAAAGCTGAGTTTTTTATCTCCGTTTTAACAAAAACGCTCGACAAGACGGGGCCTTACAAACTCTTATAAGTTAATTATAAGACTACTTTATCTCTTATAATTGACTTATAAGACAAATTTTTCAACCAAAAAAATAAAAATTTCAATAATAACAACGAATTACTCTCATAATTTACACATTTACAACTCTTATAAGTTAATTATAAAACTACTTTTTCTCTTATAATTGACTTATAAGACAAATTTTTTAACCAAAAAAATAAAAAAAAATCAATAATAACAACGAATTACTCTCATAATTTACACATTTACAACTCTTATAAGTTAATTATAAGACTACTTTGTCTCTTATAATTGATCTATAAGACAATTTTTCAACCAAAAAAATAAAAAATTTCAATAATAATAACGAATTACTCTCATAATTTACACATTTACAACTCTTATAAGTTAATTATAAGACTAATTTGTCTCTTATAATTGACTTATATGACAAATTTTTCAACCAAAAAAATTAAAAAGTTCAATAATAACAACGAATTACTCTCATAATTTACACATTTACAAACTCTTATAAGTTAATTATAAGACTACTTTGTCTCTTATAATTGACTTATAAAACAAAATTTTCAATCAAAAAAATCAAAAATTTCAATAATAACAACGAAGACAAATAGAGTAACTGATCAACCAATACAGAAATGAAGTATGATAAATGAAATTCAAGGAATTTGAGTTATATATTTTAAACCTCCAACAATTCAGACTTGTTGAAAACACATATCCTACGTAACACATTTTTCATGCAACTTGGTTTTATTTGGAAAGTGAAACGGATGGGTACAATACTTCTACCTAAATTGGAACAATATCACTACTCATCAATATATTCAAACCTCCAACAATCCAACTTCAAAAGAAGGTAACAAAATACAGAAAAGCCATGGCTGCAACAAGAACAGAAATAACATTTACTGGAATGGCCTGAATTGGAACAATATGCACATACTGATGTAGTATCATCACAGCAGAAGTAGTAACATAGAACAGTAGATCGAGCCGAAAATCCCTAGCATATCCAGTTATAAAGCAGACACGTGTTCAGGTTTACACATGAAATGCCTAAATCAGGGAGGCCAAAAGAAACAGCGAAAAATTAAAAATATAAGAAATCTTACATAATCATACCCATGGATGGAACAAATTCTGGAGCTAACATCCAAGAGAATAAAAATTTGCAGTAATCAATCGTATTAGTGTTTTAAAACACTCGGTATCATAGTCCCTAAGCAGAACCTTCCTCTGGTTTGACGTCGTCAGACTTCTTAGATGGTAGAAAAGGAGAAGAAGGTGCATCGACGGTGAGGGGCGTCGAATGTGGAGACGGTGAGGTTCGTTCGGTGGTCGAAACTGCCAGAGATGAAGTTGGAGCTTGGATGCCGAAGGTAGCCGTTACTACGACCGGAATGAGCAGATCTAGCCGGGGTTGGAGTTGAGGCTTGCCTGACCTTGTCGGAGAAGATGATGGGATGGGAGAGAGATGAGGCGGTTGTTTGCATCGCCGGAGAAGAAGGTGCATCGACGGTGAGGGGCGTCGGATGAGGAGACGACGTCGGAATTGGAGCTACAACATGGATTTTTGTCATGGCTCAAATCTAGATAGAAAAAGACGCCGGAGTTGAGAGATACGACAGTGCAAGTGAGAGAGATGGCAGAGAGAGGTGGGAGGAGGTCATCGTCGGCTGTCGGAGACGGTTCAGGAGAGAGAGAACTGTGAGTGTGTGTGTGTGTGTGTTGTTTTAGAGAGAGAAGGAAATGATAAAAATATGAGAAGAGAGAGTAGGGAGGTGAGAGGTGTTTGAGGAATTTATATTTGGGGAGAACTTTTTATTTAGAATTTACAAAAAAAAAATTCTTTAAAAGGAAAAAAATCTGAAAAGAGAGCCTTAGGGTCATTTTTCCTACCTTTTATCGGTTAAGCCAAATTAAAATGTAAAATCAGATTTTATGGCTTAACACTTACAAAAAAAATCAAACGCCAACTAAGGAATAGATTAGAATCAAAGAGACGTAAAGGTTAGGACCTTTTGGTTGCCGTTACATCACAATGTGTTAAAAAGGAAATCCAACTCATACTCCGTTTTCCTCTCAAACCCCTCCTCCAAATTCCTTAACACTAGGGGTGTAAATGGTTCGGTTTGGAAAAATTTACAGACCGAACCACTAGTCATCGGTTTGGAAAAATTCCAAACCGAACCGAACCATGAAAAAATTCAAACCGAACCGAACCAAACCGCTATGGTTTGGTTCGGTTTGGTTCAAACCGCGGTTCAATTATGTGGTTCAGATCGCGGTCCAGACCGTGGTTCAGACCATAATTTAGACTACGGTGAAAATCACGATTCAGACCGCAACTCATTTTCATATTGTTTAAATTTTCCGTGATCATGGAGGAAGAGCGAAAAATGCGAGTGTTTAAGAGACTAGGTGAAGAGAGAGGTCAAAGGAAGAAAAATACTTTACAATGGCGATCGTGGAGAGAACTTGGTTATTTATGTGTCGTAATAAAGATAACAAATGATGAAATTAATATTAAATAAAATACAAAACGAGGGTTATGAATAGTTTATGTAAATTTTAATAAAGATACAAAAATATTAAATAAGATACAAAACAAGGGTTATGATTAGTTTATGTAATGTGGTTCGGTTTGGCGGTTTGGTCTTGCGATTCGGTTTGGTGGTTCGGTCTCGCGGTCTCAAACCGCGATTTGGTTTGATTTGGTTTGGTTTAGTTTGGTTTGGGAGGGTCAGACCACAAACCAAACCGAACCATGTGGTTTGTAAATATTTGAGACCGAACCGAATCATTCATACTTGAAAACCAAACCAAATCGCATGATTTGGTTCGGTTCGATCTCAAACCGCGGTTTGAACCGAACCACTTACACCCCTACTTAACACCCTGATTTCTGGATTTGGGCCTGTTTATCTCTCTCTCTCTATATATATATATATACTCCCTCCGTCCCACCAAGAGTGTCACCCTTTTAGGGGTGGCACGCAAATTAAGGAAAAGTGTGGGAAGAAAAAATATTGTGAGTGTAATTTAAAAATAGGAGAGAGAATTAGTGGAGGAAATAGTGAATTTAAAAAGTGTTGTGAGTGTAGAGGAGAGAGAATTAGTAGAGGGAATAGTGGATGGGATAATAGAATATTAATAAAATATTTCCTTTTTAGGAAAGGTGACACTTTAAACGGGACGCCATTTTGGATAAAAAGTGACACTTGGAGTGAGACGGAGGGAGTATACACTAGTAAAAGCCCGTGTTCGAGGACACGTTTTTTTTTTAATTAAGCCCGTGTCCGAGGATACGTTTTTTTTTTTTTAATTTTTTTTAAGGGCAAAATGGGAAAGGGACAACTTAGTGAGGGCAAAATGAGAAATTTGGCATTTGGAACTGTTCATTGTACTGTAGCAAGGACAAATTGCCATTTATACTGTAGATATATATACTCCCTCTGTATCGCTACAAATTGCAGACTTTCCTCATTGGGCGTCCCATTACAAATTACACTTTCTAAAATGGTAAAGAATTTTTACTATTTTACCCATTAATTCTCTCTCCTACTTTACTTTTATACTCACAACACCAATCAAATCACTATTTTCTACCCCATTTTCTCTCTCCAATCTCACTTTTCAGACTATTTACAATGGGGGATGAAACCCATTTCATCCCATATGAAACGCTGCAATGGGAAATTGAAAATAGGTGAGATGAAATGGCTGTATTAAAACTTTCAGTTAGCTGAAAGTTTTTTTTTTCTTTATCTGTCACGTGTCAATCTCTGATAGGTCAGTTGTATTTTCGAAAAAAAAAAATTATCCCAAATTTTTGAGCTGAATTATCACCTAGCAAATTATTTTTTTTTAATTTTATTTTTTCACCAAACTTCATCATTTTTTTTCCTACAAATTGATATAAGTTTCATTTGATTTGGACACAAAAAAAACCACTAATTTTTCAATTTGAGCTGAATTATCACCTAGTAATATAAATTTTTTTTAATTTTTTTTTTCACCAAAATTCATCTTTTTTTCTCCTACAAATTGATATAAGTTTCATTTGATTTGGACACAAAAAAAAATACTCATTTCTCAATTATCCTTCTTCATTTTAGCATTTTCTTTAAAAAAATCATTATTTTTTTACCTATAAATTAATGTAATATTTTTTTAATTAAGTATGAAATATTTTTTTAATTATAAATTATTGTTATTATTATTATTTTACTAATCATAAAAATAGAGAATATAACTACAATAAAAGTGGTGAGGTATAATATGATGAGTTGGAGGGAATTAAAATTTAATTTAAGTTAGCCATTGTAATTGTAAGAGTAAATAAAATGAATAGATAAAATATTAGGTGAATGAAAAAAAGTATAAAAAATATTAGATGAAATGAAGAAAGAGAATGTAACCATTGTGGATAGTCTCATACTCATAATAATTTCTCCATTATATTTTTCCTTAATCCACACTAGCAATTTCTCAATTATTTTTTTACTTAAAAACGCTAGCGGGACGGAGGGAGTATATATACTCCCTCCGTCCCGGAACTTGGTTCACAAACACTGTTTGCACTGGTTTTAAGGAGGGAGTATTATATTGAAAGTGTTGTGAGTGTGAAAATAAAATAGGAGAGAGAATAAGTGGAGAGAATAGTAAATTATAATGGTGTTGTGAGTATTAAAATAATGTAGGAGAGAGAGTGAGTGGAGGGAATAGTAAAGATTCCTTTCCATTTTAGGTAAGTTTTAAATGTGTGAAGTAAGTTTTGGGACGCCCAAAAGGGAAAGTGTGAAGATTGTTTCGGGACGGAGGGAGTATATACCGAACCTTCCGCCATAAAACCCTTTCTCTCTCGGCTTGTCCGCTAGATCTCCGGCGCCTATTTCTCCGGCCGCATCCCGAGAATTTACCGGCGTGATCTTGCCGTCGTAAATTCTCAAGTCTGATCAGGTACAACATTTAGAGAGTGTCCGATCCGACTGTTTGCTCGTCTAAAAGATTCGTATAAATGGCTCCGGTTTCAGCTCTCGCCAAGTACAAGCTTGTCTTCTTAGGAGATCAATCCGTCGGCAAAACAAGCATCATCACTCGATTTATGTACGATAAGTTCGATAATACCTATCAGGTAAGGATTCAATCGGTTTGATCGCACTTTTTTTAATCGATTGCTGTTTGTTATTTTAAGTGCCTTTCTGGTTTGACTTTTCGTTGACTTTCTTTGTGGATTTAATGTACGCAGTTTTTTTCTTCTGCTCGATGAGAAAAAAAATTCGAGGTTAGAACTTGAGTTTGTAGGGTTTGAACAAATGTTATTACCCAATTGGTTTGGAAAACTACTCAGAAAAGTTGCTCCACCAAATTAAGTTAACTGTTCATTTGTTACTGAGCAATTAGTTAACTAATTTATGTCTGTGTATGTTGACATTAGATAAGAATTGTATTTCAAAGTTATAACCATGATCTCAATTATACGCTCCATGATTCACGTAAAGGAAGTTTCTCGCTAATTATGTCCCAGCTGTATGCTTATATACATATATAATTTCAGGACAAGTGTATCGAGGTGCATGAAATGACTACGTTGACAATGTTTATGAAGAGTTGTTGTGTGTTATTTGAGCTTAAATGTGAACCTAGTGAGTAGTATCCGCGACAACATAAGTGACCACTTGCCAATGAACTATGTTGGTTTAGATGTGACCCTAGTTTGGGAATGAGAATTGAAGCTTTTGATATCAGGATTTGTAGGTGGGAGTTCGGGATTGATTACGCTTTTTTTTAATTGGAGATGCTTGTGATATGGCGGAGTGACCTCTGGGTATAGTGGGGAAAGAACCCCCTTACCGAGGAAATAATGTACTTAAGTAATATGTGCAAGGGTATTTTAGAAACACATAGGGCCATAGGGGCAACATAGTCAATTTGCTGTAAGAAGAAACGTGGCTGCTTTACTTCAAATGCTAGCTCAAGTGTTGAATTTACCACTTATGAATCTCAGTATGGTGTTGCATTTTGATTTCCCTTAAGATAGTTGAACACGGTTTTGATGTCAAGCTGAATTGTGATTACCATGGAGCATTTTTTATAGAGTAAACTCACATTAAAACCTGTCACATGTAAGAAATTGGAATACCTGCAACTTAAATAGATGATTCTCTGTGTGAATTCAAAAAAATTAGATACCTTTGAGGATATCTAGGAAGTAATGCTTGTCCGACACTGATTTTCATATTCCATGTGGTCCTGAAGAGTGGAGAAGTGATAAAATGGTGAGTGGTAGGGAAAGACCCAAGCAAACTTGGATAAGAGTGATTGAAAACAATATGAATATGGCCTTAAAAAGGCCGGAGTGGAGGGCAAAAATTCATGTGGATGATGGGGGTTGATTTTATTTATTATTATTTTTCCCCTTTTTATTCATTTCCCCTCTATATTATATATTTATTCTTTTTATTATCACTATTTTTTATTGTTATCATTTTATTTTTCTTCTTCTCTTTTCATTTTCTAAATTCTATTCTCACCTATTTCTTCTTTTGACTTATTTTTGTCTTACATCTTTTCTTTCACGATGACATATAATGATTCATGTTAGCAGACCCAAAATCACTTTGGGACTAAGGCTTTGTTGTTGTTGTTCTGTCCCAGCTGTAGGCTTATGGGCTTATATACATATAAACTTTCAGCCTTCAAAAGAAAAGTGTTTCGAGGAGCAATGAAATGATTACTTTTACATAGTTAATGAAAAATTTATGTGTATTTTAAAATTTATAGGTGAACCTAGTAAGTAGTAATGCAACATCATAACTCACCACTTGCAAACGAACTATTTTGGTTTACATCTGACCCTGGTTTTGAAACAAGAGTTAAATCTTTTGATATTAGGGTGTAGGTGGGACCATGGAACTACTGGATCGATTAGGCTGCCTTTTTGTTTGAGACATTTCTGCTTGGGACGGAGTGTCCCTCTGACTCTGGGTATAGTGGGCAAAGGCCCCCCTCATCATAATTTTTGGATACTTTTAAGGATATCGTGGATGTAATTGCTCGTTTGACCCTGATTTTCATATTCCACGTGGTCCTGATTTTCATATTCCACGTGGTCCTGAATTCTCTCTACTTCTGTATACTTGCATACAGTAACTTAATCTTAGCTCATACAGTTTCATTCTGCCCCTCCCCTAATTCCCCATTTCTCTTGCCCCTCATACCTAACTTTTCTTAAAATTTGTACCCAGGCTACTATAGGTATTGATTTTCTATCGAAGACGATGTACCTTGAAGACCGTACGGTTCGCTTACAGCTGTGGTAAGAGTTTTGCACTTTATTTATTTATTTGTTTCATTTATGAATACATGTGATGTGGTTAATATAGGGATTAATCTATTTTTGCAAAACGGTTAATTGAGATTGAGTCTTGGCCCAGCTTAGGTGCCATAAGTTTTCCAATGGAACTGCCCACACGTGAGCATTTTTCAATAATGAATTAACATCTTTTGGAAGCTACTTTCTACGCCATTGAATTTTGAGTAAAACCGTCTGGTCCCCTTAAATCTCACATAAAAGCTCCTCTAACATATTACCAGTGAGCTCCAAAACTATGTTTATTTAAGGGGCCAACTTTTGTCTCCTGAGATATGCACAAAATAATCTGCCAAGTGATGTAAAAAGTCAATCATCTGGAAAGATCCTTAGTATTGTAGTTCCCATCTCTGCACAAGCATGTCCAATCCTTCAAACACTAGTCTAATTTCCTTCCGATATCAACAGCATTAGATCTAATGGGGGAGGTAATCCATTGCCGTCTCTTTGAGTTCACAAGTCTAATGCGCATTAGATAAGTCTGTTCGTCTAGTTTGTGTATGACTCCTGAGATTGTATTAGAACTTCTTATTGGATATATGAACCATAAACTCTTGAAGGAACTTCTTTATGGCGGTAGGTCAGTGGTGCATGTATATGTGCTAGTTTGGGGGGTTGGGTGGGATGGGTCATGGGTGTGTGGGGGCTCTTCATTATCTGAGCAGAGATTCAAATGGCTTTTTGTGTGAGATTAAGTTCCTGGACTTGCAGAAATGTGCTTTAACAAAAGTTGCGTGACTTAGTTTTGCCTTTAACAAGTTATTTAACTGAAGTAGAATGACCAGCTGCGACAAGAAAATATATATTTTTCGCATATAATTGTGATAGTGTGAGAACCTCTATGGGTTTTCAATGTTCAGATATGGGGTACATGTTTTGGGTGTCTACAGATAGGCATGAGTTGAACTATGCATATAATTTCGGTCCTGGAAGCTCTTCATTGTGTGAGAGTTCCCATTTGTTTTTAGGCCTTATTATCTACATAACCTTCAGTCTGAAGTTTACTTACTGATGTTTGATATACTTGCAGGGATACAGCTGGACAAGAAAGGTTCAGGAGTCTTATTCCAAGCTATATCCGGGATTCCTCAGTTGCTGTTATTGTATTTGATGTTGCAAGTATGCATTCTTGCTATCCCTGTTTAATTCTCCACTTGCTCGAGCCCTTTTGGTTGTGTCATGTGTGCTAAAAGGATAATTATAATTCTATATGTTATTTACTCATAACGCACATCAGATGCAGCTTTCTCATAATTTGGTGTGTTTTTTAATCTATTACAAACTAAACACACCATCTGTTTCACTAAAAGAGTCCATTTTCTAAAGTTCAAAACAATTTAAGGATCAAAACCGATTTCTGTAGATGCCTTACTTTTATACTTCCTCTGTCCCAAAATTAATATCCAAATTTTTTACAAATTTACTCTTTGATCAAGAGCAAATTTGAAACTGTTTTTGGACATTCATTTTGGGACAGAGGGAGTAATTAAGATGATATTTCAGATTTAATATTCAATATTCAATATAAAGGGATAAATTTAGAAAGTCATAAAATTTATTAACTTAGTTCTTGTAAAAAGACTATTTTTGTGTGAAATGCTCCAAAGCAGAAAGTTGCACCCTCTACGCCTCTACGAGTGATGGAGTGTACAGGTGTCTTATTTGGTCTATGTACCGGAACCCACTGGAAACACCACTTCTCGTCCGACTTGCATAAAAAAATGCGCGGACTTTTGAATCTTCTATTTACTGGCCTGAACCAGTCCATGCATGTCTATCCCTCTTGGTCTTCCTATTGCTTCCTTGTTGGACTAGCTTTTGGAGGGGTAGAGTCCTAGGATAAGTCCTTTTAGCCATGCAGTGCGGAATTTTCTTTCTTGTCTGCTGGATCTGATCTATAGTTATGGGGGGCAATACAATACCAAAAGCTTCAAAGAAGGCAGCAGATTTTTGGTACATCACATTCATGAAAAAAATGAAAATAAAACAATCGAATTTTATATTCTCTAAGGTTATCACAGAAGCCTGCAATTGAGTTGTTTTCTTGCACTTTTTAGACCCAAAAAATTCTCTCTTTCCTGAACCAAACGTAGTGTCATTGCTCGTTTTACTAGATTTATAATATTGACCATGCAAACAATATGGTACTTTTGTTAACTGTTGTTCCGTACCGGGTTTAGGTAGGCAGTCATTCCTGAACACATCAAAGTGGGTGGAGGAGGTTCGCACTGAGAGAGGCAGTGATGTTATCATTGTTCTTGTTGGGAACAAAACTGATCTCGTAGACAAGAGGTAACTAGTGCAATCAATAATTTTGATTTATCCTGGACACAGCTAATTGCCTTTATTAGATTTGCCAGCAAAAACAGCCATCGACTGTTCGATTATGATCCATTGGCCCTATTAATCCCAGTTTTCTCCATAATTTTTTTTATTAGTGTTCTTGTAGCTCTCTAGCATACTCCATTTTTGTTATTTATGCTATAATAGGCTGGTCTCTATAGAGGAAGGTGAAGCTAAAGCTCGTGAGCTAAATGTAATGTTTATTGAAACTAGTGCCAAGGCAGGCTTCAATATAAAGGTAATTAATTACTTGCATTATTTCTAGTTTATTAGATCAATTTAGTGTGTTTACTGTGTAGCAGTCCTGCTCTGATGATTACCCCTTTAAGATGCATTTACACTAACACTCCATTATGAAACAGTGCAATCCTGTCACATTCTTAATAATTTATAAATAGAAATCCCCACATGAATGCTGGAGAGTAATTGAAGACATAATATTTTTATCTCACAACAAATAAAAAGTTAAAAAAATGATTCCTTTTGTATTACGATTGTATTACGATAAGGATGCTAGAAACAGTAAAATGCTGTGAAATATGAGAAAACTAGCCTAAGCCCGTGTCCAAGGCCACGTTTTTTTTTTTTTTAATTTTTTTTTAATTTAATTTTTTTTTTTTAAATATGCCCGTGTCCAAGGCCACATTTTTTTAAAACTATTTTTTTTAAAAAAAAAAAAAAATTAATTTAAATTTTTTTTTTTTTTTAAGGGCGAAATGGGAAAGGAAGTGAATAGTGAGGGCAAAATGGTCATTTTCGCGGATGGAACTATTCACACCACTGTTCAAAACAATGGTGTGATTTATAATATAGATATAGATACCGGGAATAAAGAGGTTATCGATAAAAGCACAAAGCACAAACCGGTTAACCGCCGGTTTTTGGCTTGCTCGGCCGAGTCATATGAGTTGCTCGGCCGAGCATAACCTTCCAGTAGTGTTAATTTCCAATAACGGTCATGCTCGGCCAAGTCATATGAGTTGCTCACTGCGTAACGCCAAAACTTCATTCCAACCGGCTACTTTTTCAAACTAGCCGTTATGTTCACCACCACCACCACCACCACCACTACTACTACTACTACTACTACTACCACCACCACCACCACCACCACCACCACCACCACTACTACTAGTACTACCACCCTACTACCACACCACCACCACCACTACCACCACCACTACTACCACCATCACTACTACCACCACCACTACTACTACTACCACTACTACTACTATCACCGCTACTACTACCGCTACTACTACCACTCCTACCAATACCACTACTACCAGTCTACACCACCACCACCACCACCACCACCACTACTACTACCACTACTACTACTACAACCATGACTACTACCGCTACCACTACCACTCCTATCTCTACCACTCCTACCAATACCACTACTACTAGTCTACACCACCACCATCACCACCAACACCACTACTACTACCACTACTACTACTACCACCACCACTACTCCCGCTACCTACCACTACCACTACTACCGGTCTACATCACCAACATCACCATTCACCACCACCACAACTACTATTACCACTACTACTACCACCACTACCACTACCGCTACTACCACCACTACTACTACCACTCCCTACCGCCACCACTACTACTCCTATCAATACCACTAGGTCCAGTCCACTACTACCAAATTTACCACCACCACTCCTACCCAATACCCTCGTTGTAATTGTATTTTAATTAATAAAATTTAAGGGTACCGTCGCTTTTCTTTTATATACTTCCGTTTCTTTTAAAAAAGTTAAGTTTTATTTCTTTCAAAATTCATAACTTTTTTATAAACCTTTTCTCAAAAAATGTATGTAGATAACTTAAGTTTAAAATAGTCTTATATATCCAAAAAAAAATTGAAAAAAATTAAAAGTTAACTTTTTCAAAAACCGTTAACTTTCATTTCTTTAAAAATTCATAACTTTTTTTATAAACCTTTTTGTAAAAAATGTATGTAGTAAACTTAAGTTTAAAATAGTCTTATCTATCCAAAAAAAAATTGAAAAAAAATAAAATTAATATACTACATACAAAGTTAACGAAATCTGTTAAAAAATTAACTGAAAAATGATATGCTCGGTCGAGCACTACTATATGACTCGGCCGAGCAACCCTCAACCCCTAAACCCTAAAAGGGTTGCTCGGCCGAGCAACACCAAAGATTCGGCCGAGCAACCCTCAAACCCTAAACCCTAAAAGGGTTGCTCGACCGAGCAACACCAAGGACTCGGCCGAGCAGATCCAAACCGTCAAACCGGAGGTTAACCGGATAACCGTTAAAACCGTAAACCGCCTAAACCGTAACCGGTTTAGCCGGTTAGGCGGTTCGGTTCCGGTTTGGATTTTGGGGCTTAAAAACCGCCGGTTGAAAACCGGCTAACCGGCGGTTTTCACAACCGGCACGTCTACGCGTATCGTAGGATACACACTATACGGAGGGAATATCGATACACCCTACGCGATACGTATCGAAACCATACGTATCGCGTATCGTATCGCCGATACGTATCGCGTGTCGGGATATTTAACAACTATGACTACCTCTGTCTCAAATTGAATGACCATTTTTGTCTCAAAATGAATGACCTTTTGAAACTTTTCCATAAAAAAACTTTATCCCTAATTGATTTTTTTTCATAGTTCATTATATTTTTGCAAAACTAAAATTTTGAAAGTGAATAGCAAGAATATTTGTGATTTTTTTTTTCTATTAAAAATCAACATTTTTAAAATGACCCCTTAAATTCAAAAGGGTCATTCATTTTGGGAAGGAGGGAGTAAAAACTTGCACTCCCTCCTTTCCCAAAATGAATGTCGTCAAGCGCAAATTTGAATTTTTTTTGGACATTCAATTTGGAACGGAGGGAGTAATTCATCTTTTGCCATATATTTTTTTCATTCTGCACATTATATATCCTTCGGTTGCCACACACATAAATATAAATACGCATTAACTATTGAACCATCTTTTACCAGGCACTATTTCGAAAGATTGCAGCAGCTTTACCAGGAATGGAAACATTATCATCAGCTAAGCAGGAAGACATGGTCGACGTAAATCTCAAGGCTAGCAACCCAAATGCTAATGAACAACAACAGTCCGGAGGATGCGCCTGCTAATTATATCGGTTCCTTCCTCCACATACTTATCCGACTCCTGGAGGGCGTATTTGTAAAATTCTACCTTGACCATTCTCTCTATCCAAATTTTGAGTGTTAGTGCAGATACAGGATAGTTGAATTAGTTTTAGCTACATGTGCATTATCTTATGTTTATCTCAGAGTGATTCTAACTTTTATGAACCACATTAGATTTTAAGGATGTTTGATTTATTTGGCAAATTTTCTATAGAAATACAATAGGATCTATTGTTGAAATGTTTACTTCCCTTCTTTAAGTGGTAGCACACCCTTGTGGTTGGTCACTTTGTGTATATGTTGGCTGGAGTACTGTATAACTATTGTACAAGTTTAAGGATTTCAGACGGAAGGAATATGTTTATCAATATTTTCAATCCTTGTGCTTTGTGTAAGCTTCGATTTTAATCATTATTGTTTTGTTTTAACAATTTTAATCATTGTATTTTAGATACACATACATAATCATTAAAACTACGAATAATTAATGCGTATTTTTTGTTTTGAGTGTAAATATTTGGATATGAGAGAAAGAGAGGTATAAAATAGTTAGTGAATAATTGTGCTGGGCATGACATATGGGTTCCACTTACCTAAATGGGATTTTTGTAATTTTAAGTAGAACATCAAATGGGAAAGTTTTTGTAATCTCAGCTGGGATGGAGAAAGTATGTTACTCTCCCTGTTCCTAATTAAATGTCCAAATTCAATAAATTTTATTCCAAAATAAATGTCTTATTTTTTGTAGAAAACTTTGTCCCTAAACAATTTTTTACCAGATTTTTTTCGCTATTCATTTTATTATTGTAAAATTATATGGTTAGAAGGTGGATAACAGGAATAGTTATACATATTTGCCATTAAAATATATAAAAAAACACATATTTTTAGTTGATCTTATAAAAAATTAGTTTTTTTCTAAGATTAAGAAAAAACTATTTTTATACTGACACTTAATAATACATACACTGACACTCTTTTTCACTGGCACTTTCTTTTATACTAACACCGTTACTTTTTTATCCTATACTGACATTCTTTTATACTGGCAATTAATAATACATGCACTAACACTCTTTACACTTACATTTTTTTACACTAACACTGTCACTTTTTTACACTGACACTTAATAATACATGCACTGACACTTTTTACACTGACATGTTTTTTACACTAACACTGACACTGTTTTACACTAACTGATGTAAAAACGCATCGGAATAGATAATCAAGAATGGTCAATACCAATTTTTCTGCAAGGAATCGCAATTCCTTAAACAATAACCTCATAAAAGATTATTCTTCGAGACAAATTAATGACTTAGATAAACACACAAGGTGTGGGGTTTGCAAACTAGCAAAGAAATTAATTGATAAAAATATCTCCTATTACAAATTCTTCCGCAGTCATCTCCCCGGTAAAGAACGGTATATCCGCCCTAATCTTGGGCCGTTGTTCCGGAGGAAGCGCTACCTAGCCTCTTATTCTTTTTCATTATGATCATCCTCGCTAATTGGGTCTCTGTGGTGGAGATTGTCCCCACGAGCGCCTCAATTTCTTGGTTGGTCACCACCACGACCATCGTTCAATGTCGCCTCTAGTCGATCGAAAGCCCCCACGAGTTATGCGTGACGGTTAGCCGCCTCCGCTGTCGCTGTTAACATGGCGTTTACATCATCGAGAATGGTCTTCAAGGTGATTTCTCCATCGTTGGCCATCTTCCAAGGATCGTCCTTTTCTGATACCAATTGATGTAAAAACGCAGCGGAATAGATAATCAAGAATGACCTAAACTAATTCTTCAGCAAGAAATCACAATTCCTTAAACAATAATCTCCTAAAAGATTATTCTGCAAGTCAAATTAATGACTTAGATAAACACAGAAGGTGTAGGGTTTGCAAACTAGCAAAAAATTAATTGATAAAAAGATCTCCTATTACAAAAGCCATAGCAATCTATTTATACTTGCAAATCTTAATAAATATAAGAGGCTTTGACCAATAAGTCCCTTAGATAAATGAAAAAGATCAATAAAACCACACATTTTCAAAACATACCAATAAGTCCCTGAAATTTTGCTGGACCAAAATACCCCTCGGCACATTCACACGCGCCAAAGAACGCACATCACTTTCTCTCTCTCTCTCTCTCTCTCTCTCTCTCTCTCTCTTTATGTTTTTCTTCTTCTACTTTCTTTCTCTCTCCTTTTCTCTCTCTTCCTTTTTTTTCTCTTAAATTTTTAAAATACAATATCTCAAAATCTAAAAGTCAAAAAAATTATCCGAAATCACTGTTTTAATCGCATCGCCAAGACGAATCAAACAAGTTTACTCATCATATATTTCAAATTTTATAAATAAAATAAAATTATTTTTCAACAACTGTGAAATAGACCTCACTGTTGTTCTATAAAAGAATGACATAAAAAAGTGAAATCTATCACACAGCTATGCACAATAACTGAGAAAGTGACCTCAACAATCATAACTGAGAAATTAACCTCACAGTTGTGCACAAACAATCATAACTGAGAAATTGACCTCACAGTTGTGCAAAAACAATCATCAACAACTGATAAATAACGGGTAAACCATTTCACATTCATAAATAACTGTGAAACTGACCTCACAATTTTAGAAGTATGAAAAATATTTCACAGTTATTCAGATCTCAACCAACAACTGTGAAATAGACCTCACTGTTGTGCACAAACAATCATAATAACTGAGAAATTGACCTCACAGTTGTGCACAAACAATCAATAACTGATAAATAACGGGTAAACCAAACATACTAAGTAGCAAATTAACTGTGAAACCGACCTCACAGTTTTAGAAGTGTGAAAACATTTCACACTTATTCACATCACAACCAACAACTGTGAAATAGACCTCACAGTTGTTCTATGAAAGAATGACATAAAAACAATGAAATTGACCTCACGGTTATGCACAATAACTGAGAAAGTGACCTCACAATCATAACTGAGAAATTGACCTCACAGTTGTGCACAAACAATCATAACTGAGAAATTGACCTCACAGTTGTGCACAAACAATCATGAATAACAATAGAGTTCTAGGCTGTATTGGGCTTGTCTGTATCATTCTCAATGTAGTTGTTTGGTATGAAAGCATCTTCGCATGAATCTTCAAGAAATTATAATTTTCAAATTTAGAACTTGGTTGTGAAAACAATTCTGGCATTTATACAATATTAGAGATATACAAAGTTACAACATAAATGAATGAATATGTCAACATAAGCTTCTTTTACTGTATTTACAGTGAAAGTGCCTATTTTTCTATGTTCCTACAAATTAATATACATTGCCTGTTTCTTGATATTAGAATGTGAATCCGAGAACAATCATCTCCTATATACTCCGAGATTGGCTCCCATAAGAGAGCCTAGATATATGGAGTTTCTGTACTCATAAACGTCTGCAAGAAAGGGGGCCTCAAACTGTGGGCTAAACGTCAATGTTTCAAGAATAGTTCCAGACCAGTTAATCTTAACCCCGAGAAGTTGGCGTGTTTGGCTTGTCACCGCAACCCAAAAGTCTCCAGATTCATTCCTCCTTATATTATTGCAATGCTAGTTATTTGTAGTATAACCTCTGCAGTGTTTGCATTTGGACCTCTTAGCCAAAACTTTCGAACCCTGGAAGTAACAAATTCAATTATAAGGAGGTAGGAACGATCTCTACTAATAGCAACTCCAGCAGCACCTGAAATCCCACTTAATAAAACGGAAACCCTTCTAGTCCTTGGATCATATCTAAGTAGCCTTCCTGTGGAATCACTAGTGGAAAGTATCGTGCTACCATCGCTGTAGAAGGAAAGATTATAACTGATATAATGAAACTATCCTAACTGAAGTTCAAAACCAATACAAGCACCCATAACTTTTGAGCAGTCAAACCAATGAGACGATTTTTACAACATTGAGATGCCAACACAAAAAGGGATAAAAGAAATAAATGACTTTCCCAACTAACTCCGAGCAACTCCGTTACTTAGCAGAAGCAATCTTAACATAAGGCTCAGCTCTAATAACCATGGAAAGTCATTGCAAGTATATGATTACCTTGTTTACAGGTCCTATACAAATATAGCGAATGTTCTCGTCTTCATAATGTATGTGCTCCATTACGGTACAAAGAGCCTTTTCTCTTAGTTTTTTTGCAGGCCATCTATTGAGAATTGGTTCCACAAACTTGTCAAGAGTTGCCCAAAGTATATCCTGGACAAGCGGGTGTGGGTAGTAAAGATCTTCCTGCAAGAAATCAAGTGTCCTGTCACCACCATGTGTTGTGACACCTTTTCATAGTAATTTTGAGAACTCAAGTGTACACCTATTCCTTTATATAGAGGCATTTGCCATGACTTGTAAAAATGTGAAGAAGGGATTGATAAGACGGGGATATGCAGATGGAAAACCTTATTAAAAATCAGAAAGTTAAGGTTTTTAAAGATATAATCATCACTGGTACTAAGAATTTTATGAAAAAGTCTAGAACCATGCACCACTTAATAATAACTCAAGGAGTTCTACTAGGACATCATGTGTTGTCAACGCAAAAGCACCAGAACAATATGTAGTGTATTAGAGCAGTTGTGCACAAACATACTAAGTACCAATTATACTTTCAAGTGTATGGTAGACATTTTGAATGGAAGGGAGAGAGTAAAAAACAAGAATTCCAGACATCAACACACTCACACACAATTTTGGAACAGATTGAGGGATAAGAACTTACGCGTCATCAATAAATTTTGCTGCAACCATTACACTGGTGATTAGAAGCCTATGAACAATAAATTTTATCTCACTTGCAGTATTCCAAATTATCACCAATTCACCAACAAAATTGAAAATAAGTAGCATTTCTATACTCCATCAACCAAACGAGAAATCAATTGAGGAAACAATCAATATATAGAATTTTCGGCTCAAAAGCTCACCTGCGTTGAAATCGACGGTGATTCGTCGGTGAAACACTACCGGCAAGTTCACAGACATTTTTGACGGTGAAGAACGGTATTTGCTTGCCAATCAATTTCAGAAACCCTAAATTCTTCAACGGCGCAGTTTTAATCGCACCATGGAACTCGCCGGTGGAAGTCGTCGCCGTATTGCGGATAGAGAGAGAAACGAATTGCGAAGAGGATGAGT
This sequence comes from Adenophora triphylla var. japonica, assembly GCA_022495995.1. Classification (NCBI taxonomy): domain Eukaryota; kingdom Viridiplantae; phylum Streptophyta; class Magnoliopsida; order Asterales; family Campanulaceae; genus Adenophora; species Adenophora triphylla. Next base: position 148,466 of record JAFEMH010004592.1, read on the forward strand.
GAGCAGGGCAGTTTTGGCAATTTAAATTATTATAAATAGCTTCAGGGACTCTACGGTCGTTTTGATTTCCACTCTTGGATCCCAAGGTAAAATTCAAAATGTAATGTTTTTATTGATAAATTCCCCCCTATTTGAAGGTCTTATTGGTAAAAATCCCTAAATATAAAGGAAAAGAAATAAAGAAAACATAATCAATAAAGGAAAAGAAATAAAACCATAATGACTTATTTAAAACCCAATTAATTAAAAGGGGCAATTATCAAATAGTCCCTCATCCTAATGAAAACAACCATCAAGGACACACATTTTGAAGAAATTCCACCAGGTCCACGCTTTATAATGACACCTCGTTTTTTATAAAGGCACACCATGTGACATAAAAGGGACAACTGTCACTGTCCCTTTCTCCCCCTGCTTTTTCATTTTTTTCTCCTCCCAAAACTTTAAAATGAAATATCTTAAGATCTAGAACTCAAAAAAAAAAAATCGAGACCATTGTATTATTCGTATCGTCAAAACGAATCAAACTAGCAGCATCAACATGTAATTTAGAGCAAATTTATGAGATTATTTGACATATTTGTTAAGTTCACAGTTGTTCTAGTTAAGTTCACAGCTATTTATAAGTTCACAGTTGTTAAGTTCACATTTGTTATTTCACAGTCGTTTTTTTAATCTTTTATGGCTCTATTTTTGCAATTTTATGAGAATATTTGACATATTTGTTAAGTTCACAGTTATTTTTAATTAAGTTCACAGTTGTTTTAGTTAAGTTCACAGTTGTTTTTAGAATTTTATAGCCTTTATTTTTGCAATTTTATGAGATTATTTGACCTATTTGTTAAGTTTACTGTTGTTTTTTGGTAAGTTCACAGTTGTTTTAGTTCTTTATGGCCTCTATTTTTGCAATTGTATCAGTTTATTTGACATATTTGTTATGTTCACAGCTGTTTTTACTTAAGTTCACTGTTATTTTTTGTTAAGTTCACAGTTGTTTTAGTCCTTTATGGCCTCTATTTTTGCAATTTTATGAGATTATTTGACATATTTGTTATGTTCATAGTTGTTTTTACTTGAGTTCACTGTTGTTTTTTGTTAAGTTCACAATTGTTTTAGTCCTTTATGGCCTCTATTTTTGCAATTTTATGAGATTATTTGACATATTTGTTATGTTCAATTTTTTTTTACTTAAGTTCACTATTGTTTTTGTTAAGTTCACAGTTGTTTTAGTCCTTTATGACCTCTATTTTTGCAATTTTGGGATGAAGGATCCACCGGTCATTTTTTCAAAAAAAAATCTCACCAAAAATGTTTGATTATCTTAAGTTCTATCTAAGCAAAACAAACAGAAAGACAGTGCATCAAAAAATTTGCTCCACCTCGAATGTTTAATTATCTTTTTATAAAAGAAAAAAAATTTGGCCCAGTGATCGAATTCAGGAGCTCTATATTGAAAGTTTAGATGTACAGTATGAAATATACAAAATTTCAGTGCTGAAGTTTAGGAGATTAATTCCCAATCAGGTCTCAAGCAAATGCCTTGTGTATAATGTGGACAATCTGCATTAACTCTGCAGATTTGAGTTTCCAATTGTTCCTCAGCCAATACAATGTATCAAGGGATCTTCAGATTCATTTTGGGCTCTAATCATGGACACAAATGTTTGTTCTGTTTCATTTTGATTTTCCCCCTGAATATCACCTGAGAACAAGATTCAGTTCCAAGAGAAAAAGACTCTTGTTCCTCAAATTTTGTTCTTTGTATTCATAATGAAAACCTTTCTCAGCAAGTGCAACTCTAACCCTCATTCCAAACATGCTTTCTAATTTGTCCAACAGAATCACTTCATCTCCCATTCACCTTTAACTAAAGCAGGAGACTGGTATCAATATTCATGGCTACAAAAGGCTTGAGAATTTTCTTAAGCATTTCTTAAGTTTACATTGCCAGAATCCACAATAGATTGCTGATTTTTGAGACAACATCAATTTAACCCTATTTTCCGAAAAACTCTCTCTTTCTCTTCGACGACCCTCTCCTCTCCGGCGAACCTCGTTTAGAAGGAGAATTATTTCTATTTTCGTCTGTTCTGTTCCGACAAGCATATCGCTTTCTCCGGGCATTATTTTCTGATCTCCACCGTTCAGATTTTGCGGTTAGGTGTCTATAAAAATCCCTGTAAATTTGAGCTCAATCCAACGGTTAATGAATCGGGAAATTGAATTTTTTTGGGCCTAATCTGGAAATCAAATCAGCGAGGAAAGACTGTCCGGAGGAGGGGTAGGGGGTCGCCGGAGGAGGTAGGGGAAGGGGGTCGTCGGTGTAGGTCGCTGGAGGAGAGGAAGATTGTCGCCGGAGAGGAGAGTCGCCGGAGATAGGGAGAGTAGTCGGCCGGAGATGGATGGGTTTATTTGTTTTATGGGTGTCATTAATAAGGAATTGACTAGGTGAAATATTTATTAGGATAGTGGACTAGTTGGTTAAATTCCAAAATCCTTGTCTTAATTGATCTTTTGACTTTGAACGAAGGATCCACGGGTAATTTTTCCTAATTAAAATACCCCTCGTCTCAAAATACTAAAATAAATAATAACGATAATAACATGAAAAGAATCCAAAACAAACTAATAAAAACAAAACAAAACAAATCTTATCCCTTTTCCTCGGCTGGTTCACGCCATTTAAACTATTTAAACTCGTGGGCACGAGTCGTGCAAGCTGTCACTCGTGCTGATTACCGGCATGAGTCGTACCATATTGCACGAGTCGTGCAATTTGCTAAATCTTCATCTTCACTTTTTTATTTTGATCACCACATTTTTCATATTTGCACTTCGGTCCCTAAACTTTCATATGTGCTACATTAATCATACTGATACTTTTTTACACTGACACTTTTTTACACTAACACTTAATAATACATGCACTGACACTCTTTACACTGTATTTTTTACATTAACACTGACACTTTTTTACACTGACATTTAATAATACATGCACTGACACTCTTTACACTGACATTTTTTACACTTGCACCGGCACTAGTGGGGGAAACAAAACTCGTTTTTTTTAGCTTACAAAAAAATGCAATTTTTTTTTTTAAGATTTTGGCTATATTTTTATAGCTTACTTTAAATAAAATTTGAATATTTATTTATGGTAAGAGTATTTATGGCCGTAAGAGGGAGTATTAAATTTTGTGTACAGTCAATAACAAAACACTTTAGATATGGATGGAAGAAATTCTTGTTACAAGTCTCAAAACTCATATTATGCAACTTTGTTTTGTAAGTTAAAAAAAAAAAAATGGAATGTTTCTTTCAGAAACATTATTTTACTTATACAACTACATTTTATATTATATTGTGAAATATCATGATCAATAATTGAAGTGCTACAACTTTAATCATTTCCATATTATAATGCCTCAACCATAAAGAAAGTGAAGTGCTACAACTTTAATTATCTTAATATGTTGACTGTTATCTTTGGTTCAATGGTCTACATATTTTTCGAAGAAAAATGGTTAACAAATATCGAAAAATGAAAAAAATATTTTTCGAAAAATATTTTTTCTCAGACAAATGGAGTCTCAGTAAGAATCATGTTTCATTTGTTTGTATTAGGTTAATATCGTGATAAACTTACACCCTCAATTCTTTTTTTAATACAGTAAAATGTGATTTTTATGGATGGGCCAAAAAAACACAACTTTTTTTTTTTTTTTTAAGCAAACACAAACTTTTATTATTAATAAATGTGAAGAAAAAGGTGCTATACAACAGTCGGAGAAACATCCAAAAGTTCAGGATTTTTGTAAATTGTATGTCGCAAAAAAAATGTCTAACTCATCTCTAACATTGAAACCTAACCTTAAACTAAATCTTCATTAAACGTTATAACGAACAATCATGCCCAAATGTTTTTTCAAATATAACTTGACGATGGTTTCAAAGAAATTCTAAATTTTTTACTACCTTTTAAAAGTAAATAAAATAAAATATTTAAGTGTTAAATTCAATCGTCTTAAAATAAGTTAGTGTCCAATTTTAACTTTGACGGATAAGTTGCAAAAGTTGACTTTAGAAAAGTTTTAACAAATGTACGTACAACTACTAATAGTATCCTATTTATATTTATAATGAGTAGGTCTCCTGAGAAACGCGTTTCTCTATAAGTTATGGAGAAACGCGTTTTTCCAAAACTTCTGGATATCAATCTCAAAGGTTTTGAATATTCAGAACCCTTTGATCATGATATTCAGAAGTTATGTTAGAATGAGACCAACACATACCAACTTTCTGTTCATGACCTTCACTTGTTTCTGGATATACTTTTAACTGTTTTCTGGATATACTTTTCACTGATTTCTGGATATAGATTTGGGGAGCGTTGGTCCCATTCTAACATAACTTCTGGATATCCTTTCAAAAGGTTCTGGATATCATGAACAAAAGGTTCTGGATATCCAGAACCTTTGAGACTGATATCCAGAAGTAACCATGGGCCAAGGTCATGGCCAATACAAAATTTCTGGATATCCTTTCAAAAGGTTCTGAATATCATGAACAAAGGGTTCTGCATATCCAGAACCTTTGAGACTGATATCCAGAAGTAACCATGGGCCAAGGTCATGGCCAATACAAAATTTCTGGATATCCTTTCAAAAGGTTCTGGATACCCGTAATCCATTTCTCCATAACTTATGAAGAAACGCGTTTCTCCCTAGATTTTGGCATTTATAATTACTTAAAATGTTACAAATATACTTCCTCCGTTCCATAAAATCTTATCCACTTTGCCATTTAGGGCGTCCCACTTAAAAGTCACACTTTCCTAAAAAGAAAACTTTTTAATAGTTCTTTATTCATGGGACCCACTTGTCATACTCACAACTGTTGAAACATTAACGATCCATTAAATATGAACCGCCTCATAACTAGAGTAAGAAGAGAAGAAGAAGAAGACGGAAGCGTGTACCTTGTGATTCCATGATTATGTTCTTTAGTCTTGTTCTTGAGTAGAAGGAGAAAGTATGAAGATAGTCTTCAAATTAGAGTAGATCTTTTAAATGATGAGTGCCCTTATTCTCTTTAGTCTTCAAGTACTTAGAAAGATTTTGGACTGAATGAGAATGTAATAACTAGTAGATTCTAAGGCTGATGGAAGGGTCTTTATATAGGAATTCAAGGGGCACTTCATTTAGAGACTACACCTATTGATATATAAGATATTATCATTATGCCCATCATTTAATGGAAGTCTTATATTATGGAATTCTACATATTATATTACATCCTATACTTTATAATAAACATTATAATATTGATCACTATTTTATCAAGTACTTTCACTAATAATATATGTTATACAATCCATGTTCTAACAATCTCCCACTTGGATTATAATAACATATATTTATACTTAATAAAATCCTCCAATCATATTTATAACATAAATGACAACCCTTATGTGCACTTTGTTGTCATTCGAAACCAATCCCGTTCATTAGTCATATAAGTATAAGGACTAAAGGGGCAGTCGTTGTAATTGATTCGCAACTAAACCCACATTAATCACATATATATATATATCCAACTAAATGACATAGATTAAGTATAGATATGTAGCATGGAATATTAATGAATATATATGAAGAATGCATATATATATTCTCCAACTAGTCCTATTTTAATCAAATGGGATCAATTTAAATAAAAAATAACACAGGGAAATATAAAACAAACTCCCACTGATTTAAGCATTATCAAAAGTCATTACACCCATATTGTTAGTGTGTGTGCCCTAGGCTTATAGTTTCTATAAACCTTGTTGTATCGTCTTTATCATTAATAAAAGAGAAATTTTATTTTGATTAATATATGTTTTACATGTTTATTATATTAATCTGTGTCCCTAGTTATTTAGTGTAAGTTGGTAATGGATGATCATAGAGATGATCATATGCATAGAGATGCACATTACAAACTTGTAAATAACTAGTATAATTGTCAATGGATAATCATATGATGATTATATGCATAGAGATGCACATTGAAATTATGGGTACTTGTTAGAGAACAAGTGACTGGACTTGACCCGTATGAGATTTATGTCATGGTCAAATGTCATAATTAAATCTCATATGGTCACTTCATTTAGTCCCTAGACCTGAGATTATCATGACCTTACATATGATGAAAGTTATGTTTGATTTTAGTCAAACGGTATCTTAACACGATATCTATAAAGGCTATCTTTGGCATGATCGGATTCATGATGGGAAGGATGATAAGTCAAGATGGAATTTGTCCCTCGGAAGAAAGATGTTTTGCTTGGGCCCTCGACGAGTGATAATGATGAAAGCGTGTGGCCACACCCCAATACGATTGGACTATCATTATACTCAAGATCGAGAAAGCATTGAACAAATACAAGTTGACGTGGATCATGACTTGTGTTCAATATAACATCGTGAGACAAAGGGAGGAATGGAAGTGTACCATTGGAAACGTGAACTCTTACGTTGTGTTATTTGGGTAGACATAATGGCTTGCTAGAGTCCGCTTATGTCTTATGAGGGTCGATATGATCGGACTCATTGCCAACATAATACAATCCTATTGGGTCACACACAAATAGAATGAATTGGTTGAACAAAAGGAAGAATGATTGAAAGTTCAGAACCGGCTAATTATGTCACGCGACATAACTAGCCACCGGCTAGTTATGTCACGCGACATAACTAGCCACTCGACGCGTTTTTGACAAAATGCTGTTCTCCTAATTCGATTAGGAAACATATTTACACTAAAGTAGTATAAATATGAGAGGTCTGTTAACCCTAATGGTCTGGCCGAAATTTTCAAGGGAAAATCATAACAAAATACTCTCAATATTCTTCCATAAGTTTTAGGAATCTAGCAATTCCCAACCCGAGAATCGTTCTCGACATTCATATTTGTGTGGATTACCAAAAGAGGGTCTTAATTTGTTCAAACAAATCAAAGGCCTATAGTTCAAATCTGAAGATCCAAAGAAATTGAAGATTCGAAGATTTGAAGATCAAAAGTTTGTGATTACGAATCACATAATTATCCGTTCGATAGCTCAAGACCGGAAAGCAATTAAGGTTGGTAAATTCTATCTCATAGGAATTCAATTTAATCGTATAGAACGGATCTTAGGGCTTGGGTTTTGTGTTAATTTGATGCTTAATTCCGCTGCGCATGGACCCATAAAACCCAACAAAGGGTATCGAGCCCCGTTCATATGGTTAGATTCGAATTGGCATGCTAGAAAGTTGTTATAAATTGTTTATAAATGTTCTAGGCTTGCTTTGTATGAGTTAGATTTAATTGTTTATGAGAAACAATTTGCTAATCTGCGAAAATCGTTTTCTGATTATGTTGAATTAAATCCGTAAAAGTTGTTTACTTGATTTGATTGCTCTATGATTGGAATTGATTGAAATTCGTAAAATTCGCAAGCGGCAACTCATGTCGTGCGACATAGTTGGCCACAAGGAGAAAATACGGTAATCCGGCTAGTTATGTCACGCGACATACTTAGCCACCGGCTAGTTATGTCACGCGACATAATAAGCCAAATCTGGCGTAATCGGTTTGTTTAATTTTTACGCTAACCTGTGATTGTGTTTAAAATCGAGATGTTTTATGTCTTAATCTCGGATGCTATAAATTTCTGGAAATTGAGTTTATAGGGCTATGCTAGATTAATTCATTGTTTATGCTTGCTTAATTAATTAAAAGGTGTTTATTTAATTGTTGCGTTGCATAATTATTGAGTGTTCTTATGCTTGCTTAATTAATTAAAAGGTGTTTATTTAATTGTTGCGTTGCATAATTATTGAGTGTTCTTATGCTTGCTTAATTGTTTAAAAAGTGATTTTATTAATTATTGCGTTGCATGAAGAACTGTTATAATTCTAGAATGTTTTTGAACATTGAATTATAGTTCACTAATTGTTTATGAGAAACAAGTTAGTGTCGATTGTTTATGAAACAAGTCAGGTTTTACAAGTAAGATTATCTTTGCAATCAAACTGATATTGTAGTTGTATATGTCTAGGAGAGTTCTGTCTAAGGATTGGGTACTTAAGTAGTCCTTGTGGCTCACCAGTTTCTTGGGAACTTACCTGGTGTACTTTACAGTTATCTTTGTTGACATGCTTATGATCTATTTTAAAGAACCTTCATTTAATGTTTAAGTTTTATGCCACCCCGAAAGTAAAACACTTGAGAAGTATTGGGATAGGTTGATGTAGTTTCGACTCGAGTTGGGTGCATCATTCTATTCTAAGTATGGAGCAAGATGAGATAATGGTTGATGTAGTTTCGACTCAGTTGGGTGCATCGTTCCATGTATCTCATACGTTTGAAATTGGTTAGACTTAATTGGTGCTTTCAAAAGAGTTTTGACCCAAGGCATAAGATGAGATTAAAACATGTTTTGACATATGATGTCTAAAATCTCATAAAGGATCTAAGAGTCACATATGATGTGATTGATAAATGTTATCTACCTAAATAACTTAATTTTGGGCATTGACTCAGTTAAACCAAAATTGAAATGAAATATGGATCTTAGCCCATTATAATTATATGATACATGCTTGTATTTGAAGGTGTATAATTTAATGGGAGTATTTGTAAAATACATTATTTGCTCTTAAATGATAAAGGTGTTGATATTGATATGTGTTCATATAATTTGTATATTTTGTTGTAGAAGTAGCATTATATAATAATAATTGCGATTCGTCCTTATGAAGGACAAAGTTCGAAAGGAATGATACAAATAATTTTGATTGGATCAAAAGCCTAAAGAATGGTTCTTAGGTAAATTTGTACGTTCTTGACTAATCCTTTCCTATTGAACCTAGTGCAAATGTTGCAAAGGGCAAATAAGGAAGCAACATTAGAAACATATTGATGATTCTGACAATATTGCTTGCCTTGTAATTGCCACCATGTTTAAAGGCTCTTATGAAGAACCTTGAACATATGGGAGTCACTTTTGTTCTAGAATAACGCAAAAGGAAACGTTCCAAGTGCGAGCTAGGCAAAAGATGTATGTTGTGGTGAAGGCCCTTAATGCATGAGATGCAACAAGGAGCAATCCGCAAAAGTGTTAATGGTTAACACAAGAAAGGGGTTCATAAAGGAAAACAAAGTAGGTAAAGCAAAGGTTGCTAAACCTAAGACAAAAGTTGTCAGAGCCGAAGAGGCTAAACCCAAAGTGTCTCAAAAGGATGCGGTTCTTTGTCATTGCAATGAGATTGTCATTGGAAGCAAAGTTGCAAGGCTTATTAGGAAGGCCTAAAAGGTGAAGAAGGGCAATATGATTGCCACTACTTCGAGTATCTATATGATAGATATTTTCCTTTCAACTTCTTGTTCTTGGGTATATGATACCGGATTGGATCCCACATTTGTTTAAATGTGCAAGGAACAAAGAATAGAAAGCTACTCAAAGAAGGTAAATTAAACCTATGTGTAGAAATGGAGCAAGGGTTGCTACATTAGCCATAGGGACTTATGAAGTCACTTTACCTTGTGAAGTAGTACTTGTTTTGAACAAGTATGACTACGTTCCGAATTTGAGTAGGAGTATTATTTCTGTTTCTTAAATGGATGATGAAGAATATAATTTTCTTATTTTCAATAAGAAGTTTTATATTTTTTTAATGATATGCCTTATTGTATTGCATATGTCATTGAATGGTCTTCATATCCTGGAAGATGAGAAACAAAATAATGTTGAAGATATCTATAATATAAATGGAAATCTAAACCGAACAATATGAACAACCAAGTTCATATGGCATTGCCGGATTGGTCAGATAAATAAGAAACATATATCTAAACTCCATTAACATGGACCTTTAGACTCATATGACTATCAGTCATTTGAGGAATGTTGATCTTGTTTATTGGGATTATTGACCAAACCACCCTACACTAATAGTAGTGGGAGGGCTAGTGACTTATTGGTCATTATACATGAGATGTATGTGGACTATTAAGCAGCATTGCTAGGGGAGGATTTTGGTATTTCATCATATTTCACTAAAGACTTATCTAGATATGACTATGTCTATCTGATGAAGTCCAAAGGTGAATCGTTTGAGATGTTTCGAACATTTCAAGATGAAATACAAAAAAACTTGGTAAAACTATTAAGTACTTTGATTGGATCGAGGTGGTGAATATTTGAGCCAAGAGTTTGACAATCATCTCAAAACTGTGAAATCGTTTCAGAGTTGACTCTCACCAGAACACCACATTGTATGGTGTGTTTGAGAGGAGGAATTGAACCTTGTTAGACATGGTTCATTCGATGATGTGTCAAGTTGACTTTCCTAATTCCTTTTGAGGATATGCATTAGAAGTAATGCGGTTACACTGAATTGAGTCTTTACTAAATCGGTTCCTAAGGCCCCACATGAGATGTGGCATGGAAGAAAACTTAGTTTGCCTTTCATGAAGATTTGGGGTTGCGAATCTTATGTAAAGAGACTTGTCTCTTATAAGTTAGCACCAAATTTGACAAAGTTATTTTCGGAAATTAATCTTACAACCACAAAGAGAACAAAACGTTTGTTGCTCTACACGATTTGTTTCTTGAGAAATAGTTTCTCAATAAAGAATCTAGTGGGAGTAAAATTAATCTTGAAAAGTTCAAGAACCCGAAAATAATATGGAACCAAGAGTAAAGACGGAACCAAGTTCACAAAGGAGTTGTGGAACCGGTTCAAGATGCACAAGTCCATCGTAGATTGGATAGGTCACGATCCGAACTCAAGAAATAAGTGATTTCTCGTTGCGGAAAGTGATAAAGTGGAAGTCATTAAGAATGACGATCCTACTTGCTATCAAGAAACGATGTCCCCTCCTAATTTGGATAAATGGTTAGGAACCATGGAATCCGAATTGCAATCCATGTTTGACAATCAAGTTTGGAACTTGATTGGGCTACCTAAAGGTGTAAAAACTAAAGGGTGCAAGTAGGTCTTCAAGACCGACATGGATGGGAAGGTGTGTACTTTTATGACTAAGGATTGTAGCAAAGAGATTTAGGCAAATTCATAGTATGACTATGATGGAACCCTTTTTCGCCAGTTACAATGTCGAAGTCTATTAGAATTTCAATTGCCATGATCGCATATTATGACTATGTGATATGACAAATGGGTGTCAAACGACTTTCTTTAAATGGAAAGATTATTAAGGATGTGTATAGTACACAACCCGAATAGTTTGTCGATCCAAGAAACTCTAATAAAGTATGCATGTTGAAAAAAAAATCCATGAGATGGGTTGAAGCAAGCTTCGAGGAATTGGAATCTTCGTTTTGATGAATTGGTCAAAGAGTTTGACTTCATCAAAGAACAAAGATGAATCTTGTGTATGCATGAAATTCAGTGGGAGCGTAGGAGTATTTCTATTGTTTTATTACAATGATATCTTACTCATTGGAAAAACAAGTTCCGACACTTAAGACTGTTAAGTCTTGGTCAAGGAAAGGTTTCTAAATGAAAGATATGGGTGAAGCCGCTTACATCCTTGGCATCAAGATCTATAGAGATAGATCTAGAAGGATAAATTGGTTTGAGTCAAAGTGTTCACATTGACAAGATTCTTAGAAGAGTCTAAGAAGAGTAGCTTGTCAATGGGTCATGGTAATTCCCCTAGCAATATTCATTGTCTTATGACAACTGATGAGCAAAAGGGAAATGAATGAAGTTCCATATGCTTCGGCATTTGGAATCTGTCATGTATGCCATGATTTATACTAGACACGATGTCTCATATGTTTTGAGCATGATGAGTCGATACCAATCTGATCCTGATGTAAACCATTGGATGGGAGTCAAGATGATCCTTAAGTACTTAAGAAGAACTAAGGATATGTTCTTGGTATTTGAAAGGTTGGAAGTTAATCTTGTTGTAAGGGTTACATAGATGACTAGCTTCCAAACTGACAAAGTTAATTTTAAAATCGCAATTAAGATTTATGTTTATGCTTATTAGAGGTGCAGTTTTGATTGGAAGAGTTCCAAGCAGAAATTGTAGCCAATTCTACTACTAAGGCCAAATTTTAGCAACATATGATGTGGCTAAAAGAGGCAGTTTGGATCAAAAGTTCATTAGTGTTTTGGAAATGTTCCAAGTATCACTAATCGGTGAAACTCTTGTTATGACTATAGTGGTACCACTTGTGCAAACAATGGAACCAAGGTCACAACAACGATCCAAACACTCACTTAGACGTTCTTTGAGGAATTCATAAAGAATGAGAAGAAGTTAAGATATACAAAGTATCAACCGATGATGACATTAGGGATTCACTTACAAAGACCCTCGCACAGGCAGAAGCATGATGGTCATGTTAGATCCATGAGTATTCGATACATAAATGGAGCCTAGTGCAAGTGGGAGCTGTTAGTGTGTGTGCCCTAGGCTTATAGTTTCTATAAACCTTGTTGTATCGTCTTTATCATTAATAAAAGAGAAATTTTATTTTGATTAATATATGTTTTACATGTTTATTATATTAATCTGTGTCCCTAGTTATTTAGTGTAAGTTGGTAATGGATGATCATAGAGATGATCATATGCATAGAGATGCACATTACAAACTTGTAAATAACTAGTATAATTGTCAATGGATAATCATATGATGATTATATGCATAGAGATGCACATTGAAATTATGGGTACTTGTTAGAGAACAAGTGATTGGAATTGACCCGTGTGAGATTTATGTCATGGTCAAATGTCATAATTAAATCTCATATGGTCACTTCATTTAGTCCCTAGACCTGAGATTATCATGACCTTAGATATGATGAAAGTTATGTTTGATTTTAGTCAAACGGTATCTTAACACGATATCTATAAAGGCTATCTTTGGCATGATCGGATTCATGATGGGAAGGATGATAAGTCAAGATGGAATTTGTCCCTCGGAAGAAAGATGTTTTGCTTGGGCCCCTCGATGAGTGATAATGATGAAAGCGTGTGGCCACACCCCAATACGATTGGACTATCATTATACTCAAGATCGAGAAAGCATTGAACAAATACAAGTTGACGTGGACCATGACTTGTGTTCAATATAACATCGTGAGACAAAGGGAGGAATGGAAGTGTACCATTGGAAACGTGAACTCTTACGTTGTGTTATTTGGGTAGACATAATGGCTTGCTAGAGTCCGCTTATGTCTTATGAGGGTCGATATGATCGGACTCATTGCCAACATAATACAATCCTATTGGGTCACACACAAATAGAATGAATTGGTTGAACAAAAGGAAGAATGATTGAAAGTTACTCAGAACCGGCTAATTATGTCACGCGACATAACTAGCCACCGGCTAGTTATGTCACGCGACATAACTAGCCACCGCACGCGTTTTTGATGGCTGTTCTCCTAATTCGATTAGGAAACATATTTACACTAAAGTAGTATAAATATGAGAGGTCTGTTAACCCTAATGGTCTGGCCGAAATTTTCAAGGGAAAATCATAACAAAATACTCTCAATATTCTTCCATAAGTTTTAGGAATCTAGCAATTCCCAACCCGAGAATCGTTCTCGACATTCATATTTGTGTGGATTACCAAAAGAGGGTCTTAATTTGTTCAAACAAATCAAAGGCCTAGAGTTCAAATCTGAAGATCCAAAGAAATTGAAGATTCGAAGATTTGAAGATCAAAAGTTTGTGATTACGAATCACATAATTATCCGTTCGATAGCTCAAGACCGGAAAGCAATTAAGGTTGGTAAATTCTATCTCATAGGAATTCAATTTAATCGTATAGAACGGATCTTAGGGCTTGGGTTTTGTGTTAATTTGATGCTTAATTCCCCTGCGCATGGACCCATAAAACCCAACACATATGAGCAACATGCTCATGAAATACTAAAGGGGATAATACCTTAGTAAATGGATCCGCAAGCATAGAGTTTGTACCAATAAGTTCTATTTCTATTTGTTCATTTTGTACTCTCTCTCTTACAACAAGAAACTTAATATCTATATGCTTAGATTTAGATGAACTCTTGTTGTTGTTGGAGTACAATACTGCGGCTCTATTGTCACAATATAACTTAAGTGGTATTTCAACACCTTTGACAATTCGCAGCCCTTCTATGAATTTTCGCAGCCATATAGCTTGATTGGATGCCTCGTAGCAAGCAACAAATTCGTCTTTCATGGTGGAAGTAGTAACTAATGTTTGCTTGGCACTTCTCCAAGAAATTGCTCCACCGGCCAAAGTGAAGACATATCCTGATGTCGATTTGCGACTATCTTGGCATCCAGCAAAGTCGAAATCGGAAAAACCAATGATCTCAAGATGATCCGACTTTGTATATATAAGCTTGTAGTTCTTCGCGTTTTGCAAGTATCTCATCACTATTTTGGCTGCAACCCAATGTTCTCTTCCCGAATTGCTTTGATATCGCCCAAGCATGCCAACAATAAAGACAAGATTTGGGCGAGTACAAACTTGAGCATACATTAGGCTTCCTACTGTCGATGCGTAAGGGATATTTTCCATATACTTGGATTCAAGATTATTTTTAGGACATTGCTTTAGACTGAACTTATCTCCCTTAGAGACCAGGGTGTCATGTGATTTACAATTTTTCATGATAAACCTTTGTAATACCTTCTCTATATAGCTCTTTTGTGATAATCCTAACATACCTCGTGAGCGATCACGATGTATTTGGATTCCTAATACAAAAGAAGCTTCTCCAAGATCTTTCATCTCAAATTTGTTTGAGAGAAATTTTTTGGTTTTCTTGAGAAGGTCCTTATCATTACTAGCAAGTAAAATGTCATCCACAATAAGACTAAAAATATAAATCTACTCCCACTGAACTTATGGTACACACAATCTTCATCAAGATTCATTTCAAAATCGAATGAAAGAATAACTTGGTTAAATTTTAAGTACCATTGACGAGATGCTTGCTTAAGCCCATAAATGGATTTCTTGAGTTTACAAACTAGTTGACTAGTTTGATCCGAATCAGTCACCATTTCTGATTTCTTCATATAGATAGTTTCCTCAATGTCGCCATTGAGGAAAGCTGTCTTTACATCCATTTGATGAAGCTCAAGGTCAAAATGTGCCACTAAAGCCATAATGATCCTAAAAGCATTTTTAGAGGATATAAAAATGTTTCTTTGTAATCAATGCCTTCTTTTTTAGTAAATCCTTTAGCGACAAGACGAGCCTTATGTCTTTCCACATTACCTTGTGAATCCCTTTTGGTCTTAAAAATCCATTTACATCCGATGGGTTTCACATTCTTAGGTAATGGGACAAGATCCCAAACGTCATTATCATTCATGGATTTTAACTCTTCATTTATGGCATCAATCCACTTATGAGAATTTGGACCACTAATGGCTTCATGGAAGGTGATTGACTCATCTCCCACTAAACCTAAGGATTCCTCATTCTCGGCAAGATACACATCATAATAATCCGGTATAGTACTCCTTCTTGCTCTATTAGATCTTCTTAATGGCACTGGTTCTTCTTGATTTTGAGGGTGTTGAATTTTCTCATCAACATTTTCATGTTGTTCATTAATAGGAAAATTAACGTCATTTTGAATTATATGTTCTTGTCGAATTTCAGGCACAACTGCTTGATTTTCGATAGGAACTATAGGAAGAGATATAGAAACGAATTCCTCTTCCATTTCTTCAAATTCAAAATTACTATTCAAATTTTCCCCTCTAAATTCAACATCCTCAAAGAACCTAACATTTTCCGTCTCGAAAAAGGTTCTAGTCTTTGGGTCATAGAATTTATATCCCCTAGATCTTTGAGAATACCCTACAAAATAACTACTAACGGTCTTAGCGTCCAACTTTCCTTCGTTAGGTCTATAAGGCCTAGTTTCGGCTGGACAACCCCAAACATGAAGATGATTAAGGGACGGTTTCTTACCTGCCCATAATTCATAAGGGGTTTTGTCAGTAGCTTTTGAAGGAGCTCTATTAAGTAGGTAGGTTGCGGTTTTCAAAGCATCGCCCCATAATGAGTGAGGTAAGGAAGTACAAGAAACCATACTTCTTACCATATCCTTAAGGGTTCTATTACGTCTCTCGGCTACACCATTCATGCTAGGTGTTCCCGACATGGTGTAGTGAGGGACAATCCCACACTCTTCTAAATAGCGAGCAAAATGACCCGGACGTTGTTCTCCCGAACCGTCATTCCGACCGTAGTATTCACCACCACGATCGGATCTAACGTTCTTAAAAGTCTTTTCAAGTTGTTTTTCAACCTCGGTTTTAAAAGACTTGAAAACGTCCAATGATTGAGACTTTTCATGAAGTAAATAAATGTATCCATAACGAGAGAAGTCATCTATAAACGTAATAAAATATGTTTGTCCGTTTCATGAAGGGGTAGGGAACGGTCCACATATGTCCGTATGAATTAGTTTTAAGACTTTTGTAGCTCTCAAGGATTCATTTTTGTTTGTACTATTTGTAAATTTTCCCTTAAGGCATTCAATATAAAAGTTATTTTTCGGAGTATCAAGCTTATGTAGTATTTCCTCGGACACAAGCTTGTCAATTCTCCTTTTAGATATATGACCCAAACGCCTATGCCACAAGGTATAAGAGTTTTTACTTGAAAACTTTCGTTTTATGCCTCGAGAGTTAGTTTCATTATTATGGGACTCATTTAATGAATTGACTGTGTCAAGTAAATATAGATTATCAATGTAAGACAAAGAGCTAGTACCAAAAAGCTTTGAATCAAAATATAAATTGCATTTATTATTGCCGAAGATACAGGAATAACCTTCCCAATCTAATGTAGTGACGGAAATCAAATTCCGTTTAAAAAATGGAATAATAAATACATTGTTCAAAACCAAATAATATCCGGTACTAAGAGATAATCTAAAAGTCCCTATGCCCTCAACCTCTACCGGCTTTCCAGCTCCCATGTAGATGAATCTTTCACCTTCATTGGGCGTTCGGTAGTTCAGGCAACCCTGCATACATGAACTTATGTGAGTAGTTGCACCGGAGTCTAACCACCATGTATACAAAAGAATTGAAACTAAATTAGCTTCAGTACAAACAAAGCCAAATGACATACCTTTCTTAATTCGCCATTGGCGATACTTAGGGCAGTCGGGCTTCATGTGAGTGGGGTCCTTACAAAAGAAGCACTTCTTCACCTTTTGATCATTTGATGATCCTTTAGGCTTCTTTGATGCAACCGTAATCTCCTTACCTTTTCTCTTAACTCCACGAGAAGAGGTAGATGCATAATATGCACTTTCGGGTTTAATGTGTTTCAGCCTATCTTCTTCCTCCGTGACATGTGAAATTAATTCATTAATATTTCACTTGTCCTTTTGACAATTGTAGGTCGTTTCAAAATGACCAAATTGTGAAGGAAGAGAAATTAAAGCCAAATGCACAAGCAAGTCTTCCGACAAGTCCAACTTGAGTGCTTTTAATTTCGTTGATAGGTGAAACATTTCCATTATGTATTCCCTTAGGTTTCCGGTGCCCTTATACCTCATGGAAACAAGCTTCCTTAAGGTAGCACTTGTTTCCGATTTATCGCTTTTTGCAAAGCGTTGTTCTAGGGCATCTAGGAAACCTTTAACATCATCATTCTTGGAGACACTATTCAGAAATGTCTCCGGGACTGCATTCTTTATTATGCTTAGGCTGACGCGATTAGAACGCTTCCACCTCTCTGAACTTAAGCGGTCTTCCACAGTGCTTTTATCAGTTAGAGGGGCAGGAGCTTGTTCTCTTAATGCGAGGTCAAGGTCCAAACAGCCTAAGACCATAGTTATCTTGTTTTTTCAAGTTTTAAAGTTTGTCCTAGTTAGCAAAGGAATTGAGTTTAAGGCAGTAGTAACAGATGAAGCACTGATCAAATCTGAATGAAGAGAACAAAAGAATGAAACAAAACATATATAAGAAACTATATAATGATTAATTATATCAAATTGAATTCCATCAAAATAAAAGATAATCAATATGACATCAAGACTAATCTTTGGATTGCGAATTGACTCACAATTTGATTTATCTTTAGGGTAAACAAATAGCTTAAACAACACACTTTAAATACTTGCCTTCCTTTGGGCCGAATCAAGTACAAAAAATGTCCTAAAATTTAAGGTACTTGTTCCCCGGTAATAAAGAATATAAACAATTCACTTTAAACACTCGCCTTCCTTTGGGATGGTTCACAGCATTTAAAATCACCAAAAGTTTAGTTCAATTATTACCCCATGAATGTAAATACTTACTCAATAACAAGGTCTCCTTTGGGAAACAAGCATGTTATCACATATCAATATTTACATTCATCACTTTAACAAATTTGTATTTAAATAACGTAAATTGCTTTGGCAACAATATCATTTAAACAATGAATAAATTTGTTTAAGCATATAATTAATCATACTTTAGGGCACATAAGACTTTAAGGTAATTTTCTGAAAAATAAAAGGTAAAGAAACAAATGAAATTTATTATTAAAGGATAGTATCCTTTTGTTCTACCCGTCCATTCTTAAAGTTTGATAACTCTAAGAACCGCCAAGCGCGACTGGTGTCCAGATACTATAATTTATTAATAAATTTATCAAAATTATGGGGGCAAAATGGTCCTAATACCCCTCTAAATTAATCCAATCAAAGCTGAGAACAAAACCATTCTGCCAAGGGGGGAGCGGACGCTCCACCACGAAGGGAGCGGACGCTCCCAATAACCAGAAATTTCGTCAACCCAAACCAAGTCTGAGACCACACTGTTCTGTCAAGGGGGAGCGGACGCTCCCCTATAAAGGGAGCGGACGCTCCCAAAACACAGAAACACTATTACGCCTGGAATCCAGATTTGACGAAAAGGCACCATTTTTTACACCCTTTTATGAACAGATTTGAACCAAATAGAGAGACATACCATACAATTTACCACATTTAGACTATCAATTCTTAACTTAATGGTGAATCAATATTCAACCAAAGCAAGTAGATCCGCATACTCACATCACATTTTTAAATGCGTGGCTATGCATATGAACAAACTCACAACGCATCCAAGGATGGTGGCTATGCTCAAAAATGGGATAATCTTACATTAAGAATTGAAAGCCTTGTGAGTAAATTTATAATTTAGAAGTAACATAATGCTCTAGAATCTGAATTAGAGTATAATAATTCAAGAACACATGATAAACATAGAATCTTATCAAGAATTAAAAGCATAAGGCTTTACTAGAAACTCAAACACAATCTAGTATATGAGTAGGCTCTGATACCAATTGTTGGAACATTAACGATTCATTAACTATGAACCGTCTCATAACTAGATTAAGAAGAGAAGAAGAAGAAGACGGAAGCGTGTACCTTGTGATTCCATGATTATGTTCTTTAGTCTTGTTCTTGAGTAGAAGGAGAAAGTATGAAGATAGTCTTCAAATTAGAGTAGATCTTCTAAATGATGAGTGTCCTTATTCTCTTTAGTCTTCAAATACTTAGGAAGATTTTGGACTGAATGAGAATGTAATAACTAGTAGATTCTAAGAGCATCCATAATGGGAGCTTTTTGAGGGCTCCTTATTCTTATGAAAAAGCTCTAGAGAGCTTTTTACCATTGTGAAAATGATGAAAGAGCTCCTTAGTAAGGAGTAACTCTTTCTACAAAGAGCTAGCTTTTTAGCTTTTTATCATTAATGCTACACATTTTCTATGCAAGTCATTCACTCTTTTTTACATATGGGACCCATAAAAAAGTTGAAAGAGGAGTTTTACCATTGTGAAAAAGTGCTTGAGATTTTTAAGTTTTGAATTATAATGATGTGGCTCATAGAAAATATAAAAAAAGCTATCTAGAGAGCTTTACCATTGGATGCTCTAAGGCTGATGGAAAGGCCTTTATATAGGAATTCAAGGGGCACTTCATTTAGGGACTACACCTATTGATATATAAGATATTACCATTATGCCCATCATTTAATGGTAGTCTTATATTATGGAATTCTACATATTATATTACATTCTATACTTTATAATCAACATTATAATATTGATCACTATTTTATCAAGTACTTTCACTAATAATATATGTTATACAATCCATGTTCTAACAACAACAACTATCCACTTACTATTCTCTACCTCACTTTTTTCTCTCCTACTCACTCACAACTCCTACTTTAATAACATTATTTCTTATTTTTCGCGCGAAAGGTAACATAATAATATGGGACGGAGGGAGTATATGTTAAATTATATTTTATTGGTCATAATTATCCATTTTCACTATATATTTTCCCAAAATAACATTTTATTTTTTAAGTTACTACAATCACATTTTTAAAAACATTTTCAAAAGATACCTTAATGTTTAGTAATTTCCGAAAAATTAAATATTCATTTTGGATTTTATTTTATTTTTTTGAAATTTGGATATTTATTTTGTAATAGAGAAAATAGTATTTTCATAATCAATCAATTGAACTTTAATCAAAATATTATTTTTCTCTATACAATTATGAAAATAATTTTTGAGAAAATATTTAATGGTTAATCATTAATAATTATTAATATTTCATGAAAATAGTAACATTCTTATAAATTATTGGTTAAAGCATTTGTTATTGAAAATATTTCAAAAATAGAAATAAATCAATAAATAATATATTTCTTGAAAATGTAATAATGGAAAATTTAAGGAGATGAAGGGACGAAAAATAAATAAACAAAATATATTAACCGGGTGAAGTCTTGTGAAACACAATCTGCGTAAGAAAATTTTGCTCCGCACTGGTGCTTAACGGCAATTCTCTCGTAACATGAAACGACTTTTCAAATTCCGTTGAAAACACTTCAAATCAGGAAACCTACAAACAAACTTGTAATTTCTTGAACTTGAAAGTAAGGAGAATGCTTCGATATGCTTTCTCTAACTGAACTCTCTAATGCTTGATAACAAAAATTATTTGGATGAAAAGAAATGTCAAACTTGGGGGGTTTATATAGATTCTAAAAAGGTGCATGTGACTTTTAGAGAGTATGCACAATTTTGCCCAAATCAATCCTTGCCGTAGGATCACACATGATCAAGAAATCATATTCAGCGAACCGGCCGTGATCCAATTACAACATTTAGCCATATATTTCTAATTCACTCGAAAATGGGTTTGATTAAATAAATGTATTTTCTTAATCTACAATAAATGTAGATTTCAACTAGTACTCAAAAGCCCATGCCAATGGCACAGGTCAAGTCAAAAAGGTAAGCAGTGGAAAAATGATAAGTAGAGTATAATTCAATCATGTTTTAGTACTCCATTCATTCCAAAATGAACTACCATTTTTCAGAAAATTTCATCTCAACATTTCTTTTTCAGAAAGCAACAACTCTATCCCAAAAATAATGACTAACAATAACCACGTCAGGCGGCTTAAACATAAAATGCTACTCCCTTATGAACATCAGAATTTCAAGCATAAATAACCTAAGCAAAGGCAAACGCATGCTGATTCTATGAACAGAGGAAACTCATCAAGTAGCCCAATCTTTATTCACATATTATTCCAAACAAAGACCATAGTTTTCTTCTCCTCTTTTATTCACACTTTTACATACTAATTAAAAAAAAAACTAATTCAGTTAGGATTCAAGATAATTGCTATTAACGAAAAGTAACTACCAAAAACAATAAGAAATAATTCAAAAGTATAAACAACAAATAGAAAAGAAAAGAGAAAACTTACCATTTACACAAAATCAAAAAGTCAATGGAAGCAAATTTGGACCTAAAACAGGGCGGAGAAGACCGACAATTTTGTGGACCCAAAGTTGAGGATCACATAGACCTAGTTTGGTCACTGGTCAGTGTGATGATGTGTGATTGTGTCGAAAATTTTCCCATTTTTGTTTGAAAAAATCAACGAAACGGAGTCGCCACGCCATTTTAATTTTGAGGGCCAAAACTTTGAAAAAAGCCCGAGATCATAGATTTAGGTTCGGAGGTCATGTTACACGCCGGGAAGGACGTTAGTGTGCACCCGGAATGCCTCGTAAAACGAGTCTTCCAAGCTGAAAATCATTTGTGTGTGTGTGTGTGTGTGTTTTGGCCAAAATACTTTGAAACTAAGAAAAGTAAAAATTGGGATATCTTTTTAAGTTTTTAAACTGATCCCATGATTTTTTGGAAGATTTTTGGATTGAGATTTGATACTCAAAAGACCTTTTGAAGTTGAGAGCCATTTCTGCCAGAATGAAAAAGGCAGTGGACCTTTGATTTTGAAAGGGATTCAAGGGTCTTAAAACTTCATAATCTGGATAAACTCAGAGAATGAAAGTTGTTCTAGACACCTTAAATAAGACTTGTGCGAAGGAATTTTCCATTTTGGAGAATATTTGAGGGGTCAAAACCTTCTGGAAACCTCAGATATGAGATCTGGATTCCCAGAAGCTGATGAACTAGCCTCTGAAAGAAAATTTGAAAAGAGGAGTTTTACTCACCCAAAAAATAAAGTAAAAATATGTCTGGAAAGCTCTGGATGTTGGCTACAAAAAGTGTTTTGTAGTCAACACCAAATTCCAGGTTCATCTGTGTCCAAAAATTAAGATAATGGACTGAGGTCTGGGAAAATTGCTACTGGACAGCAACTTCCCAAGAAAGAAAATATGATTTTTAAGGGGGGTTTTGCATCCATGCTTGTCCCCATTTCCCTAGGTTTTGGTTAGTGATCACTAGACATTTTAGTGGTGAATCAACTATACCAAACCATCCTTGGGGTACATTAGGACTAAGCATTTCATTTGCTTGGGAAGGGGATTTTTATCCTTTGAAAATGGGATTTTATGCTTGAAAATGGGTTTTAGGGTTTTGAAAATGAGTTTTCTTTGCAAGAAAGTAAGAGAACTTGAAAATAATTTTGATCTTTGTAGAAGATCATCCATGGAGATGGTCTTCCATGGTGATCTTCTTAGATCTAGAGCAAGAAGATGAAAGAACTACATTTTGTAGTTTGCAAATGCATGCATGGTTGAGATTTAGGGTTAGGAGAAGGAGGGTTTACCAATCTTCCTTGTGTTCTTGAGTGTTTGGCTTGTATGTATGAGTGTTTAGGGCTTTAATATGAGAGTGAGTGGATGAGTATGAATTGGGAAAGATTGGAGAGAAAATGGTGACAATTCAAGTGAATTCTCACTGTTTTCTCTCTATATTTCGCCAGAGGTTCGGTGCAAAATGTGTTGTGGCTCCTTATTTTTGTGACTGGAGGGCTCAATTTATAGCCCTCCTATCCGCGCGGATGGGAACCCTCAGCGTGCAATGTTCATTAAATGCAGCTCCAGCTTTGGACAAGAGGAATATTTCTTTTTGAAATTCAAATTAAGCAGCCAGTTTATGTTTCCAGCATTTCTATTTATGGTTTTCTTCTTTTGTTTTTCTTTTTTGAGATTCTTTTTAAGGTTTAACCTTAAATAACAATGCCCATTTTACCCTTACTTTGTTAGAAAAGTTAGAATTGTTAGGAATTGTTAGAAATGTTATAACTTTCGTTAATTTTCTAACGAAAATTCTAACAAGCTCAAATTGGAGCACTTACAAGCAGCCCTCGGCGACGGCGCTTTCGAAGGAAGCGGGGTCGTCGATAAGAGTAAGGCTCCATATTTGGCAGATGATTGAGTGATCGGGTGGCCGAACCTAGCGATAGGCTTCCTACGTATCCCGAATGGGAATCAAGCCGATCGTAGTTCGGCCCGACTCGGAGATGATGGCGTTTTAGGTGCCTCGAACCCGACGAGCGAAGTTCTCGCAATCGGTTGTCGGAAAGAAACTTCTGCTTTGGGGATAAAGAGATGACCATTTTCGGGCCTCGATGGTTATCCGCTCTACCTGGGATAGGAATGACCATTTTCGGTCTCTCGGGGATGATTGCGATTTATAGCTTTCCTAGTGATAGCGTCTTAGGTGCCTCAAACCTTGGAGATGGCGTTTTAGGTGCCTCGAACCTTGAAGATGATGGCGTTTTAGGTGCCTCGAACCTTGGAGATGGCGTTTTAGGTGCCTCGGACCTTGATTTGAAATGGCCTTTCGTTGGACTTCGTCTCGTCGCCGAAGGAGAGGGTGACCGTTTTGGTCGAGGGGCTGGACCTAATGATAGGCTACCTACGTATCCCTAGTGGGAATCAAGCCCTTTCGTAGTTCGAGTCTTTGACCCTGGAGATGATGGCGTTTTAGGTGCCTCGGACCTCGATGATGATGGCTTTTTAGGTGCCTCGGACCTTAATTTGAAATGGCCTTTCGGTGGACTTCGTCTGCTGCCGAAGGAGAGGGCGACCGTTTTGGTCGAGGGGCTAGACCTAATGATAGGCTACCTACGTATCCCTAGTGGGAATCAAGCCCTTTCGTAGTTCGAGTCTTTGACCCTGGAGATGATGGCGTTTTAGGTGCCTCGGACCTCGATGATGATGGCTTTTTAGGTGCCTCGGACCTTAATTTGAAATGGCCTTTCGGTGGACTTCGTCTGCTGCCGAAGGAGAGGGCGACCGTTTTGGTCGAGGGGCTGGACCTAATGATAGGCTACCTACGTATCCCGAATGGGAATCAAGCCCTTTCGTAGTTCGAGTTCTACTCGAGATTTCGCTGGCTTTTGGGATTCCGTTAACTTTGTTGGGGATTTCGTTAGCCTTTGCTGGGGAAAATCAGACGTATTCGTCTGGGAAATCGGTCTTACGTTTGACTGCCGTTGGATGATTTTGATGAAAGATACGGGATCTCGTTATCTTTCTCGGGGAGATCGGTCTTACGTTTGACTGCCGGGGAATGATTTTGATGAAAGATACGGGATCCGTTATCTTTCTCGGGGCACTCGGTCTTACGTTTGACTGCCGGGGAAGATTTTGATGAAAGATACGGGATCTCGTTATCTTTCTCGGGGAAATCGGTCTTACGTTTGATCGCCGAAGGATTTTGATGAAAGATACGGATTTGGTTATCTTTCTCGGGGCACTCGGTCTTACGTTTTACTGCCGGGAAGGATTTTGATGAAAGATACGAGATCTCGTTATCTTTCTCGAGGAAATCGGTCTTACGTTTTACTGCCGGGAATGATTTTCTTGACAAGGGGCTGACTTTGGTTAACTTTGTTAACTCTGTCAAGTTGGGGACTGAATTGCAGAGTCCTGAAATTTTAAGGGGCAAAAGGGTCATTTTGACCCTTGCAATCCTGTCCGCGCGGAGAGGGTTTGAAAACCAGGGGGTATTAATGAGGGCCACGCCCTTTTCTTCTTCCCCATTCAGTTTTTGAAATTGTCTGCAATTACGAGAGAGAAAGAGAGAACCGAGGAAGGAAGCCATTTTTGGCCAAAAAATCTTCAAAAATCCTCCGTTTTCTTCGATTTTTTGAGCAATGGAACACGGGGAAGGCGCTTTTCAAGGCCAAGGACGTGGCCCGGTGGCGGAGAGACGATTGGAGCTCGTCCGGATGAGGAGGCATTACAATCTTTCGCAATCGATTGCGGAGGAACCCTACCCCGATGCTTGGCAACATTGGGCTTCGGATTCGAATCTCCGAACGGTATACTTTGAAACCCTTTGATCCCTTTGTTGATTTTTTTGAATTTTGAATTTTGGGTGATTTTTGAATTTTTTTTTTTTGAAGTTGAATATTGATATTCATTGTCTTGGATCTTGATTTTGATGATATGCATGTTGCAATGATTATGTGGGTATCCCAAAATATGCATTTTGCTTGGAGAAAGAATTGGCCTTTTCGCCATTTTTTTTTTGTATCCGAAAATTGCATGTGAAAATTCGAAAATTGTGAATTGTGACTTTGATTTTTTTTTTTGAAATTTGAATATTGCATGTTGATGATGATTTTTTTTTTTTGAAATTGAATATTGATATTGATGAATGATGCAATGCATGCATTTTGTTTGGAAAGAATGGGCATTTTGCCAATATGAGATGTATGTATGTTTAGGATTTTTTTTTTTTGAAAAGTGGGACGGATTTTTCCTCCCGTTGGATGATATGCATGTATGCATTTTTTTTTGAAAATGGAACGGAGTTTTATTTCCGTTAACTTCTTGTAGGATATGCATGTATGCATTTTTTTATTGAAAATTGTTGAATGGGATTTGCTGAAAACTGTCTTTTCTGTGAGAAAGATGGGGCTATGTCCATTGCATGCCGTTATGCTGTCGAAATTTTTTTTCTTTTAATGCATGTGTATGCTTTTTTTTTTCTTTGTGCAAATGCAAATTTTTTTTTTGACATTTTCTCTCTCTTTTTTTTTACAGGGCGGAAACCGTTTTGTGACGGAGCAGCTGAACAAAATGAAGACTCGAGGATCAGTGGAGTCCGTAGTTGACTTGTGGGATCGGCTTCCGGATGCGGGCCGAGGAGCTTTGTCGAGTCCGAGACAGATTGTTTTCGAGACGGGGCTTTGGGAGTTCGTTGAGTGCTTGAGGGGGCTGGTCAAGTTCCCTAAGAGCAAGGGCTTGATGTTTGCTCTGGCGCAGCATTGGTGGGACGCGACCCACACCTTTCACTTCTTCTGGGACGAGGCTACGGTTACGCCCTTCGATTACGCTGCGATTACGGGCCTGTCCTTTAATGGACGCAGCATTGAGTGGAGGGATGGCTACAGCGATGCCGATCTGTGTGCTCTTCGGGATTTTCCCCTATTCCCAAAAAGGGGATGGGGATGGAGTATGCGGTGGTCTACGGGAAGATCGTGGAGACCATTATGAGTTACGAGGCCGGGGGAGGAGAGGATAGGTGCCGATCGATTGCCGTGGCCTTCTTGTGGTTTGCTTTTTCAAGCACCCTCTTTGGGCATGCCGAGGGACGGCAGCTTTGCCTTGTTGAGGTCCTTGGAGGACATGGAGACGGCCTGAGATATCTCTTGGGGAGAGGCCGGGCCGGCGAGCTTTACTTTGCTCTTGATAGGTACAAATAAGGTCATGAGCTCTTTGTACCGCTTTGAGTTTGCCCCTGGAGGTATAAGCTCTCTTTTGCTTTCCCTCTTTTTTTGAGCACGCACTTTTCTTTTCAGCACCGGATTGATTGGATTTTTACCTTTCGCAGTATGGGCGTTGGAGTTTTTCTATGTCACGATGTGGCGGCACGGCGGAGTACGCCGGGGCGTATCCGGCCATGCAGCCTTGGTCCAAGCATGCCCGGGAGAAGATAAGCTCCAGTGGGGCGTACGACCCTCGTGTACGCGGATTGCCTTCCTTTGACTGGGAGGCCGAGACAGATGAGGGATGATATTCTTCCCCCGGGATCGCTTTGAGGTGGCGCACCGAAGGGCGCCGAGATTTGGACTGTGGCACGGAGGATTCTGAGAGGTCCGACTGCGATGCATATTATCTCGGGAGAGAGGGTGACGCGCCAAAGATGGCGTGAATTCGCCGAGGACACCGTGGAGCCTCCCGCCGATATGATGCACTCCGAGCGATCGGTCCGTGACCTGGGATGATTACCGAGCCGGCCAAGACTTCTCGGATTTCGTGGCGATTGAGCCATATGCGACATTCGTCTTGAGGAGGCCGAGGATGCCTCAGTCCCGGATAGAGGGGCTTGGGATCCCGCGGTACCCTCGGACGGATTTTTCCTATATCCAGGATGGGGTCCGATTGAGGGTGCAGATCCCTCACTCGAGCGGCTTCCACGAGCTTTCCGCCTCGTCCGGTATGAAGGTACGGCTTTTTACGCTTCGCCTCTTCCTTTTTTTTTTTTTTTTTTTTTTTTTTTTGACGCTTTTGCTTTTGTGCGCTGAGGTGGTCGTCGAGAAGCCGACGAAGCAAGTGATCGGGGCCAAGAGATTCATCAGAGGATGGTCGCCTTGGGCTCCTCAGCTAGAGCGAGGCGACCACGGCCGGCGCCCGTCAGACGAGGCTTCCCTATTCGCTCGTAGACTTCTTTAGAGACTCCTTTGTCTCCTCTCCTTGATCCCCGCGCGGTGTTGCCTTCGGATCACGTCATTCTCTGGGATCCACACGGGCAGTGGACACGTTTGGCAAGATGTATGGCGGGGTCGTTTTGTACGTCCAGTGAGTCCGACGCCTTCACCTTCGGATACGATTTTTTCGCAGATCTCGGCTTGCCCTATCGTAGCGTGCCGGTTGGTCCCGACGAGCCTCTTTCTCGGGAGACGAGGACGATTCTCGAGCCCGAGATTTTCGGTGGCTCCCGAGGAGGCGGGCCCGAGTCGCAAGAGGGGCCGGGGCGTACATCGGGCGCCGGAGACTCCGATTGATTTTTTTTTTTGAGATTTGAGATTGAGATTTAGATTTGCAGCCTTATGCACATTTTTTTTTCTTTTTTTTTTCTTTGGGATGTAATAATTTAGGATTTTATTTATGTTTGTTTGCTTTCTTTTTTTTTTATGCACACTCTTTTTTTTTGGAATGTCATAATTTAGGATTTTATTTTATGAATGCAATATGAATGCAGTGTTGCATGAGCCTTGGTTTTTTTTTTTTTTTTTTTTTTGCAAGGGTGTTTGGTATATGGACCGGTTTGGGAGGTTTTTTGCACAAGTTTCGAGCAACCGGGACGGAATATTCCTCTTTTGATGTAGCAAACTTGACCGTTGCAGAATTTTTCTTGGTCAGACAATCATGTCCGCGCGGATAGGGCAAACTTTCCGACATTGTCCTTTAATTTTGGTTCGTACATGGTCTTGCTTTATTTCAAATTCAAATATCCTCTTCAACCTCCAAATTCAAATGTACCATTTTCGGGAGAAAGAGAGAAAAACCATGGAAAACTTTAGAAAAGCTCCATCAAAATTGTCCCAAGAATCCCAAATGTCATTCTTCAACAAGTTCAAGGATTGGTCCCGGGAGATTATGCATGAGAGGAGGTCCTTCTTTGAAGAAAGTTACAAGGTGAGGTGCTTATGGTCTCTCAAGGAATTGGTTCCGGACTACGACCTCTTGAGAGCTTCTTCATCATTTTGGGACACTAGAAGGCATGTCTTTTGCCTTTCCTTCAATGAGATTGTTCCGACTGTCGAAGAATTTCGGGCCTTGCTTGGAGGTCCGGAGGTGGAAGAGATAGCGGTTCCCTTGCCCGGAGGGGCTTCTTTTGTTGACAGATTGTGCGTCCTCCTTCATCTTTCCCCGGAGGAAGCGCAAGGTATGATCCGTGGTCCCGATCATTTATATTTCCGGTCTTCCAGATAGGTTTAGGGGCCTAGGCTTGGTGGATGATGCCTATTGGGATGCCTTTGCACTTTGTATGTTTGGCACCCTGTTCATGGTCTATTCCTTTGGGATTTGCCATCGGTCTTTGCTGGATGTTGTCGTTCACCGTCGCCCGGCGTAGATGTCGTTCCTTTGATTTTGGGGGAGACTTTTCATGCTCTTGATAGGCCGGCTACCGGAAGACGGTATATGCACGGGGCAGCCCGTTTCTCTTGACCCCGTGGCCGATGGAGCATTTGGGGATTCTTCGGGAAACCTCCCGATATGATCAAGCCTTGGACATTTGCCAGGAGGGGGTTGCAATGATTTTGATGATCGTGGCTCGTGGGGAGCGTTGGATGGCTGGTCTCCGCATTGCAGGATATCGATGGTCGAGTGCCTTGTTGGCGGGTGGAGACTCGGGCAGAGTGCTTCAGACGGGTCTCCCGTGGTCATGCTTCCGGGCTTTCTCGCCTAGCTTCTATATTCCGGCTTTAGCTCCGAGACAGCTTTGGCTTGGAGCAGGTTCCTTTGGAGGGCTTTGATGATATAGCCACCGCAGTGGTGGCTCCTGCTTCTATGGATGATCCCTCGCTGTTTCCATTTCTTTCCCGAGCATGGAGGTATGATACCTTTCCTCCTCGGGTTATTCTCAGCGTCCGAGACCGGTGTTCCCGACCACTGGGTACTGGATTGGTATGAGAGGCATCTCGGGAGAGACTCAGTGTGGCTATTTTGAGACGGCGTGAGGCCATTGTGGGTGCGGAGGACCCGATCAAGTTTCGAGAGGAGGAGGGCCGAGGCGAGGGCCAACCCTCATGACAGAGCGGAGACGCCGTGACCGACATGAGGCTTACGTCAAGAGACAGGAGAGGAGGGCTCCTATGCTACCAAAGCCTAGGTTACAGGAGATGAGGGATGACGCTAGTGGTACTAAGGCCCCGACAGAGGCCGGTTTGATAGACCCCGTCCCTATACCGCAGCTTGGTAGGAGGAACACCGACATTTTTCCCTGTTCGAAAAGAAGACTCGAAGGGGGAAGAAGAGGGGAGAGGCCGCACGAGTGGCTTGGAGTGACTCCGAGGTTTCCGAGTATCCCTTTCTTGTCATGGCGCATACATTAATTTGATTATGTATCTTAGTTTTTTTTAGCAAGGTTGCCGCCTGTAGGAATGAATCGGGCTTAGACTCATCAAAGAGCTTTTAACTTGTAATGAATATTTGAATTGCTTTAGAGTTTTTCGAGACGCTTTCATGGTCTCGATCAATTGTATTGATGTCAAAGTATGACTTTATTTGTGTTTTAGACCGAACCGTTTCCGCCGCCACGTTCCCCTCATTTTGAGGAGCTCAGTCTTCGTAGTTCAACCCGATTTTTTTGTCGTTGTTTTTTTTTTTTTTTTTGTTGTTTTTTTTGGTGCAACCCTCGTTTTTACCTAGGCCGCCCTTCTCGGGTTTTCAACCTAGTTGGGTATTACTCTTTAGCACTCTTTTTTGTTTTTTTTTACGCGTAGTATCTCGCGCAGCCTTGTCACCATTCACCGGGTGTACAAAGGGATTCCCGTCGAGGTCCGCAAGTTGCATGGCTCCTCCGAGAAGATCTTCGGATGACATACGGCCCGACCCATACAGTGCTCCCATTTGCCGAGGGGGTTGATACGGACTGGGCTTTTCTTTTAGAACGAGATCACCTTCTCGGATCTCCCGATGCTTTACTTTCTTGCTCAAAGGCTCGCCATTCTTCCTTGGTAGGCTCGGATGTGTTCCATGGCCTTCGCCGGCGTTCATCTAGTAGGGCCAATTCTTCATGGCGACTCGGGAGCCATTCGACCTCGTTGATCCGGCTTTCCAACAAGTATACCTGAGCGAGGGGATCTCTAGCTCGATTGGGAGAACGACTTCCATTCCGTATGTGAGGGCAAACGGTGTTTCCCGCTTGCCGTTCCGACCGATGTTCTCGTAGCCCCAGAGTGCCAGTGTAACTTCGGGCCAATCTCTCGCCTTGGACAGCCATTTTTCGGATGATATTTTCCAGAGTCTTGTTTGCTGCCTCAACGGCTCCGTTGGTTGGGGGCCTGTAAGGAGATGACTTGTGCCGGGTTATTCGGAATTCTCGCCACAGCTGTCGCATTCCCCTTCGAAGTGGGATCCATTATCTGAAATGATTTCGGCTGGCAACCCGTATCTGCATATGATGTTCTCTTTGATGAAGAGGGCTACTTTCCTTGAGTTGAGGACTTTGTAGGACTTTGCAGAGCATCCTTTCCGATTCCTTCGAAGAAATCGCCAATCTGCGTCTTTTTAGACTCTTCCGCAGTTCCCAAATTCACACTTGTCAAAATCTCTTCTAAGCAGCCTTGGGCTCGATTTTCCTCTTTCCGGACAACCTGCTTAAAGATTTTTTTTTGTTGTTTGATTTTTTTTTTTAATGTGTCTGCTTTTTTATCTAATGAATTATTAAAAAAAAAAATTTTATTCATCATTAGTTAAAGTGGCAATCAAGGGATACTCAGAAAGGTTCGTCATTTCATTGAAGACGAAGGGGAATACAACGTTCGCTACAGACTCGTAGTCTTCAGGCGTAAGGCCATCGGACGACTCGAGAGACTCGAACTCAACAAAGAGAGACCGGGAGGACTTGTCCTAGATTGACACAAAGGGACTGGGACCAATCCAAGCTTGGTGATCATTTCTTCCTTGGTCGCGGACGGGCCCGAGAGGTTTTCCCAATTTTTTAGCGGCTTTGCTATTGGTGGCCTCATGACTCGAACCGTGGCCGTTTTTGTTTTCCTTTCTCAATTGCCGCTATCATCTCTTGGACCGAGCCGAGATCAATCGTGTCCGGCACTGGACTTCTTCTTCGAACAATTGCCGCATAACTGCACCATCCCAATCATCTCGAGGGAAATTCCGTGGCCTTAGCTTTTGGCACCGTCAATTCGAATTCGTGTTTCGGATCTTCCCTGCGTAGGAATAGTGGTTGTGAGCTTCTCGAACCTGTTCCACCTGTGTCGCACGCCTCCGAAGGTATACTCACTCTTCATGGTAGTAGTAGCCCTGTGTATCTGGGTAGGTCCAGAACATTCTACGGACCGGGTTAGCCTTGGTTCCTCCGAACTTGTTGAGGCTATCCTCAGTAGCTTTAGCCATCCCCGCCAGTAGAGTGGGCTCGTGATGTTTCCTAGTTGTGTGGGACCCTTTACAAAGTAGTCACCAAATTAGGACTCAAGGGGAGAGATTTAGGGTCGTCGACCGGGACCTTTCCCGTGGCAGCCTTCAAATCTCTTTCCTTTCGCAAAGGTCCACCGAGGAGGCCTCATATCCTGTGCCGTGGCGAGTATTCCGTCCCTTCACCTTGATGAGTTTGAAAGTTCCTTGTTGGCGCTTCCCGCACCGAGGCCGTAGATAGCTCATTTTTCTCATCATTTTCAAGACCGGTGGGATTTTATCCCGAGTGATCGTCGATCTATGTTGCACACTTGGGCCTTGGGAGGCTCGACCGTGAAGCCCGTTAGCATGAGACCTTCCTCATCATGTTTGATTTCCGTAATAGGTATTCCGCCCGTATCCGTGCCCTCTAAAGTGACTAAATCTCCATAAATGGTCGTCGATCCCCATTCGAGACGAATTTCACACACCGGTGGAGGCTTGGGGCGACCCCTTTGACTTGATGGAGCCAAGGTCTTCCCAGGTAGGGCATTGAAAGTAATCGGGATGTCGATAACCCGGAATTCCACAGTATCAATTTCGTCCAAACCAGAGGTCTAAAGTAGCAACTCCGAGGACTCGCCGGGATGTTGAGTCGTAAGCTTTGACTCGTGAGAGAAGAAGGCTTCAAGTCTCGTAGTCTTGATATCAAGCAAGCTCATGATCTTTGCCGGAAGAATGTTCATTTCGGACCCATTATCAACCAGACCCGAGGAGGCGTCGTTCGTCCAATCGACCGTGATGAAGAGAGGCTCGTTATGATCACCCCAAATTGAGGGAGGTCGAGATCTCGTGAAAGTGATTATATTCCCGTAATGGATGTTTCCAATTAGCCGTACCACATCATCGGGAGTAGCATCAATAGGCACGAGAGTGCGAGCGCTTTCTTCCAGCCTTTCACCATGGGATAGGACGAGGTGAGTAGAGACCAGAGGGAAATGTTGGCCTGTGTTTGCTTTAACCGGTGAGCACGGATCCTCTTTTTCTGGTCCTGGAGTTTCACTGCCTTAGCATAGGGGCGGCGATCTTCTTTCGGTGCTTCGATCTCGTGACCTTCTTATCTCGCCTTGGGATTCCCTTGGAAGATCTCGCCTGCACGGGTCAACAGATTAACTTCCTCATCGGCCATCTCTTGACTGGATTTCTTCAATGCCGCTAAGGTCAACTGGGAGCCTTTTCTATTGGCCACCGGTTCGACGGAGTCTAGCGACAGTGAGGGCCGAGCCGCATCGGCTCCTTCCCCGGGCGGCCCTTATAACCGCGTCCCAAGTCACAAGCTTTTGGGTTTGGGGTTGTGTTGTTGCCCCTCGATGGCCCACGAGCTAGGGCATCCTCCGATTCACTCTCATGGCCCGCCTTGCTCATAGTTATCATGCAACAAGAGTCGCTATTGTCGGGGCTCTGGGGCTTTTCAATTTCATCCTCGGCATAATGCGCACCCATTCCGGTTCCTTTTCTCGTAATACTCGTAGTTGGAGATAATTATAGCGTTCTCGTGTGGGAGGCGCATCCGGTATCATGCCGCTCTAGGACTTCTTTGAAAGCCGACATACATTCAGGAAGGCGACCTCTTCTTGGGTAACCCCGACAAGGAGTGTTACTTTGTTCGGGGTGGATTTGATCTAACCATGGTTATTTTCTCATTTGGGCGGATGGGAGTTAATTTTCCTCTTTCGATCGTATCTTCGACTATCGCATCACCGGATCGGACGCCAAAACCCCTTTCCCCAAAGCATGGTAGGCGTGTTGAATTCTAAGACATCCACGTGCTCGATCCAGAAACTTCATGGCCTTCATGTCGCTCTGCTTCATATTCGTCTCCCGAAGCGTCTTCATCGTCGCTGGCCGACAACCAACCATTGTGCCCGGCTCCCATGGGCTCATTTCGGCATGATTGTTCCGCATTGTTTCCGGACGGGGCCTCGCTGACTCTTCACTCGCCATCATCATCATCGTCGTCATCGGAATCTTCTTCCCATACTACGGATTTCGCCGAGAGGGAACGCGATCAAACCCGTTGGGGAATATGGGTGCGTGCAACCACATAAATTGTCATATGTTCCCATTCCCGGAAGTGGCAATTGTGACTCAGCCTTCTCCTCCCGTAAATTGCGGGGGAAGAGTGAGAGGGGGTGGCACGTATTTAACACTGTAGAATGTAGAAGGGTTCTCCTCCTCCGATTCTTTCGCTCACCGCCTTTGGGGTCGTATTTGGACTTCTCCAATAGCTGGGCCAGTGGAGGCGTACTAGATCCGCATGCTCTTCGGCCTCTTTGCCGATAAGCCCCAAGACAGCGCCGCCGGAAACTTTCTTGTTCGATTCTTCTCGATTGTTCTAATCATCTTGTGTAAATGGTCCTCGCATATTTTGACCTAATGTTCAAAGCTCTCTTCAAGATTGGCCTTCCTTTCATCCGAAAATAGCGGGCCTCGTATTTTTGCAAGGAGTCTCGACATGAGACCAAGATGGGTTGATTCGCTCGATATCCTCAAGGCCGAGGGGAATCCAAATTCGTGGATCCTCGACGAGGTTGGCCACGGTATTTAGGGACCTTCATCGTCAGATCTTCCGGGCATGCGAAGATTCTCCGCATTCAATCATATTCACCCGATTATGGTTCCGTGGCGGCCGGATTTTTGATCGTGTTAGGTCTCTTCTGGCCTTCCAACTTTCCTTGCTCTATTAGCCCTCGGATTGCCTTTTTCAGAGTAAAGCGCTTGTCGGGCCGATGTCCGTGAGCTTGATGAAAAGCACAATACTTTGTAGTATCCACGGGAGCATTCGGATTTCGGGTTGGAAATTCTCCAAAGGCCGCAAAGAAGCCTTCTTTCACCAAATTCCCTAAAGATGTCATTCAGAGGCATCCCAAAGTTTTCAAGATTCATGACCCGTGGTCCGGGCTCTACTGCTTTTCCGGGAGAAAAAGGAGTTGTGTTATTACATTCCCGTCCCGCATAGTTAATCATTTCTTTGCCTTTGGCAGAGCAGGGCTTGTTTGTGGAGGAGCCCGATATCTCGTAGGCGTGTGCAAGCCGGCCGCGGATTGTAGAGTCTTTTCAAACTTAGCCGCAGAGTTAACCATGGCCCGTAAGTCTCGAGTATGGGAAGGACCGAGGAGGCTCTCGCATTTGGTTTCAAGCATGACCGGAAGATGTCCAGCTTGTTCCTCTTCGGAAGGAGGGATGGCCATTTCACCGAAGTTTCGCATTCCACCGCTTGTAAAAGTCCCCAACATTCTCATCGTGACGCCGTATCGTTGTTTGTAGGTCAACTCTATTTGTTTCCCATTCCAAGTTGGCCTTATATTTCTCTCGTGAAGGCATTGGTAACTGTCCCATGTAGCCCCGGCTTCGTGTTTCAAACGAAGAACCACTTTAAGGCACCGGACTTCAAGGATAGATCAAATAGTCACCAACCGTTGATTGGTACATCCTTTCGCTTTCATCGCCAGTGGTATATGTGTCCAAATGGGTTTTCTGACATGCGGTCCCATCAAAGAGATCCAGATTAGGCATCACGAATTTGTGGGGCAGAGGAACAATGGAGTCCGGGTTTGTAGGCCGGAAGGCGTGATTTCTTGCGCCGCTCACTGATCTCGCGCTTTCATTTCCTTGTGTTGTTCCATGAACCAAGCCGTATGAGGGTCTTCAGTGGCGGAACCATGGCATTCAAGCTAGTGGCCGAGCTAGAGAGAGGAGCTACCACTGGAGGCAGACCGGGTGGAGGGAACGGCCGATCCGGGACGAGGTGAAAACCCGTCCCGGCCGAGTTACTCTGGGAGCATGAGTAGGAGCCTGAGCAAAAGGATAGAACCTTGCGGCTTGCTGTTGATTTTCAACTGGCAAAGTAGGTGGGGGCAGCCCCGATGTGGCCGGATAACTTGGATTTCCAGAGTGGTGTGAATACCCCGTCCCGATGCAACGCGCATTCGGAAGTTTCAAATAATTAATCATGAAATGTCGAATCGAAATGGGATATTCATTTAGTGACACTCGCTTTAAACCATATTAAAATATTAGTGTAAGTTTGAGAGTCGCCACGCCACTTTCGATATAGCCCAAAGCTTTGAAAAAGGCTAAACAGCTTAATTGGGTTCGGGGGTCAAGTTACAACAGAAGAAGAAACGTTATCACTCCTATTGCCCGACGAATCGGTCTTTCTAGCATGTGGGGTGTTGGTTGTGTGCGGTGTTTACGGGAATAGATAGAAGAAGCGGGATCATGCATAAGGAGGAGGGGAGAGAAAGAATTTATTGATGATCACACCCTAGAACCTTTGAGTTAGGCCCTCGGAAGGTGCACTAATCAACGTTCATCCTTGGGGGATTGTTGATCATGGGACAATTATTACTAAGGTGGAAGGAAAGAAATAGTTCCTAGATCCATTGGGTTTCTTAGGGCGAAACCTTAGATCATCCTCGGCTATGAACAATTAAATATATTTAAAACAACCCTAAATCTAGCATATATGGCATAAGCAAGAAATAAAGCAATTAAAATATACTAAGCATGCAAGCAATAATAATAAAGACAATAATAAAGAACAAGGATATTAAAAAGAGAGTCTTACCAATCAGTAGCAAGACTTGGAGTCGAATCTTGGCGATTCGAGGGGAAAAAAAAGAACTAAGGGTTAAAGCAAGTATGGTCTCGCTTCTCCCGGAGAAAATTGTGTGTTGAGAATGGGAGCCGGGCACCCCTATTTATAGTGTTCGGTAACTGGGCTGGGCCTCTAAAGGGTCGATCGGCTCTAGGATATAAGGGTCGACGGCTCTAATAAAGGGTCGATCGGCCAATGCACGGGCAAAGGGCCGATCGACTCTTCCAACCGGCGTCCTTTTCTGCCGACAAATGACGGCGCAGTGCTTTTGACCTAATAATGAGATTCCTTCTTTAGTGGTTTCGTTTAACCGGCCTGACACTTGGATCTTTGGGGTTTTAATTAATTTAAACCGGGCCCAAGTATTTAGAATACCTTTTTCTGACCGGGTACTAACAAGAGCCCTCGGCGACGCTTCTTGTAAGACAAGTGGGGTCGACGATAAAAGAAAGGATCCGTCCTGAAAAAAGGGATTTCAGGAGGTAAGGAAAGTGATTTTGCGAATGTGAGGTTGGGACTCGATCTGAGTCGCAAAAAAGATGACCAGGTAGGTCAAGCGGCTGGACCCACGTCGGGCTACCTACGTATCCCAAAAGGAATCAAGCCAAGTCGTAGTTCGAAAAGGAGAGTCAAGTATAGTCTTGCCTTCTCCGTGAGAAAATATGTGGAAAGGAAATTCAAGAAGTGTAGTCTTTATTTTTCCGTGTGAGAATATGTGGAAAGGAAATTCAAGAAGTGTAGTCTTGATTTTTCCGTGTGAGAATATGTGGAAAGGAAATTCAAGAAGTGTAGTCTTGATTTTTCCGTGTGAGAATATGTGGAAAGGAAATTCAAGAAGTGTAGTCTTGATTTTTCCGTGCGAGAATATGTGGAAAGGAAATTCAAGAAGTGTAGTCTTGATTTTTCCTTTGAAAATTGAATGTGATGGAACGAATCAAGTGTAGTCTTGATTCGTGTCCCAGCAGAAAGTATATGGGGCAATGTGGAAAAAACTGTGTGGGAATCAAAAACTAAGCATTTGACTTTTTGCGGGAGTCACCCCGAAAAAATATTAAAAAAAAAAGTTTGGAATTTATGAAAATAAAAAAAGAGGAATTATTAAAAAAAAGGGTTTTTGAAAACGGTTATGTTTTGAAAATGGGGGAATTTTTTGGAAAGGGGATTATTTATTTTGAAAAGGAGGAGTTCCTCGGGAAGGGGGAGTAATAATTCAACCGGTCAACTCACTCTGACCGAGGAGGACACGCGTCAGACCTAGAGACTGAAGGGCCGATCGGCCCTATGCTCTGATTGTCTGGGGCCATTTGACGAGGATCGGGGTCACCAGGGAGAGATCTTGGCCGTTGGATCAGGCGAAAGAAGCACAAAATGGGAGGGCCGATCGGCCCTTGACTCCCATTGGCTAAAAATAGCGGCCGATCGGCCTTAAGAGCTGTGTACTCTTCTTCTCCAAATCACTTTCTTCTTCTTCCTCTCGAATGTCTTCCTTACCGCCGAAGTTCTTCAAGGTTTCTTGCCGGAAAATTCTTTGATTTGTGCCGAGATTTCGCTTTGCCATGGATCCCGACGTCGCAGCTTTGGAACGATGGCTCAATCAACCGGATTATTCACCGCTGGGCTCATACACCGGAGGTATAGGCGGTTTTCATGGTTATGGGGGAGAAGTTGGAGCTAGTGGTTATGGCGCCGGGGGTAGCCGCGGTTCGACGCTTAGGGGCGGTTTTGGTGATATGGGTGGTGGTTTTGGGAGGTGGTTATGGAGGTTATGGAGGTGGCGGCCCATGGCGGCAGTGGTGGCGGTTAAGTGGCGGTGCTGGCGGCACCATGGCAAGGTGGTGATGGCGGTGGGCATGGCGGCAACGGTGGTGGCCATGGCGGGAATGGTGGGAATGATGGTGGTGATGATGATGAAGAGGAGGTGGATGTTGATGCCGGGAGAGTGACCTGAGCGACGCCGGCGGAATGCCGAGGCTAGGAGGCGGCGAAGCCGCGTAACTATCGGCCTTCGAGGCCGTTCTCTCGTTGCACAATCGCGGATTTTTACGCGGGCCCGAATTTTCATGGATCCACTGTCTTCGATCCCGTCGGGATGAAGGTACAATTTTTATTTATAATAATTGATGCATGTGCAAAGTATTTTTTATTTAAAATGCGAGTAATGACACATACCCGTGCCGTGTTTACCTGGCAGATGAAGAGTTAAGATGAAGTGGACGTGAGTTCCCTTAAGGCGGTTGGTGAGCCGTGGGCACTTTTGCCACCCGTGAGGGTGGTCCTCGCGAGATGGTGTGGAACTTGGGGTCGGGCCCCTTCTTTGATATGGTTGCACCGACGGGTCGACCCGAAGTGTAATGCGGTGAAGTGAAGGTGTGTCGCGAGTTCTCTCGGGGGACACGACACATACTTTCCATCCTGAGTTGGGGTGAGACTACGATCACTCCTACCGACTTTGCCGTCCTTACCGGGTTGAGGTTTACGGATGTAGTGTTGCCTTTGACGAGACTTTACATTCTCGACAAGGCTCGTCGATTCACTGCTCGGCGCTAGCGTTGCCCGAGCAGAATTTCGGTGTTGACGCGGAAAGCCGTACAAGCTTGTGGAGACTGCTATCGATCGATACAGTAGCCGGTCAATATGGGATGGACGCACTTGTCCGGGATTCCTCTCGTACGGCTTATCAGCCGTCTCTCTTTCCCACCTCCGGGGCCCTGTGCCGATTCTCTTTATTGGGCGCCTTATCCGATTTGGACTTAGTGCGGCATATTTCTTTGGGAGGGGCCGGCTTCGCCGAGCCGTACCGGCCTTGACACCGTCTCGAGGTCCAACACCTCTTCTTTTCGATGCTTTCCACTTTGTACTGGAGGTACGCTAACTCTTGTTATTTTCATTACCTCTTACTTGTTACTTGTCTTTCCGTTTTTTGTAATCTCGCTTCGTCTTTCGTGTGCTCGGGTTTATGAGATCTTCGGGCGTTGCGCCGTTCACCTTACTGACCAGACTGGATGTGCCCGTCTTGCGGTATCGGAGGAAGGAAAACCGGGCCGAGGGATATCCGAAGACAGCTCGCGAATCGGATTTGAGGGCCGTGTTTGATGGTCCCAAGCAGACTCGAGCTTTACTCTTCCCTTGGTCCCCGAGGCTTCGAGGCCGCTGTGCCGTTCGATGTTACCGCTTCCCGCAGACCGCCGGTTGGATTGCTTGCCGACGAGATGTATCCGGGGCGAGCGGGTGTCGAGACAAAGACCATGCGTGGGCTCCTCTTTATGCGCCACAAGATCCTCCCAAGAATATGTGGTATCCTGACCGACCGCCGAGGAGGATGGAGTACCTATATGGGTCCCCGCTCATCACTTCCGCCTTGACATGCCTTACGTAGATTTTGTAGCTCTTTATCTCGAGATCACCACAGTGGTGCGGCGGCCGCCGCGGAGGCTCAGCCGCTGCATGGGGAGCAGGATCCTGCTATTCCCGAGCGTACGGGTGCTCCACCTCCCGAGATAGTAGATATGCCTCCCTTTCCCGATCACTTCTACGCGCACATGGCCGACGGGGAGGTGCGAGTAGACTTGACACCCACGTAGGCCGACGAGGTCGAGGGTGTTCATCTTCCTCCCGCTGGCGCTGGGCCAAGTGGTATGCCTTTACCTTTCCTCTTTATATACCGGTACTTATACTTTAGCCGTGATGTAACTCTCGCCCTTTGATTTTTCGTGTCACTCGGGAGTCTTATGTGCGGCCGCCTGAGGCACAAGAATGCATCGACTCCGTCTCGCCGAGGAGTGCCGTGGCGGCGCTTTCTTGCCAATCCCGAGATCGGTAGATGTGGATCCCAAGACAAATGGAGACAGCGATCCCTGTGGCGAGGGTAGCTCGACATCCGGATTTTCTCGCGCCGTGCCTCGACTTCCCGTAGGGTCATTAGGATTTTTTATTTTTTATGTAGTACCTGTAGGGAAAAAGTAGGAGCATGCAGACACTAGATTTTATGCTGACTCACTGATGTATGCGACTGATTTATGTACTAGTTTATGGATTATATATAAAAGTTAGTCTTTTCTATTTATGTACATTTCTATTTGTGGACATTATCTATTTTTGTACACTGCATTGGACACACGAGGACAAAATGAAATAAAATAAAGTAAAGTAAAAAATTGAAAATAGAAAATAATAATAAAAAATAAAGAATAAAAATAAAATAAAAGAACAAAAAGTGGGGCCTTGAGATTTGTAAAGCCGAAGTTGAGCCGTCGAGAGACCAAAGGGTCGATCGGCCCACATTAAAGGTCCGATCGGCCCAATATTAAAGGTCCGATCGGCCCTATGCGCCGAAAAGGCGGCGGTTGTAATTTCAATGATGGGCCGATCGGCCCTCCTTTTTCCCGCACGGATTTCTTTACTGTCCTTTTCCTGTACGGATTTTGACACCAAAACCTATATAAACCCTTTGTCAGCCGTCGGGTACCACGCACAATTTCTTTTCTCTCTTCTGCTGTTGTTCTCTTCTTCGTACTGTTCTCTTTTTTCTGCCGTGGACAAGCACGATGAATTCTCATCCCTCCGTCTTGATGGAGAAGCAAAACAATTTTTGAGAGTGATTTGGCCGTCGGGGTATCCAAAGTACTCGCTCCGTCCGTCATGCCTTTGACAAACGCTTGGGGTAAAGTGTGTTTGGTCCCTTTTACCCATGCATCCCAACCGGAACTTTTACATGCCGCCGCCGCTGGGATGAATCCAATCACGTTTCAACTTCTCTTACAACGAGATTACACCCACTTACGAGGATTTTCTTGCTCATGTGGAGGGGATGATGTCGCTTGATAGCGGTTCCACAGATAGAGTTCCGTTGGTGACGAGGGTGGCCAAATTTCTCGCATCTCCCTACGGCCGTGGCTAGAGGTTTGGTTGAAGGTGTAGACATAGATATCTCGTGATTTGCCGGGAAGATTTGCTCATGGTGATGACTTTCGACTCGGATTTTGCTTTGGATTGCCTCGGCCCTCTCGCTATTTTCCAAGGTCTCCGTTTTCTCCTTATGCTGGGTGTAGCTACCAAAGGGATGCTTGGATATGGTTGATCGTGCCTGCTCTGGGAGGAGCATCATTCCGGTTCTTGGGCGAGACACTTCATGGTATATCTCGTATAGCTAGGGGTGCTCCGCTTATGACTAGGGCAAGGCCAAATTACCGACCACGTGGCTCGAGGATCGACTTTTGTTCTAGAGATTCCCCTTCGAGTGTTAGGCCTTGGTTTCATGGTTGTAGGAGGAAGATTGATCCGCTTCCGCTTGTCGAACGGGAGTGGAAGATGTATTTGGCGGAGGTGGATACCGATAGGATTCATCGCGAGTACAAGATTGGGCCTTTCCTTCATTCTGAGCCTTCACTTGGGCAATGCCTCGATTCGCGTACTCGCCTTTCGAGACCACCACCTTTTACTATGCAGAGCGGGTACTTCGGCAATATGGCATGGAGCAGTCCGTCCTCCCACTTGGGGAACTTCTCCGAGTTTGATGATTCTCGCCAAAGTTCTTCCAACGGACGCTGTGTTTCGCTTTGATGGTAAGCTTATGGAGTTCTCATGGGATGCCACGAGTCTACCTTGCGCAATGACCCTTAGCACTCATTTGTCGCATGCTTATTTGACATGGTACGAAGAGAATTTGGGACCGATGAGGGAGACTTTGTATGACTTGAGACGGAGATTGGTCCCTAACATATCTTCGAGCCGTTTCTCGTAGACAAGGAGGCTTGGGGATTTCTCTAGACACAGGGAGGAGAATCCTCCCAAGAGGGATGGAGCGGAAGTTGAAGGGTAAGTGCGATCGAGGAGGTTCCCCCATTGAAGAAGAAGTATCCGCCTTATTTTAAGAGAGAGAGTAAGAAGAAACCGACTCGACGAGCCGCCAAGAAGAAAGACGGAGATTGAGGGGCCTAGTGCCAAGGAGTAGACCTTATATGTCCGAGTATCCACCCACGCTCATATGCACACATTAGTTATTTATTTTGTCTTTTAATTTTTTTAATTTCTTTGCAAGTTATTTAGTCATTAGTATAGTCGAGCTTAGACTCATCAAATAAGTGTAATCATGCATTGATTGTGGAATGAAAAAAGTTTATTGCTTTAGTAAAAACAAAGATTGGATTTTTATTTATTTTTTGGACCGCGCCGATTAAGGCCGCCTACGTTCCCCTTTTACAATGAGAACCAAGGGGCTCAGTCGTCGTAGTTCATTTTCATCAAGCTACTATTTTTAGAAAGGGGAGATAGAAGTGGAAAAATTTTTTTTTTTTTTTTTTTTTTATTTTATTTGCTCTAACTTTTGCCTAGACCGCCCTTTACGGGTTTTCAATCTAGCGAGCTTTTGAACGCACCCTTTCTTTTTGTTGCTAGACCGCCCTTTGCGGGTTTTCAATCTAGCGGGCTTCTTTTGCGTTTTTTTTTTTTTTTTTTTTTAGAGGGGGAGGAAGAGCTTAATCATAGTAGCGCTCTCGAGCTTGCCGAGGTTGGTGGGCTCCTTGAATTCGTTGCCATCCAAATCGCCATTTTAACCGCTCCACCCGAAAATATCTTCTTGATCACATACGGGCCGGTCCATGTAGGGGCCCACTTCCCAGGATTGAACTTGTTGGGAAGTTGCCGCTTCAAAACCAAATCTCCTTCCTTAATATCTAAGTGGCCGCACCTTTGTTCAAAGCCCCGTCGTCCGTCTCTCGATAGGCTCGGATGTGTTCCATGGCTTTGAGTCCGCGCCGTCAAGTGTGGCCAACTCGATCATATCGACTACGGAGCCATTCAACTTCGCTTACTTGATTCTCTAATAAAATTCTCAAGGACGGGACTTCCAACTCAACCGGAGTACTCGCTCCATCCCATATGTCGAGCAAAAGGAGTTTCGCTCGTAGCCGTACGAACGGGAAGTTCTATATCCCCAAAGTGCCAATGGTAAGTTTCTCGGGCGCTCCCTACCTCGAACCGCCGTCTTCGATTATCTCGCTCAATCGTTTTGTTAGCCGCTTCGATCGCTCCGTTGGTCCGAGGCCTATAAGGGGAAGACTTCGTGCCGGGTAATCTTGAACTCGCCGCAACTTGTCACAATCTCCGCCGAAGTGGGACCCGTTGTCCGAGATAATCTCATTTGGTACTCCATATCGCACATGATGTCCTCCTTAATGAACTCGCCACCTTTTTGGAAGTCAACACCTTGTAAGATTTTTGCCTCGATCCACTTAGTGAAGTAATCCATCGCTACTAATACAAAACAAGGCCCATTGCTTCCCTGGCGGTGTAATCTTGCTAATCACATCAATCCCCCATGTCGCAAATGGCCAAGGGGTTACCATGCTATACAACTCGTGAGGGGGTACATGGTTCAAATTGGAACACATTTGGCATTTGGGACATTTCCGCACAAACCGGATGCGCCGGCTTCTATAGTGACTCCAATAATAACTCCAACCGTGTGATTTTCTCGTCTCAACATTCTGGCATTCATGTGTGGACCGCATAAGCCATCGTGT
The DNA here is from genome assembly GCA_022495995.1 of Adenophora triphylla var. japonica. NCBI lineage: Eukaryota > Viridiplantae > Streptophyta > Magnoliopsida > Asterales > Campanulaceae > Adenophora > Adenophora triphylla. Next base: position 193,061 of record JAFEMH010004592.1, read on the forward strand.
ACTTCTTCCATGATCACTTCTCGCTCGTTTCGCGTCTACACAGAGTAACAGGAGACCATCGTAGTGTCTTTTGCATACAACATATCATCTAGTAAAACAAACCGTCCGGCCAATCGCTTCAATGCTCGCAAACTTTGGCTTTCACGTCCCCTAGAAAAGACACATTACCCTTCTTGAGATACTCATAGATTTGTGCGTACTCACGGTTCCTTATTCTCCTCGATGTCGTCAATCTCGCAGCAAAGCAGGCTTCGTAGCGCAAGCGGGGTTCTCTCTCTTCGCCAACTCGAACGGTTTTACGTACATTCCGTGAGGGATCTCGACCAGAGAAGCCAGCCAGAAGCTAAAGGCCGGCAAATCTATTTCTGTCCTCGGGTAGATAATGGAATGTCACTTCCTTGAATTGCTTGACAAGCTCTTCCATATTGAGTCTCTGACATCAAGTTGCAAGTAGGGGTCAGCCTTCCACTTCTTAGATGTCTCGATTGATAATTAAAGCCGAATCTCCGTATACTTCCAATTCTTTCACATTACGCTCTAAGGTCGCTTCTAAACCGGCTATGCATGCCTCGTATCTCACCCGCGTTATTGGTGGTTGTAAAATTCACTTGATGGCGATGGGGGTGTGCTCATCTTTGGGATCAACCGTAAGGATTCCCACTCCGTTGCCTCTTGTTTGCGGCTCCATCAAAGAATAGTTGCCATCTCTCTTCCGTATCAATGCTAAAAATCCCCTCGTCCGGAAATTCCGGTTCAAGCCCCCGTTTCTTCAGACTTGGAAACTCTCGCTAAATGATCCGCCATGGCTCTCCCTTTAATCAAGCTTTCTCAAGACATAGGTGATATCGAATTTCGTAAATACCGACCATTTGGCTAATCTCATGGACAGAGAAGGTTTGTCAAACAAATACTTAATTGGATCCATCTTCGACACTAGCGTAGACCGGATGTGCCGACAAGTAATGCTTGAGCTTATTAACCACCCAAACTAGCCCTAAGACAGTCTTTTCCAATGCCGAGTAGTTTAGCTCACTCCCTTGCAACTTTCGACTAACAAAATAAACGGCGTTCTCCACCCGAGAGTCCTTGGCTTCTTGTGCCAAAGATAGCCCCAACGGCCGTATCGGTACCGTTAGGTACAATAGCAACGGTTTCTCCGAATGTGGGGGCGAAGGATAGGGGATTGACCAAGTATCTCTTGATTTCCTCGAAGGCTTCTTGACACTTCCATTCCAATCTATACTTGCGGTTTTCTTCATCAATCTAAAAATCGGCTCACACATGGTAGTTAATTGATTAATGAAGCGGCCGATGTATCAGAACCGTCCCATGAATCCCTTTAACTTCCTTTTCGTGCGTGGTGGCTTCATCTCCATGATGGCTTGAATTTTCCTTCGATTCGCCTCAATCCTCGCTCGGTGACCATGTAGCCCAGACCTTTCCTCGAATAACCCCAAATGTACACTTGGCAGATTCAAACGCATTACGTGCTTTCCTCGGCCCGTCGAAGAACTTCCTTAAATCAATAAAGTGCCGTCGCTCCGACCCTTGAATGAATGATCATATCGTCGACATACACCTCAATCTCCTTATGGATCATGTCATGGAATAATGCCGTGACCGCCTTCCGGTATGTAGCCCCCGCATTTTTCAATCCGAATGGCATTACAAAGGTAACAAGATGTTCCCCATGGTGTAGTGAAAGCCGTCTTTCCCCGGGTCTCGCTCCGCCATCTTAATCTCGATTATATCCCGCAAAACCATCTACAAAAGACTTGACCTCGTAGTTAGCAAAGCTGCATCTACTAGTACATGTCGATATCAAGGGCAGCGGGAAGTCGTCCTTCGGGGCTAGCCTTGTTGAGATCACTAAGTCAACACAAACTCTAACCTTGCCATTCGATTTACCGACCGTCACAATATTAGATAGCCACGTCGGATACTCAATAACTCGATAAAGCCCACTCTGAGGAGCTTCTCTATCTCTTCTTTAACTTGCAGAGACCATTCTCGCTTAATGTTGCGCACTTCTCGCTTTGACCGGCTTCAAGGCGTCCGGTGTTAGTGGTATTCTCGTGCTCCACTATCGAGTTATCCAAACTCGGCATATCCTTGTATGACCATGCGAACACATCCGAATACTCCTTAAGCAAATTTCAATCAATGCTTCCCTTTCACTCCCTTCAAGAAGCTTCCAATCCGTGTCTCCTCGCTCTTCTTCCTGTTCCCAAATTAATACGTGATAACACTCTCATCGGCACTTGGGCCCGACCTTCCTTTTGATTGATAACTTGCTTAGAACTTTCTTTAATGTATTCATTGTTTAGCCAGTGGTCCGCTTCTTCTAATGAGTCATTATTAACTAAGTTAATTTGATTAAGTTTGAGCATTATTTTTAGTTAATTTATCATTAAGAAGATTGGCTATGAGGGGATACTCGTAAAGATCTAGTTTTTCATTCATAGCGAAAGGGAAAACAACATTTGCAACTAACTCATAGTCTTCTCGACGTGAGGTCATCGACTTGGAAGACGACTCAAACTCAAAAGAAAACACATCGTACTCAAACAAAATGTATGACTCAAGAAACAGAGGATTTGGGGGAATCAGTGGGAGACTCGACGGGAGGAGGCATCACCCCAGCTCTTCAACCACGTATTCCTTCTCGTGGCTACGGTCCGCCAAATACGCACCAATTCTTCAAATGTTTTCCAACCACGGGCGTCACCAACGTCCTGATCCGTATCGTCTCGCCATCTCTCGCCCAATGATCGCAACCATATCGTCTTCTATATTCGTATTCCCCAAATGCCGCAATGTGCTTCCGACCATCCCATTCTTCCGCATCCTCCGAAACCGCAATGTTCTCAACCAACGGCTCCTCCAAAGATACCGCCCTAGCCGATCGCCAACCCATCTTCGGCCTTGATGACCGTAAGTACCCCAACTGGATCACTCCCTTTCAAACACACGGGAAACACCGTAGACTCATCCACGCAGCCTCTCGGGGACCTCTCTCACTCAAAACCCTCTCAAAACCCTCTCGAACCCCCAAACAAACCAAGGGAGGAGCCTTTCTCGGGATAAAAGGGACAAAGGACCTTTTGGGAATTTTCAGAAATCGTAGCAATTAAGGTCCGTACGGACCTCTCTTTGTTTCAATGATTACTAAATCCCCTTAAAGTCCACAATATTCCCTCAAATCCCTAAGAAATGATGACTTCCATGCAGAGTTGGTCCGTACGGACTCTTTGCATGCAAGCATGGTCCGTGACGACCTTATTGCATGGGGGACATCATCATTCCGTAATATTCTCCATCATTGCGCATTCCCTCAAATCGAGGAAATCCAAAATTCTCGGATAACCAAGAAGGTCCGTACGGACTCTTTGCTCCGAAATTTTTACTATAAATGAGGGCTCCCCTCCTCATTTTCACACACCTCCCTCTTCTCTCTTCCTCCCTTAGCCTTCCGCTCCCTCTAAGTCCTCTTGAGGCACTCCCGCCCCTTTCGGATCCTTCCGAGGCCTTCCGAGCTCCCTCGCGGTGCTCCGAAGCCTCCCCGAGCGCTCCCGAGACGCTCCCGCGCTGCCCCGAGGCACTCTCGAGGTACTCGAGGCCCCCTCGTGGTACTCCGAGGCCTCGTCGGTCTTTCCACGGTGTCCCGCTCTTTCCCGAGTCAAACCGACGATCCCAAACCACGCCGAAATCCCGCCCGAGTGACTCCCGCCACCACAACGCACGCCGAACCCTCTCGCCCGAGTGATCCCCGACGATCCCCACGCACGCCGAATCCTCTCGCCCGAACGCAGCCTCGCAACCTCAACTCACGCCGAAACTCGTCCGCGGACAACCGGCATCTCCCGGCTAATCCCGATCCGTACCGGAACGCTACTCCGACCTCAAACACCATTCCCTGCCGAAGACAAGACGCGAACCAACATTGGTAAGGCTTCCTTCCATTACTATTTCAATACATTTTCATACATAGCATACAATGTAGACATCCGATACATCATGCATTTTTAAAAAGCACACACACACACACACAACATTTAAAGGATATTAGGGTATCCGAAAGACTCGTTTTACGAGGCTACTCGGGTGAGCTCTAATATTCTAATATTCTCTTCCCGGGAGTCATCTCGACCTCCGAACTCAAAATCTCATCACACAAAAACAGCTTTAAAAATTATCTTTAAACCGATGCCCTTTTTCAATAAGTTTTGGGCTTAATAAAAACGGCGTGGCGACTCTATAAAAAAACAAAACGGCGAGACACGCCGCTCCAACGCGAAAGATGCCGCATGCCGGGGCCGCGAGGCCCGGCTCGGATCCGGGTAATTTCGCTGGCGACTGGCTGGGGACATTTGTTTTAAAAACTTTTAAACAAAACAAAAGATTTTTAAAACGATGATGAGGGTCAAACTTTCATTTTACCCCTTCCTTTAATCTGTGTGGTGTGTGTGCACGTGCTTCGTTTTTATTTTACAAAAAAAATAAAAATACAAAAAATGCATCAATATACATCTCGTGCATACATTTAAAATTCTTCAAAAATTTCTATTTTACTCGTAAAAGAATTTTAGAGACCGCACACTACGCGCATCGTCGCCTTGCTACACCGCACTCTACCACACCGCCGCCGTTACACCGCACACTACGCGCACCGCCGCCGGATACACCGCACACTACAACCCTTAACCCGGGAGTGGTCTCGCCTTGCACCCGTTTGGTCTTCCTAGGCCTTCGGGCGCGCACGGATCATTCCAAACATCCCATCCTAGCCAAGCGTCAACCCCGCACGTTTGAGTCTTCGAGTCACACTCGTCCGTACTTGCTGGTTTTTACTCAGCCTCGTGTCATACAAACTCGGATACATATACCATGCCGGCCATTTTCTCGAGTCAAGGCTCTAACTCAAGATCCTCGCGCAAGCAAAGCGATGAAAGGTCACGCTAAAATCTTGACTCGATCTTGATTTCCGGCTACACCTGCACGATGTTCCGTCCCGGATATACATCCATGCTCGCATGACACCATGTCATCACGCCTTTGATACGTCACCATGACGATATGACTCCACCCTAACGCCTAACGTCGCGTATCCCTTGCGCAAGCAAGGTAAAGAGAGGTCATGCCGAACTCTTGACCCGATCTTGACTCGGGCCGGCTCGGTTCACTATTCACATGGCTAACGCATCAAAACGAACATGACAAAGCCCGGTCCTTAGGTTCGCTTTTTCTTTAGGCCGTGGAAACCGCTTGCACTATAGGACCTCGCCCGGGCCGGCCCACCCCGGGACGTCGAAATACAAAAAGTGCAAAACGAGTGGCTTATAGCCGCACGTATGGTCTCCATCGACCCAGATCTAGCATAGTTGCGAAAAGAAGAGCAATCTTTTCCAACCTACCTAGGATTCTCGAGAAAATATGTTTTAAGTAAATTAAAACAACAAAAAAAATCGAAAATAAAAGAAACGGAAACCGCATGCCACGTGAGCTTTCCCCTTCTATCCCGTTAGCCATTCCCGTGTTCTAAACCTTGCCCGTCACCCTCCAAATAACCGAGAGTGGCTGAGAATCCCCGGAAGCCGCCTTTTCGCATTGAGATCACAAGGTCCGATAGCCCTTCCAGCCCAACGGTCCGCACTGCCCGATACTCCCCACGACGGATCAACGCATAACAACAGGGAAACGGAACCCCGCCACTAAGGAATCTCCACAATGGAGGAGGTGCTGCGAGCCTTCGAAGCCATCAAGAAGCGCCAAGAAGAACAAGCAAGCCCGGATCGTCGACACCTTGCGTCTTCGAGGAACAGCTGCAGCTTCCCAACCCGATGGAACCTTTGTTCTCATAGAAGACGAAGACATACCTAGCTCCCCGGTTTCTCAAAGCTATCGAAAGTCCCGCCTCCGCCAAGCTACGAGATCCCAAAGAACGCAGCGCCTCCGCCAAAGCTCCTCCTAAGACGCGGGCCAAGCAGCCCGACATGCTCGCCTCGGGGACAGGCTGGGCTTTCTTGGCCCGCACATCAAGCTCGGCAGATTATCAACAAAGACACATACGTGCCTCCGCCGTATCCCAATGCATCTCGGTATCCCCTGTGATTCAATCCTTCGCCTCTCTATACGAGCTCTCAAGCAATCACAATCAGAAGTCCCCATTCTTACCAGCCAGACAAATGCATCCCGAGCTGGATGATCCCGACATCTCAAGCTTTGCCACCCGCTAGCCTCGCCAATTGGGGCTAACGAATCTAACAAGTTTCCCCAGCTTCCCAAACACAACCTCTACTGACCCTCGGCAATCACGCCTCAACTTCAACACCCTGTGGTATGGGTTGGTATACACTCAACTACTCTCCTCCAAGACTCCCGAATGGCGATCCCATCACCCAATCCACTTCATCTTCGATTTCCGTCCCCGAAAAACGGTAACCCACCTCGCATACCGACCCCTCACATGGCTTGGTTGATCGAATGCAGATTGAAAGACATGCAAGGCAAGCTAGCTAGTTTCTCGGAAGGACTCCCTCCCGCCTACCGATCCGAACAAAGTGGTCCCTCTCCCTCCAAAGTTCAGATGCCGGAAATGGAAAAGCTCGACTAAACGTAATGCCCAAAACCCACATCAAGACACCTACGTCCCAGATGAGAGCCAAAGTGGGCAACTCCTCGAACAGTATGGGCGCTATCATTTTCAAAGATTCCCTCAAATCCACAAAGACTAAGGTGGTTCCTCAACGTGAAGGCGTAAAACCGCCCTCCACGTGGGATCGATCGCCGAAATCTTCCCTGAGAAGTACCGCGCCAATCTTGGAATGGGAAACAAACCGCCATGCACTTCTCGCAAGCCACCGAACAAAAGGATGACGAACCAAAGGGGCGAGACTACAAAGATGGAACTCGGAAGCTAAGCGAGATAATGGATCTCACTTTCCAGCAAGAAGAGCAGATGGACATCTTTCCATTCCTCCGCCTCAAACCATCTTTGAGGACTTTGATCGCCCACCCATTTCTATCCGCACCTCCGTGCCAGCCGGGTCAACGCCGGACTGAAAGTTTGAAAAGACTCCGAGTCTTCAAAAGGCAACAAAGCAACCCCCGCTCTCATCTTACCGCTTATCGAACAAACCTCGGCAACCTTCAACTCCTGCTTTCCGACCAAAGTGAAAGGAAGCAATGCCGAATAATACGCACTACATTCGAACCTGGAGCTCAAGTAAACCGCGATCACAGCAAACTCCCCAAAGAATAACAACAACCCTCGCTTCCCACGCTTCCAAAAGATTTAGATAACCTCGGAAATGCCCTCGGGTCAAGTATTGAAGCTGTGAAACGAAATCTTCTCAAACCACTCGAGAATTTCCAACCGAAGACTCTCAAACCCAACATGGGACACATGAGCAAAGCACCGGCGCCTTTCCACAACTACCCCGGCCACACCACCGACAATTTGCTTCGTGCTCAAGTGCAGTGGTTCCAGGCTCATAGAGGAGTGGAAAATTGGAAACGCCTCTCGTGGTCCCAATGCACTCATCGGGAACCATTCCCCCAACGACAGTGGTAAAACTCAATAGCCTTTGACGAAACTTCCAAGCGAGAGCAGCACTTCGCAAATTTCCAAGACCGTCAAAGATGCCGTCCCGCTACGAGATCGGGAGCTGTGAAAACCAGAGCTTCCAAGAGATTCTCGCCAGCTGCTGACTGTGGAATTCCGACAAGAACGCCCAAGGGCAAATCGTCTCCCTACGCATTCTTCGCCCCGCCCAAGGCATACAAATGGATGGATCGAACGTTCCCCTAAGAGACTCTGAGTCTCGACTGTAGCACGGGAAGCTGCTTTCAGCCTTCACGTACGATCAGCGACTTGCCAATACGCAGAATCGGCACAACGGCTTTCTCCTCCTCATCCTCATAAAGATGTAGATGTTCTTTCCTTCCGAACGCTTTTGATTGATAACGGCCCTCAGCCAACATCATCGCTTGAAAGCACATTGAAAAGACTCCGCATCGATCGCTTCCTTCTCGATAAGGCCTTCACCTCGTAACGAGCCTCACGACTCCACCACCACCAATCGTAGGAGTGCATCAATTTCGAGATCCATCTGACGTATAATCGAGTTTGCAGAGAGTTCCAAGTCATGGAAATCAAACCAACCTTCTCTCGCTTGGTTGGGACGGCCTCGATACATCAAGATGAAAGCAAGATCATCTACTCTTCTTCACCAACATGCGTGAAATGGTCATCAATGCCAAATGAGCGAGTCGAAGCTGATTCCGCGGAAGCAAGGCAATGGCAAGTGCTCGCCAGCAAGCTACTTACCCGTAAGAAGGTCCCGACATGACCGAATACTCTTCTCCTGGATGGATTCTCCCACCCACCGTCCCCGCTATGAAAGCGGGATCTCACATCCATCGAGCTCTAAGCCGCGACGAGCCGGAAATTGGAAGAACTCATGGGGCCGTGATGACAACTCGATATATGCATGATCGCTAAGAATGCTTCGAGAGAGGATCAAGAGATGGATGCCCTAATGGAGATTGATCGAGGAGCAGACCCTTACTTCGCCGAAAACCTCTCTTGCAAATCCGGCTCATCACCGATCCCCTGGGCACAAGACAACCCTCTAGCCGACACTCTCGGATCTTACGGGG
>JAFEMH010004593.1:0-201717 GCA_022495995.1 Adenophora triphylla var. japonica
GGTGGAATACGAGGGGCTTATAGACGTAGTGACGGGGCCCAGTCCGGGAATCGAGTAGTTTGCGAAAAGAAGAGCAATCTTTTCCAACCGATTAGGTTAATAAAACATGTTTTAAGTAAACGTGAACAAATAAGCTTGCATGTTGCATGAGCCTAAAGCCCAAACACCTACCCTCCTTCCATTCCCAGAGACATCGAACCTTCATGTCCTTTCCCATGACTCACGCACAAAGCTTGGTTTCGGGCACCGGGTCACCGTTTGATCGAGTTAGGGAAGAGTCAGCGCATCGTCGGCTTCGCCATTTGTTCCAGACTCCGGGTTTGAGAATGTACGCATCGGCCGGTAATGATGGGGATAACGTCACTCCGCCTCCCGGGACCCCTCGAGACGAGCAACGGTGGAATCGGTTAGCGAAACGAGATGAGGTTACGGCAGGAAGCACGGCTAAACGGCCTTATGGAGGCTATTAAGAGTCACGGTCGGCCGCCGGCCTCAATCCGGATGGCACCTTCACCGTGGAAGAAGGCGAGGATGCCAACCCCACTCTCGGTCGCCACGATTACACCGAGGATGCCGCCACCCACCTCCTATGGTGCCACTACCCAGAACCCATGCTCCTCGATTTTCGGGTCGGCCCGGCTCCCGACCACGAGACCACCGGATCCATGCGGCAGACGGCACTGAAATCGGTGGGGGCAAAATCGGTACGGAATGTCTTCTCATGGTTGGGGCTATCTCGGAATGCCACGGCTAATCGGGATCCCTCCTCGGTTCGGAACCGATCAATCCGGACCTTCACGGCAACGGCCGCGGTTCGGAATGCCGCGCGGCAGTTACGGGCCACGATCGGGAGCCTCTCCTCGGAAACAGTACTAGTTCGGCCGCTCCTCACACAAATCCATTCCTCACTCGAGACTTCTATGGGTTACCAAGCCTCCATCCCGGTGTCATCTGAATCACCGGGACCGCAGTACCCCGGGTTACACACCTTCACCACAAGCGGCCATGCAATTCAACAATCGGGACGGCGGCCGCACTCGAAGCCTACTTACGGGCCCCACTCTGGAAATCCAAGTTATCCAGGCTACATCGGGGCTGCCCCACCTACTTTGCCGGTTGAAAATCCACGGCAAGCCGCAAGGTTCTACCCTTTTGCTCGAGGCTCCTACTCATGCTCCCCAGGGTAACTCGGCCCGGGACGGGTTTTCACCTACGTCCCCGGACCGGCCGTTCCCTCCACCGATCTGCCTCCGGTGGTAGCTCCTCTCTCTAGCTCGGCCACTAGCTTGAATGCCATGGTTCCGCCACAAGACCCTCATCGGCTTTGGTTCATGGAACAACACAAGGAAATGAAAGCGCGGTCTTGAGCCCGGCGCAGAAAGTACGCCTTAGGCCTACGAGACCCGGACTCCATTGTTCCCTGCCCCACAAATTCGTGATGCCAAATCTGGATCTCTTTGATGGAACCGCATGTCCGAAAACCCATTTGGACACGTATACCTTGGCGATGAAAGCCAAAGGATGTACCCAATCGGCGGTGGTGACTATTTGATCTATCCTTGAAGTCCGGTGCCTTAAAGTGGTTCTTCCGTTTGAAACACGAAGCCGGGGCCACATGGGACCAAATTACCAATGCCTTCACGAGAAAAATATAAGGCCAACTTGGAATGGGAAACAAATAGGGTTGACCTACAAACAACGGTGCGGCGTCACTGATGAGAATGTTGGGGACTTTTACAAGCGGTGGAATACGAAACTCGGTGAAATGGCCATCCCTCCTTAGAAGAGGAACAAGCTGGACATCTTCCGGTCATGCTTGAAACCACATCGAGAGCCTCCCTCGGTCACTTCCCATACTCGAGACTTACGGGCCATGGTTAACTCTGCGGCTAAGTTTGAAAAGGCCTACAATCGGCAACCAGCTGCTGCACACCTACGAGATATCGGGCTCCTCCTGCAAACACCGCCCCTGCTCCTGCTAAAGGCAAAGAAATGATTAACTATGCGGGACGGGAATGTAATAACACGACTCCTTTTGCTCCCGGAAACCGGCCGAGCCCGGACCGCGGGTCATAAATCTCGAAAACTTTGGAATGCCCTGAATGACATCTTTAGGGGGCGGTGAAAGAAGGCTTCTTTGCGGCCTTTGGAGAATTTCCAACCCGGAAATCCGAATGCTCCCGTGGATACTACAAAGTATTGTGCCTTTCATCAAGCTCACGGACATCGGCCGGCATGCTTTACTCGAAAAAGGCAATCCGGGGGCTAATAGAGCAAGGAAAGTTGGAAGGCCCCGAAGGGCCCTAACACGATCAAAAATCATTTGCCACGGAACCATAATCGAGTGAATATGATTGAATGCGGAGAATCTTCACACGCCCGGGGAAGATGCTTGATGAAGGTCCCCAAATACCCGTGGCCAACCTCGTCGAGGATCTGAATTCGGATTCCCCCTCGGCCTCGAGGATATCGAGCGAATCGACCCATCTTGGTCTCATGTCGGAGACTCCTTGCAAGAATACGAGGCCCGCTATTTTTCGGGTGAAGGGAAGGCCGATACCGAAGAAGCTGAGGCTGTTCCGCTCGAACATGAAAGAACTATTTATACAAGATGGTTAGAACAATCAAGAAAGATTGAGCAAGAAAGTTTCCGGCGAGCACTGTCTTGGGGCTTATCGGCAAAGAGGCCGAAGAGCATGCGGAGCTAGTACACTTCTGCAAATTGGCTTTGGGAGAGCCCGAATATGATCCAGAAACAGTGAAGAATCGGAAGAGGAGGATTCCTTCTATATCCTACACAGTGTCAAATATGTGCCACCCCTCTCACTCTTCCCCCGCAATTTACGGGAGGAGAAAGGCTGAATCGCGATTACCATCACTTAGGGAATGGGAGCATATGACAACCTGCGGTGCACGCACCCCTCTTCCCCTAACAGATTTGACCGTCGCTCTCTCTCGGTGATATCCCCGTGGTATGGGAAGACGATTCCGATGATGGCGATGACGATGATGATGACGAGAGCGAAGAGTCGGCGAGGCCCCGATCCGGAAACAATGCGGAACAATCATGCCGAGAAATGAGCCCGTAGGAGCCGGGCACAATGGTGGTTATCGGCAAGCGACAACGAAGAAACTTCGGAAGACGAATACGAGGCCGAGGACATGAAGGCCATGAAGTTTCATGGATGCGAGCACGTGGATGTCTTAGAATTCAACACTGCCTACCATGCTTTGGGGAAAGGGTTTTCGGGTATCTGTCTAAGCGAATAGTTGAAGATACGCTAGAAAGAGGAGGCGACTCCCATCCTCTCCAATGAGAAAATCACTATTGTCGAGATCAAACCCGCCCGAAAGCAAAGTAACAATTCTTGTCAAGGTGACCCGAGAGGAAATCACTTTCCGGAATGTATTTCGGCTCTCGAGAGAAGTCTGGAAACCGGCATGATACACGACGCTCCTCCCACACGAGAATGCTATAATCATCTCCGGCTACGAATATTACAGAAAGGAACAAGAATGGCTACACTATACCGGGGAAGAAATCGGCAAACCGCCAAGCCCCGACAATAGCGACTCTTGTTGCATGATGACAATGAGCAAGGCCGGCCATGAGAGTGAATCAGAGGACGCCCTAGCTATGTGGGCCATCCAGGGGGCAACAACACAACCCCAGACTCAGAAGCCGGTAACTTGGGAAGCGGTTATAAGGGCCGCCCGGGGAAGAGGCCGGTACGGCTCAAGCTCGGCCCGCACCGTTGCCGAGGCTCCGTCGGAACCAATGGCCAATAGCCAAAAGGGCTCCCAGATTGACCTTGGCGGCCTTGAAGAAATCCGGTCAAGAGACGGCGATGAGGAAGTTAATCTGTTAACCCGATGCAGGCAAATCTTCCAAGGAAATCCCAAAGCGAGATAAGAAGGCCACGAGATCAAGCACCAAAGAAGATCGCCGCCCCTATGCTAAGGCAGTGAAACTCCAGGACCACGAAAAAGAGGATCCCGTGCTCACCCGGTTGAAGCAAACACGAGGCCAACATTTCCCTCTGGTCTCTACTCACTTCGTCTTATCCCCATAGTGGAAAGGCTGGAAGAAAGCTTTGGCTCGCACTCTCGTGCCTATTGATGCTACTCCCGATGATGTGGTACGGTGATTGGAAACATCCACTACGGGAACATAATCACTTTCACGAGATCTCGACCTCCCTCAATTTGGGGCGATCATAATGAGCCTCTCTTCATCACGATCCAGTTTGGATGAACGACGCCTCCCTCGGGTCTGGTTGATAATGGGTCCGGAATGAACATTCTTCCGGCAAAGATCATGAGCTTGCTTGATATCAAGACTACGAGACTTGAAGCCTTCTTCTCTCACGATCAAGCTTACGACTCAACATCCCGGCGAGTCCTCGGAGTTGCTACTTTAGACCTCTGGTTTGGACGAGAAATTGATACTGTGGAATTCCGGGTTATCGACATCCCGATTACTTTCAATGCCTGTGAAGACCTTAGGCTGCACCAAGTCAAAGGGTCGCCTCGAAGCCTCCACCGGTGTGTGAAATTCGTCTCGAATGGGGATCGACGACCATTTACGGGGATTTAGTCACTTTAGAGGGCACGGATACGGGCGGAATACCTATTACGGAAATCAAACATGACGAGGAAGGTCACATGCTAACGGGCTTCACGGTCGAGCCTCCCGAGGCCCAAGTGTGCAACATAGATCGACGGTCACTCGGGATAAAATCCCACCGGTCTTGAAAATGATGAGAAAAATGAGCTATCTACGGCCTCGGTGCAGGGAAGCGCCAACAAGGAACTTTCAAACTCATCGAAGTGAAAGGACAAAATACTCGCCACGGCACAGGATATGAGGCCTCCCCGGTGGACCTTTGCAAAGGGAAAAAGATTTGAAGGCTGCCACAGGAAAGGTCCCGGTTGACAATCCCAAATCTCTCCCCTTCGGTCCTAATTTGGGTGACTACTTTGTAAAGGGTCCCACACAACCGGGAAACATCCACGAGCCCACTCCTACGGAAGGATGGCTAAAGCTACGGGATAGCCTCAACAAGTTCGGGGGAACCAAGGCTAACCCGGTCCGTAGAATGTTCCTGGACCTACCCAGATACACAGGGCTACCACTACCATGAAGAGTGAGTATACCTTCGGGCGTGCGACACAGTGGAACAGGTTCGAGAAGCTCACAACCACTATTCCTACTGCCGGGGAGATCCGAAAAACGAGTTCGAATTGACGGTGCCAAAAGCTAAGGCCACGGAATTTCCCTCGAGATGATTGGGATGGTGCAGTTATGCGGCAATTGTTCGAAGAAGAAGTCCAGTGCCGGACACGATTGATCTCGGCTCGGTCAAGAGATGATAGCGGCAATTGAGAAAGGAAAACAAAAACGGCCACGGTTCGAGTCATGAGGCCACCAAGCGATGCCGCTAAGAATTGGGAAACTCTCTCGGGCCGTCCGCGACTAAGGAGGAAATGATCACCAAGCTTGGATTGGTACCCCGTCCCTTTGTGTCAATCTAGGACAAGTCCTCCCAGTCTCTCTGTTAAGATCGAGTCTCTAGGGTCGTCCAGATGGCCTTACGCACGAAGACTACGAGTGCAGTAGCAAGCCTTTGTATTCCACTTTCGTTTTCAATGAAATGACGAACCTTTACGAGTATCCCTTGATTGCCACTTTAACTAATGATGAATTAATTAATAAAAAATTTTTAATAATAATTCATTAGATAAAGAAACGAGACACATTAAACAAAAAAAAATCAAACAACAAAAAAAAAAAAAAATCTTTAAGCGGGTTGTCAGGGAAGAGGAAAATCGAGCCCAGTGCTAGAAGAGATTTTGACAAGTGTGAATTTGGGAACTACAGAAGAGCCTAAAGAGACGCAGATTGGTTATTTCTTCGAAGGAAGTGGAAAGGATGCTCTGCAAAATCCTACAAAATCCTCAATTCAAAGAAAGTTGCCCTCTTCATCAAAGAAAACATCATGTGCAGATACGGGTTGCCGGCGAAATCATTTCGAGATAATGGATCCCACTTCGAAGGGGAATGTGACAAGTTCTTTGGCGGAATTCCGAATAACCCGTCACAAGTCATCACCCTACGGGCCCCCAAACCAACGGAGCCGTCGAAGCGGCAAACAAGACTACGGAAAATATCATCAGGAAAATGGTGCATCCCAGGCGAGATTGGCCCAGAAGTTACACGGCACTGCGGGGCTACGAGAACATCGGTCGAACGGCAAGCGGGAAACACCTTTTGCCCTCACATACGGAATGGAAGCCGTACTCCCAATCGAGTGGAAATACCCTCGCTCAGGTATCTTCTTTGGAAAGCCGAATCAACGAGGTCGAATGGCTCCCGAGTCGCCATGATGAATTGGCCCTACTAGACGAACGCCGGCGAAGGCCATGGAACACATCCGGGCCTACCAAGGAAGAATGGCTAGAGCCTTCGACAAGAAAGTAAAGCATCGGGAGATCCGAGAAGGTGATCTCGTTCTAAAAGAAAAGCCCCGGTCCGTATCAACCCTCTCGGCAAATGGGAGCTGTATGGGTCGGGCCATATGTCGTCCGAAGATCTTCTCCGGAGGAGCCATGCAACTTGCGGACCTCGGCGGGAATCCCTTTGTACACCCGGTGAATGGTGACAAGGCTGCGCGAGATACTACGCGTAAAAAAAAAAAAAAAAAAAAAAAAAAAAAAACAAAAAAAAAAAACAAAAAAAAAAAAAACAAAAAAAAAAAAAAACAAAAAAAAAAAAGAGTGCTAAAAGAGTAATACCCAACTAGGTTAGAAACCCGAAAAGGGCGGCCTAGGTAAAAAACGAGGGTTGCACCAAAAAAAAAAAAAAAAAAAACAAAAAAAAGAGTGCTAAAGAGTAATACCCAACTAGGTTAGAAACCCGAAAAGGGCGGCCTAGGTAAAAAACGGGGTTGCACCAAAAAAAAAAAAAAACAAAAAAAAAAAACAAAAAGAGTTCACCGGGTTGAACTACGAAGACTGAGCTCCTCAAAATGAGGGAACGTAGGCGGCGGAAACGGTTCGGTCTAAAGCACAAATAAAAGCCATACTTTGGCATCAATACAATTGATCGAGACCATGAAAGCGTCTCAAAAAAAAAACTCTAAAGCAATTCAAATATTCATTACAAGTTAAAAGCTCTTTGATGAGTCTAAGCCCGATTCATTCCTACAGCGGCAACTGCTAAAGAAAACTAAGATACATAATCAAACTAATGTGTACGTCATGGCAAGAAAGGGATACTTGGAAACCTCGAGTCACTCCAAGCCACTCGTCTTGGTCTCTCCCTTCTTCTTCCCCCTCAGGAGTCTTTCTCTTACGAGCCAGGAAAAATGTCGGTATTCCTCCTACCAAGCTACGGTATAGGAACGGGGTCTATCAAACCGGCCTCTGTCGGGGCCTTAGTAGCCACTAGCGTCATCCCTCATCTCCTGTAGCCTAGGCGGTAGCATAGGAGCCCTCCTCTCCTGTCTCTTGACGTAAGCCTCATAGTCGGTCACGGCGTCTCCGCTCTGTCATGAGGATTGGCCCTCGCCTCGGCCCTCCTCCTCTCGAAGCTTGATCGGGTCCTCCGCACCTACAATGGCCTCACGCCGTCTCAAAATAGCCACTGAGTCTCTCCCGAGATGCCCCTCGTACCAATCCGGGTACAGTGGTCGGGAACACCGGTCTCGGGCGCGAGAATGACCCGAGGAGGAAAGGCATCGTACCTCCATACTCGGGAAAGAAATGGAAACACCGAGGGATCATCCATGGAAACAAGAGCCACCACCACTGGTAGCTATATCATCAAAACCCTCGAAAGGAACTGCTCCAAGCCAAAGCTGTCTCGGGACAGCCGGAATGTAGAAAGCTGGGTAGAAAGCCCGGAAGCATAACCACATGGGACCCGTCTGAAGCACTCTGCGAGTCTCCACCCGCCAATGAGGCACCAACCATCGATATCTTCGGTGCTGGCGACCCGCCATCCAACGCTCCCACGAGCCACGATCATCAAAATCTACATCGACACCTCTCTGGCAAAAGTCGAGGCACGATCATATCGAGAGGTTTCCCGAAGAACCCCCAAACGCTCCATCGGCCACGGGGTCAAGAGAAGCGGGCTGCCCCGTGCATGTACCGCCGTCCGGTAGCTAATGCGTCGAGAGCATGAAAAGTCTCCCCAAGAATCAAAGGAACGACATCTACGCCGAGGCGACAATGAACGACAACATCCAGCGAGATCGATGGCAAATCCCGAAGGAATAGACCATGAACAAAGTGCCGAACATGCAAAGTGCAAAGGCATCCCAATAGGCGTCATCCACCAAGCCTAAGCCCCTAAATCTGTCGGGAAGACCGGAAATATCAAAATGGTCGGGACCGCGGATCATGCCTCGTGCTTCCTCAGGGAAAGATGAAGAAGGTTGCACAACTTGTCAACAAAAGAAGCTCCTCGGACAAAGGAATTGCTATCTCCTCCACCTCCAGGACCTCCAAGCAAGGCCCGAAATTCTTCCACAGTCGGAACAATCTCGTTGAAGGAAAGGCAAAAGACATGCCTTCTAGTATCCCAAAACGAAGAAGAAGCCCTTAAGAGGTCATAATCCGGAACCAATTCTTTGAGAGACCACAAGCATCGTACCTTGTACCGTTCTTCAAAGAAAGACCTTCTCTCATGCATAATTTCCGGGACCAATCCTTGAACTTGTTGAAAAATGACATTTGGGACTCTTGGGACAATTTTGAGGGAGCTTTTCTAAGGCTTTCCATGGTTTTTCTCTCTTCCTCCCGAAAATGGTACATTTGAATTTGGAGGTTGAAGAAGATATTTGAATTTGAAATAAAGCAAGACCAGTGCGGACCAAAATTAAAGGACAATGTCGAGATCTTTGTCCCCATCCGCGCGGATGGGATTGCTTTCCCAAAAAAAAATTTTGCAACGGTCAAGTTTGCTACACCAAAGAGGAATATTCCGTCCCTGTTGCTCGAAACTTGTGCAAAAAAAAAACCCTCCCCAAACCAGTCCATATACCAAACACCCTTGCAAAAAAAAAAAAACCAAGGCTCATGCAACCTTTGCATTCATATTGCATTGCATTCATAAAATAAAATCCTAAATTATTACATTCCAAAAAAAAAAAGGAGAGTGTACATAAAAAAAAAAACAAACAAACATAAATAAAATCCTAAATTATTACATCAAAAAAAAAATGTGCATAATATGTACAAATCTAAATCTCAAAAAAAAAAAAAAAATCAATCGGAGTCTCCAGCACCCGATGTCTCCCCCCGGCCCCTCTTGCGACTCGGGCCCGCCTCGTCGGGAGCCACGAAAGTCTCGGGCTCGAGAATCGTCCTCATCTCCGAGAAAGAGGCTCGTCGGGACCAAGCGGCACACTACGATAGGGTAAACCCGGATCCACTGAAGAAATCGTACCCGAAGGTGAAGGCGTCAGACTCTGAACATACGGAGACGACCCACCATGCCGCGGACGTGTCCACTGCCGTGCGGATCCCCAAGAATGACGTGATCCGAAGGCGGTGCCGCGCGGTGATCAATGAGAGGAGAAAGAGGGGTCTCGGAAGAAGTCTCAGGGAATAGGAGAAGCCTCCGTCGGACGGAGTGCCGGCCGTGGTCTCCTCGCCCTAGCACGAGGTGCCCGCAAGCAACCATCCTCCGTATGAACCTCTTGGCTCCGATCACTTGCTTCGTCGGTGTCTCGACGACCACCTCCAGCTGCACAAAAGCAAAGCGTCAAAAAAAAAGAAAAAGAAGTGATGCTAAAGATGATGAAACAAAAGAAAGAAAAGAAGGGGAAAAGGTGAAGCCATACCTTCATACCGGACGAGGCCGGAAAGCTCGTGGAAGCCGCTCGGGTGAGGGATCTGCACCCTCAATCGGACCCCATCTGGATGTAGGAAAAATCCGTCCGAGGGTACCGCGGGATCCCAAGCCCCTCCCTCTCCAAAACTGAGGCATCCTCGGCCTCCTCGAGACGCGTCGCATATGGCTCGATCGCCACGAAGTCCGAGAAGTGCTTGGCTGCTCGGTAATCATCCCAGTCACGGACCGATCGCTCGGGTGCATCATATCGGCGGGAGGCTCCACCGGTGTCCTCAAAGGCGAGTTCACGCCATGCTTTGGCGCGTCACCCTCTCTCCCGAGATAGTAGGCGTCGCAAGTCGGGCCCCTCAAAATCCTCCCATTGCCTTGTCCGGATCTCGGCGCCCTTCGGTGCGCTACCTCAAAAGCGATCCCGGGGAAGAATATCATCCCCTCATCCTGTCTCGGCCTCCGTCAAAGGAAGGCAATCCGCGTACACACAGTCGTACGCCCCCTGGAGCTTATCTTCTCCCGGGCATGCTTGGACCAAGGCGCATGGCCGGATACGCCCGGCGTACGCCTCGAGTGCCTCCACCGTGACGTGGAAAAACTCCAACGCCCATACTGCGAAAGGTAAAAATCCAATCAATCCGGTGCAAATAAAAGTGCGTGCTCAAAGGAAAGAGGAAAGCAAAAGAGAGCTTATACCTCGAGCAAACTCGAAGCGATACGGGGAGCTCACGGCCTTCATTTGTATCTATCAAGAGCGAAGTACGGCTCGGCCCGGCCCGGCCTCCCCCGGAAATATCTCCAACCGTCTCCATGTCCTCCAAGGACCTCGGCAAGGCAAAGGCTGCCGTCCCTCGGCATGCCCAAGAGCGTGCTCGAAAAGGTAAACCACGGGAAGGACCTAGCAATGCGCTCGGCGCTAAACCTATCCTCCCGGCCTCGTAACTCGCGATGGTCTCCACGATCTTGCCGAAGACCACGGCATACTCCATCCCATCCCCTTTTTGGGAATAGGGGAAAATCCAAGAAGAGCACAACGGATCGGCATCGCTGTAGCCATCTCTCCACTCAATCTTTGCGTCCATTGAAGGACGGACCCGTGATCGCGGCATAGTCGGAAGGCGTAACGGTCGCCTCGCCCCGGAAGAAGTGGAATGTGTGGGTCGCATCCCACCAATCTTTGCGCTAGAGCGAACATCGAAGCCCTTGCACTTAGGGAACTTGACCGGTCCCCTCAAGCACTCGACAAACTCCCGAGCCCCGTCTCGACAACGATGTCTCGGACTCGGCAAAGCTCCTCGGCCCGCATCCGGAAGCCGGTCCCACAAGTCAATCACGAGACTCCACCGATCCTCGAGTCTTCATCTTGTTCGGTTGCTCCGTCACAAAACGGTTTCCGCCACTGTAAAAAAAAAAAAAAAAAGAGAGAAAATGTCAAAAAGATTGCATTTGCATTTACATTAAAAAAAAAAAAAAAATTTCGACGGCATAACGGCATACAATGAGCATAGCCCCATTTTCTCGCATGAAAGAAAACAATTTGCAAGTCCCAATGCATTCATCAAAAAAAAAAAAAAAAAAAAAAAAAAGGATGCATTCCTACGGAAGTAAAAACTCCGTCCCATTTTCAACAAAAAAAATGCATACATGCATATCATCCATCTTACATGCAACGGGAGGAAAAATCCGTCCCACTTTTCAAAAAAAAATCCTAAACATACATACATCTCATATTGGCAAAATGCCCATTCTTTCCAAACAAAATGCATGCATTGCATCACCATTCATCAATATCAAAATTCAATTTCAAAAAAAAAAAAAAATCATCATCAAGAACATGCAATATTCAATTTCAAAAAAAAAAATCACAATTCTTCGAATTTTCACATGCAATTTTCGAATTAAAAAAAAATGTGGCAAAAATGCCAATTCTTTTCCCAAGCAAAATGCACATTTTTGGGACACTCACAAATTCATTGCAACATTGCATATCATCAATATCAATATTCAATATTCAAAAAAAAAAAAAAAATTCAAAAATCACCCAAAAATTTCAAACAAGAAATCGACAAGAGGATCAAGAGGATTCGAAATATACCGTTCGGAGATGCGGATCCGAAGCCCAATGTTGCCAAGCATCGGGGTAATGCTCCTCCGCAACCGATTGCGAAAGATTGTAATGCCTCCTCATCCGGACGAGCTCCAATCGCCTCTCCGCTATGGGACCACGTCCTTGGCCTTGAAAAGCGCCTTCCCCGTGTTCCATTGCTCGAAAAATCAAGAAAATCGGAGGAATTTTGAAGCTTCTAGGGCCAAAAATGGCTGCTCTCCTCGTTTTTCTCTCTCTGCTCTCGACAATCTCAAAAAATTGGACTGAGGAAGAAGAAGGGCGTTGGCCCCATTAATACCCCTGACTTTCCATTCCTGCCCGCGCGGATGAGATTGCAAGGGTCAAAATGACCCTTTTGCCCCTTAAAATTTCGGGACTACGCAATTCGGTCCCGACTTGACAAAGTTAACCAAAGTTAACCAAAGTCGGCCCCTTGTCAAGAAAATCATCCCCGGCGGTCAAACGTAAGACCGAGTGCCACGAGAAAGATAACGAGATCCCGTATCTTTCATCAAAATTACCCCGGCGGTCAAACGTAAGACCGAGTGCCCGAGAAAGATAACGAGATCCGTATCTTTCATCAAAATTACCCCGGAGTCAAACGTAAGACCGAGTGCCCGAGAAAGATAACGAGATCCGTATCTTTCATCAAAATTACCCCGGCGATCAAACGTAAGACCGAGTGCCCCGAGAAAGATAACGAGATCCGTATCTTTCATCAAAATTACCCCGTGATCGAAGCGTAAGGCCGAGTGCCCCGAGAAAGATAACGAGATCCGTATCTTTCATCAAAATTACCCCGGCGATCAAACGTAAGACCGAGTGCCCGAGAAAGATAACGAGATCCCGTATCTTTCATCAAAATTACCCCGGCGATCAAGCGTAAGACCGAGTGCCCGAGAAAGATAACGAGATCCGTATCTTTCATCAAAATTACCCCGGCGGTCAAACGTAAGACCGAGTGCCACGAGAAAGATAACGAGATCCCGTATCTTTCATCAAAATTACCGGCGGTCAAGCGTAAGACCGAGTGCCCGAGAAAGATAACGAGATCCGTATCTTTCATCAAAATTACCCCGGCGATCAAGCGTAAGACCGAGTGCCGAGAAAGATAACGAGATCCGTATCTTTCATCAAAATTACCGGCGGATCAAACGTAAGACCGAGTGCCCGAGAAAGATAACGAGATCCGTATCTTTCATCAAAATTACCCCGGCGGTCAAACGTAAGACCGAGTGCCCTGAGAAAGATAACGAGATCCCGTATCTTTCATCAAAATTACCCCGGCGATCAAGCGTAAGACCGAGTGCCCAGAAAGATAACGAGATCCGTATCTTTCATCAAAATTACCCCGATCAAGCGTAAGACCGAGTGCCACAGAAAGATAACGAGATCCCGTATCTTTCATCAAAATCATCCGGCGATCAAACGTAAGACCGATTTCCCAGGACGAATACGTCGATTTTCCCACAAAGGCTAACGAAATCCCCGGCAAAGTTAACGGAATCCCAAAGCCAACGAAATCTCGAGTAGTGCTCGAACTACGAAAGGGCTTGATTCCCACTAGGGATACGTAGGTAGCCTATCATTAGGTCCGGCCCCTCGACCAAAACGGTCACCCTCTCCTTCGGCGGACAAAGTCCACCGAAAGGCCATTTCAAATTAAGGTCGGCGCCTAAAAAGCCATCATCATTAAGGTCAGGCGCCTAAAAAGCCATCATCATCAAGGTCAGGCGCCTAAAAAGCCATCTTCAAGGTTCGAGGCACCTAAAACGCCATCTCAAGGTTCGAGGCACCTAAAACGCCATCTCAAGGTTCGAGGCACCTAAACGCCATCTCGAGGTTTGAGGCACCTAAGACGCTATCACTAGAAAGCGATAAATCGCAATCATCCCAGCGAGAGACCGAAAATGGTCATTCCTATCCCCGGCGGGCGGATACCCGTCGGACCAGAAAATGGTCATTCCTATCCCAGCGGAGCGGATAGCCATCGGACCAAAAATGGTCATCTCTTATCCCAGCGAGTTTCTTTCCGATGCAAGCGTAGAACTCGCTCATCGGGTTCGAGGCACCTAAACGCCATCATCTCGGGGTCGAAGACCCGAACTACGGCTGGCTTGATTCCCATTCGGGATACGTAGGTAGCCTATCGCTAGGTTCGGCCACCCGATCACTCGATCATCACTTGCCAAATATGGAGCCTTACTCTTATCGACGACCCGCTTCCTTCGAAAGCGCCGTCGCCGAGGGCTACTTGTAAGTGCTCCAATTTGAGCTTGTTAGAATTTTCGTTATAAAATTAACGAAAGTTATAACATTTCTAACAATTCTAACTATCCTAACATTTCTAACAAAGGGAGGGTAGAATGGGCATTGCCAAATGAAGTTAAACCAAGAAAAGCATCTTAAAAAGCAAAACAAAAGAATAAAACCATAAATAGAAATTTGGAAACACAAAAGCTACATTAATTTGGTTTTTTGAATTTTATTCTTCTGTCTAAGGAAGAGTGTAATTAATGAACGATTGCACGCCTCACGGCCTTGTCCGCGCGGATACCTTTGCATTTTCAGGAGGGCTATAAATTGAGCCCTCCGAGTCACAAAAATAAGGAGGAAGAACACAATAGCAACGAAGTTACGGCGAAATATAGAGAGAAAACGGTGAGAATTCTCAAGAATTGTCACCTTTTTCTTTCAATCTTTCCCAACTCATACTCATCCACTCACTCTCATATTAAAGCCCTAAACACTCATACACTCAAGCCAAACACTCAAGAACACAAGGAAGATTGGTAAACCCTCCTCTTCCTAACCCTAAATCTCATCCATGCATGCATCTTCAAACTACAAAATGTAGTTCTTTCATCTTCTTTCTCTAGATCTAAGAAGATCACCATGGAAGACCATCTCCATGGATGATCTTCTACAAAGATCAACATTATTTTCAAAGCTTTTCTTTCTTACTTGCAAAAATGCACTTTCAAAACCCTAAAAAACCATTTTCAAGCACTAAATCTTGATTTCAAAGGGTAAAATCCCCTCCCCAAGCAAATGAAATGCTTAGTCCTAATGTACCCCAAGGATGGTTTGGTATAGTTGATTCACCACTAAAATGTCTAGTGATCACTAACCAAAACCTAGGGAAATGGGGACAAGCATGGATGCAAAACCCCCTTAAAATCATATTTTCTTTCTTGAGAAGTTGCTGTCCAGTAGCAATTTTCTCAGACCTCAGTCCATGGTCTTAATTTTTGGACACAGATGAACTTGGAATTTGGTGTTGACTACAAAACACTTTTTGTAGCCAACATCCAGAGCTTTCCAGACATATTTTTACCTTATTTTTTGGGTGAGTAAAACTCCTCTTTTCAATTTTTCTTTCAGAGGCTAGTTCATCAGCTTCTGGGAATCCAGATCTCATATCTGAGGTTTCCAGAAGGTTTTGACCCTCAAATCTTCTCCAAAATGGAAATTTCTTTCACACAAAGTTTATTCAAGGAGTCTAGAGAAACTTTCATTCTCTGAGTTCATCCAGATTATGAAGTTTTAGGACCCTTGAATCCATTTCAAAATCAGGTGTCTGCTGCCATTTCCTTCTGGCAGAAGTGACTTCTCAACTTCAAAAGGTTTTTGAGTACCAAATCTCAAACCAAAAATTCTCCAAAAAATCATGGGATCAGTTTAAAGTCTTAAAAGACATCCCAATTTTTACTTTTTCCAGTTTCAACTTATTTTGGCCAAAACACACACACACACACACACACAAATGATTTTCAGCTTGGAAGACTCGTTTTTACGAGGCGCGTCGGGTGCACACTAACGTCCTTCCCGACGCGTAACATGACCTCCGAACCTAAATCTCTGATCTCGGGCTTTTTTCAAAGTTTTGCCCTTCAAAATTAAAATGGCGTGGCGACTCCGTTTTTTCCGGTTTTATTTGGTTTTTCAAAGAAACGCAAAGATCGAATTTTTCCCGCGAAAAAGGCAACCCATCTTTACAGTAAGTTGCAAACATGTTGACTGTGAAAATTAGGGCCCAACATAGACCATGCCATTTCAGCTTGCATTACAACCATTTCCATCAAATTCCCTTCTGATCTTTCCTCCCTCATGTCTATCTCTGCATCTCGCCCATCATTACTTTCTCGCATCACTTCTCTTTCCGTCTTTTCATCAATAACAATGATCGCCGACTTATTCTCCATGCTTTCTGTTTCCTCCCAGTCATCATACCCTCCTAAGTCGGTGATCATGTTGATTCTTGTATCTCGCACCATCAAGGTCGTGGACAGTGAACTTGTGCTTGCCCTTGCCGCGGTTTGCATCTCAATCTTCTTTTGAATAACCTCCTTAACTTCACTCTTCAAGCAAGCAATCCCTTTTGGAGTAGGGAATTTGACTCGCTAATGCGGGATGGACACAAACATTTCAAATGTTTGCATAAACGGGATACCCACTATAGCGTTGTAAGGCGACACCAAATCTATCACCATAAACTCCACAGTGCGGGTTCTCACCATCTCGCCTTCACCTATCTCCACCGCCAACGAAATTGTTCCTTTAACCCGCACCGTATGGTTTGTGAACCCTTCCAAAAATCCCTTATAGGGCACCATATTAGCCTCAGTATATCGCATCTTCTTGAAAGCATCATAATAGAGGATGTTGCGACTTGCTCCTGAATCTACCAACACTCTGTGCAGAATACTGTTCCCTGGAGTAATGGAAATCACAACTGGCTGACACCCATGGCTTGGAGTTAAAGCCAATTCTCGCCTTGAAAAGCTAATTATCCTCTCTTTACTGGGCGGGTAAGTGGGGATGTGGCAAGTATGAGACAGCGACATGATCTGATTGCTCAAACAAGTAATACTCGCCGGCTCATGAATCACCATAATTTCATTTCTGTCGCCGTTTCCTCCGCGGGCTTCTGCATTCTGCTCGGGCACCACATATTCTTGTAACACGCCCCTATCAATCTTGGATTGAATCACTTTCTTCAGATTGTAACATTCATCAGTATCATGCCCTCTGTCTCTATGATAATTGCAATATTGATTCAAGTTCCTCCTTCCTCTATCCGTCATTTCGAATGCCGCTGGTAACTCCACCGCCCTCAAAATCTCACTAGGCCTGGCATTTAATCTTGAAAATCTCACTATCCTCCTTACCCCACGACCTCCAGCGCGGCCTCCGCCTCTGCCGCCAGCTTGATTCCCTCTACCTCCTCCTTGAGTCGCATTTTCCTCCTTCACATATTCAATTCTGTCTTTAACACTTTTCTTTGCAGTGCTAGATGTTCCCTCTTCAATGTCTTCACCCCCACAATATGCCTTAAATCGCTCATGCAATTCACTCAAAGTCGCGGGCAACCTCATCCTCAGCTCCCTTTTAAAATATTCTGACAACAAACCTGACATATACATCATTATAACATACTTGGGGTCAATCTCAGAAATCTGATTAGCAATTAGCAAGAATCTGTTGGTATAAGTGACAAGGCCCTCTCCCGCCTTTTGCTTGATTCCAATAAATTCTTGTAGCATGACTGGCTGAGTCCCCACGGCTCCAAACCTCGCCAAAAACTTTATTTTGAAATCTTGGTATCCCAAGATGGAATTAACGGGCAACTGCACAAACCAGTCCAACGCTTGAAGCTCCAAGGTGCTAGCAAAAGTTTTGCATAGCAATGCATCATCCTTAGTCAATATTTCCACAGTCACTTCAAATCCCGCCACGTGAGTTCTGGCCGTAGTTACTCCCGCGTACTTAGACAATGTGGGCAAACGAAACTCCGGAGCGGGCTCAGCCTCTTGAATGTATTTGGCAAATGGGGCGACAAAAGAGTCCTTCTCGCTATCAACTATACCGCCCTTTTCCAACTCCGCCAGCCTTCTTGCCATCTCAGCCATCTGTTTCTTTAATCCGTCTTCCTCCCCAAAGCGACTTACTCCCACACACTTTCCTTTCTCTATCGGCTTAGATCTCTCGCCTCCTTTAGAAGCCTTCAACTCTTGCTCGCCATATCCTGCTTCATTTGAAGCAGTGTCATCCTCCTCCTCTTCGCAATAAAGAGACGACACTTGGGAAGTATGTGGCCAATGATACACCTTGATTTTTCGTCCATTCTCCATGTATTCTCCCGCTTTCCTCTCATGCGGCCCTTCCATTCTCGCCTCTATCTCCTTATGCTTTTCAGGCTCCATCTCCTTTTGTCGCTCACCATCGTCTGTTGGGTTTCGAGGGTCCATGCGCAGCGGAAAATTGCAAATAACTCGAATACCCAAAGCCCTAGAATCGTTCTAGATGAATAATTAAGAAGTATGAATTAGGGTTACCAACCTTGATTGCCTTTGTCGTTGATATACGTGTTCCAACTCCAGATTGAAGAGTTTGCAAGTCTTCAATATACGATTCTTGAATCACGAACAAGAGATCTTGAGAAGCGAAGATCCTCCACGAGTATCCACGCGTTGAACGAACCCTAGAACTCTTTCTAGGAGGATTGCTAGATCCTTTGATTGAAACACTTTCAATCTATGAAAAACTATGGAATTGGTGTGATGATTTTCAATTCCTAATTGAAAATTCTCTCAATTTTGTCTTTCTCAAAGCCTTAGGTTCGAACTGGCTGCTAGGGTTCTTGAAGAAGAGTATTTATACTCTATAAATACTGCACCCTATTAAAACCCTTGAGAAAACGGTTTCGGCATTCGGGGCACATGGGCGGTCGCCCGTGGGGACCTGGGCGGTCGCCCATCTGTCCAGAGCCAAAATCCTTCCTCCGAAACCCATCATGGGCGGTCGCTCAGGATCACATGGGCGGTCGCCCATGTGTCCAGAAGGTTAAACCCTTATTTGAAAAACAACGTGGGCGGTCGCTCATGGTCACATGGGCGGTCGCCCATGTGTCCGTAACTCTAATGCCCGTTTTCCAAACAAGATGGGCGGTCGCCCATTGCACCTTGGGCGGTCGCCTAACACACCAGAATTCCATAATTCCATTTTGTCAATTCGTTCGATGCGTGTGACCCCATAGGACTATATTATGTTGGCAATGAGTTCGATCACATCGATCCTCATAAGACATGAGCGGACTCTAGCAAGCCATCATGCCTACCCAAATAATATAATAACAAGTTCGTTTTTCCTACATAGAACATATCACAATCCCATTGTCACACGATGTTATATTGAACATGAGTCATGGTCCACGTCAACTCATATCGTTCAATGCTTTCTCGTTACCAAGTAAATTGATTAATCGAATGATATTAATCATATTAATTCATTCGGGCATGGCCATGCACTACATCAATCTTACTCACGATTGGCCAAGCAAACATCTCTCTTTACGAGGGACAAGTTTCCATCTTGACTTATCATTCTTCCCAACAAGAATCATATCATGCCAATGATAGCCCTTATTGTTGTCCGGTTAAAGACAACGTTAAACTATATCAAACATGATATTCATCGAGTGGAAGACGATGATAATCTCAGGTCAAAGGATATCAATGATATGACTATATGAGATTTATTTATGACATATGACCATGACATAAATCTCATAATGGGTCAAGTCCAGTACCTTGTTCTCTAACAAGTACCCATGAATCTAATGTGCATCTCTATGCATATAATCATCACATGATCATCCATTAGACTTCATACTAGTGCTTCATAAGTACTAGGGACACAATTATTAATGTAAACATGCAAACACATATAATAATTAAAGAAACAATCTCATATATAAATAAGCAATGACATTACATAAAGGTCTATCTCTATAGGCCTAGGGCACTAACACCTACAGTCTCCCACTTGCACTAGGCCCAATCACTCATGTATCTTATACCCATGGACCTAACATGACCATCATGTTTAGCTTGTGGCAAAGGCTTGGTGAGAGGGTCCGAAATATTGTCATCTGTTGGTACTTTGCATATCTTGACGTCCTCCCTTTCACAGATTTCTCGAATGAGGTGAAAATGTCTCAAAATGTGTTTGGATCGCTGATGTGACCTTGGTTCTTTTGCTTGGGCAATAGCACCATTATTGTCACAGAACAGCTCTATCGGGTTAGTGATACTCGGAACGACTTCTAAGTCACTAACGAACTTCTTGATCCAAACCGCCTCCTTAGCCGCATCCGATGCTTTGCTATGTATTCGGCTTCATTGTAGAATCGGCAACGGTGCTTTGCTTGGAACTCTTCCAACAAACGGCACCTCCATTTAGCATAAACACAAACCCGGCATCGCGATCTATAGTCATCTTTGTCGGTTTGGAAGCTTGCATCTGTGTAACCCTTTACAACCAGATCATCTTCCATTCCTCCAAATACCAAGAATACATCCTTAGTCCTTCTCAAGTACTTAAGGATATTCTTGACAGCTATCCAATGGTTCTCACCAGGATCAGACTGGTATCTACTCGTTGCGCTTAGAGCGTACGAGACATCGGGTCTAGTACACAACATGGCATACATGATAGATCCAATTGCCGAAGCATATGGAATATCACTCATCCTCTTTCGCTCATCATTTGTCTTAGGACAATGAGTCTTGCTAAGAGTAATGCCATGTCCCATTGGCAAGTTCCCTCTCTTAGAATTTTCCATGCGGAACCTTCTAAGGACCTTGTCAATATACGTACTTTGACTCAAACCAATCATCCTTCTTGATCTATCTCTATAGATCTTGATACCAAGGATATAAGCCGCTTCACCCATATCTTTCATTGAAAAACATTTTCCTAACCAAGACTTAACAGTCTCGAGTGCAGGAACATTGTTTCCAATGAGTAATATGTCATCAACATACAATACCGTAAATAGCACTATGCTCCCACTTATCTTCTTGTATACACAAGGCTCATCTTCGTTTTTGATGAAGCCAAACTCTTTGATCGATTCATCAAAACGTAGATTCGGCTTTCGGGAAGCTTGCTTCAATCCATAAATGGATCTCTGCAACTTACACACTTTGTTAGAACCTTTTGGATCGACAAACCCTTCAGCCGTATCATGTATACATCCTCAAGCAGGTTTCCGTTAAGAAACGCTGTTTTGACGTCCATTTGCCATATCTCATAGTCGTAATATGCGGCTATGGCAATTAAGATTCTAATAGACTTAAGCATTGCTACGGGCGAAAAGGTTTCATCATAGTCAACGCCATGAATCTGCCTATACCCCTTAGCAACTAGCCTAGCCTTATAAGTATGTACCTTCCCATCCACGTCGGTTTTCTTTTTGAAAACCCACTTGCACCCTATGGTTTTTACACCTTCGGGTGGATCAATCAAGTTCCAAACTTGATTGTCATATATGGATTTGATTTCGGATTCCATGGCTCCTAGCCACTTATCCGAATCAGGAGTGGACATCGCCTCTTGATAGGAAGTAGGTTCATCATTCTCAATGATTTCTACTTGATTACTTTCCGTCATGAGAAATCCATATCTCTCAGGTTCGGATCGTATCCTATCCGATCTGCGAAGAACTTGTGTATCTTGAACCGGTTCCACAACAACTTGTGAACTTGGTTCCGTCTCTACTATCGGTTCCTTGTCATTTTCGGGTTCTTGAATTTCTTCAAGATCAATTTTACTCCCACTGGTTTCTTTAGAGAGAAACTCTTTCTCTAGAAAGACACCATTTCGAGCAACAAACACTTTGTTCTCGGATTGGTTGTAAAATAGATATCCTTTTGTTTCCTTAGGATAACCAACGAAAATGCATTTGTCAGATTTAGGTGCAAGTTTATGTTCAGAAACTAATTTCTTTACATAAGCTTCACAACCCCAAATCTTCATGAAAGATAAGCTAGGCTTTCTTCCATACCACATCTCATGTGGGGTTTTAGGAGCCGATTTAGTAGGGACCTTATTAAGCGTGAAAGCAGCTGTTTCCAGTGCATGTCCCCAAAAGGAAATAGGAAGGTTAACTTGACTCATCATCGATCGAACCATATCTAATAGAGTTCGATTTCTCCTCTCGGATACACCATTCCATTGTGGTGTTCCGGGTGGAGTAAGTTCTGAAACAATTCCACAACTTTTCAGATGATCGTCAAATTCTTGGCTTAAGTATTCACCACCTCGATCGGATCGAATGGTCTTAATAGTTTTGCCAAGTTGATTTTGTACCTCATTTTGAAATATTCTAAATATCTCAAATGCTTCACTTTTGTACTTCATCAGATAGACATAGCCATATCTGGAGAAGTCATCAGTGAACGTTATGAAGTACCGAAATCCTCCCCTAGCAATGCTATTCATTGGTCCACACACATCTGTATGTATGAGAGCCAATAAATCACTAGCCCTTTCACTACTCTTAGTAAAAGGAGCTTTAGTCATCTTGCCCAATAAACAAGACTCGCAAACATCATATGATTCAAAATCATATGAGTCTAAATATCCATCTTTGTGGAGTTTAGATACGCGTTTCTCGTTTATGTGACCAAGACGGCAATGCCATTTGTATGTGTTGTTCACATCATTTGGTTTAGATTTCTTACTAACATGATAAACATTCTCAACATTATTCTCAACATCCAAGACATAAAGGCCATTAAAAGAATGAGCAACACAATAAAGCATGTCATTCAAATAAATCGAAAATTTCTTATTCGCAATAAGAAAATTGTAACCCTCATTGTCTAAACATGAAATAGAAATAATGTTTCTGCTCAAATCCGAACATAATAACAGCTTATTTAAAACTAAAATTAATCCGCTAGGTAAAGTGACTTCGTAAGTCCCCACGGCCAATGCAGCAACTCTTGCTCCATTTCCAACCCGCAGATCTACTTCACCCTCTTTGAGCGACCTTCTATTCTTAAGTCCCTGCACATTTAGACAAATGTGAGATCCACATCCGGTATCTAATACCCAAGAACTAGAAGTAGAAAGTAGAACATCTATCATATAGATACCTGAAGTCGTGGCAATCACATTGCCCTTCTTCTTCAGCCCTTCCTGATAAGCTTTGCAGTTACGCTTCCAATGCCCAGTCTCATTGCAATGGTAGCATACCGCATCCTTTTGGGATTTGGGTTGAGGCTTCTCAACAACGGCAACCTTTGCCTCCGGTTTAGCAACTTTTGCTTTACCCTTGTTTTTCTTGAATCCTTTTCCTTTGTTCACCATCAACACTTGATTGGTTTTCTTGGTGATATTGTTCTCCGCATTCTTTAGCATCCCATGCAATTCGAGACAGATTTATTCATCCCATTCATGTTATAATTCGAGAACAAGCGATTATAACTTTCAGGGAGTGAATGCAATATCATATCCGTAGCCAGCTCTAACTGGATAGGATATCCAAGCCTCTCAAGATGTTCGAGGTGACCCTTCATTTTCAACACATGAGGCCCAATAGGTTGTCCTTCAATCATCTTGCATGAATGAAGAGCCTTCATAGTGTCAAACCTTTCCTGACGTGCTTGCAACTGGAACATTTCCTTTAAATGATTTCCCAAATCATAAGCTTCCATGTGTTCAAGGTCCTTCTGAAGGGCCTTACACATAGTAGCCAGCATCAGGCAACCAACATCTATAGAATCATCAACATGTTTCTTATGTTGGTCCCTTTCAGCTTTGGGTGCATTAGCGGCAGGTTCGGGAGGAATGGGTCCATCGAGAATGTACAACTTCCTTTCTTGTTTGAGAACAATTCTCAAACAGCGGATCCAATCCACATAGTTGTTGCCATTCTCTTCTAACTTGTCCTTCTCAAGGACTGATCGCTGTGATAAGTTCTGATTAGTGTTAGCAGCCATTGATCTACAAAGATATGCAACAAGATATAAACATATATGAGCACCAATTTCATTTAAGAGATTAAATAATGTATTTCACAAATACTCCCACTAAATTATATAACCTTCATATACAAACATGCATAATATAATTTAATAGGCTAAGATCCAACTTTAATTTAATTTCAAGTCGGCTATGGCACATTTGCTCAAAATTAAACTAAAAAGGTAGATAACATTTATCAATCATATCAACATATGACTCTTAGATCTTTTATGAGATTATAGACATCATATGTCACATGTTTCAATCTCATCTTATGCCTTAGGCCCAAAACTGTTTTGATAGCCTTATTGAGTTCAACCATTTTAAACGTATAGCAATCACTATTTGCTCATCTTGATCATACAAAGATAGAATTAATGCACCTCGCTATGGCGAGCCCACATAAAACTACCCGTGTACTCACAAGTGTTTAAAGTGGGTGGCATAAACAAACTCAAAATTTCAAAGAAGGTTCAATTTTTCATGTTTATCAATTAACATGGCATGGTTGATTCATGAAAAACTATATGAGCATAATTATGAACATGGAATGATACAACACAAGTCACATTTGGTTAGTAATTACTAGTACGCGGCCCACGTGCTCCAAGGTTATCCCACACTTCCATCGAAGTGCACGTGGGGAAAGGTTTTGGTGTCCAGCCCATATACCAAGTAATACTTCCCAAATATCCTAGATTAATCATATTAATCATATTAATGAATTTAACATCCCATGACCTAGATTAATCATATTAATCACATATTACAATTTCATAATCATGGTATATCACTATATACAATTACTTCAAAAGTAAAACTCATATAATTTCACATTCTAAATCATATTCATCATGAAAATCCATATAATCACATTACACAATTATCATGATTATCTAACTAAACATCATGAACGGGGCTCTGATACCACTTTGTTGGGTTTCGAGGGTCCATGCGCGTGGAAAATTGCAAATAACTCGAATACCCAAAGCCCTAGAATCGTTCTAGATGAATAATTAAGAAGTATGAATTAGGGTTACCAACCTTGATTGCCTTTGTCGTTGATATACGTGTTCCAACTCCAGATTGAAGAGTTTGCAAGTCTTCAATATACGATTCTTGAATCACGAACAAGAGATCTTGAGAAGCGAAGATCCTCCACGAGTATCCACGCGTTGAACGAACCCTAGAACTCTTTCTAGGAGGATTGCTAGATCCTTTGATTGAAACACTTTCAATCTATGAAAAACTATGGAATTGGTGTGATGATTTTCAATTCCTAATTGAAAATTCTCTCAATTTTGTCTTTCTCAAAGCCTTAGGTTCGAACTCGGTGCTAGTGGTTCTTGAAGAAGAGTATTTATACTCTATAAATACCTGCACCCTATTAAAACCCTTGAGAAAAAACGGTTTCAGCATTCAGGGCACATGGGCGGTCGCCCATGGGGACCTGGGCGGTCGCCCATCTGTCCAGAGCCAAAATCCTTCCTCCGAAACCCATCATGGGCGGTCGCTCAGGATCACATGGGCGGTCGCCCATGTGTCCGTAAGGTTAAACCCTTATTTGAAAAACAACGTGGGCGGTCGCTCATGGTCACATGGGCGGTCGCCCATGTGTCCGAACTCTAATGCCCGTTTTTCCAAACAAGATGGGCGGTCGCCCATCGCACCTTGGGCGGTCGCCTAACACACCAGAATTCCATAATTCCATTTTGTCAATTCGTTCGATGCGTGTGACCCCATAGGACTATATTATGTTGGCAATGAGTTCGATCACATCGATCCTCATAAGACATGAGCGGACTCTAGCAAGCCATCATGCCTAC
This sequence comes from Adenophora triphylla var. japonica, assembly GCA_022495995.1. NCBI lineage: Eukaryota > Viridiplantae > Streptophyta > Magnoliopsida > Asterales > Campanulaceae > Adenophora > Adenophora triphylla. Next base: position 25,604 of record JAFEMH010004593.1, read on the forward strand.
CCAAATAATATAATAACAAGTTCGTTTTTCCTACATAGAACATATCACAATCCCATTGTCACACGATGTTATATTGAACATGAGTCATGGTCCACGTCAACTCATATCGTTCAATGCTTTCTCGTTACCAAGTAAATTGATTAATCGAATGATATTAATCATATTAATTCATTCGGGCATGGCCATGCACTACATCAATCTTACTCACGATGGCCAAGCAAACATCTCTCTTTACGAGGGACAAGTTTCCATCTTGACTTATCATTCTTCCCAACAAGAATCATATCATGCCAATGATAGCCCTTATTGTTGTCCGGTTAAAGACAACGTTAAACTATATCAAACATGATATTCATCGAGTGGAAGACGATGATAATCTCAGGTCAAAGGATATCAATGATATGACTATATGAGATTTATTTATGACATATGACCATGACATAAATCTCATAATGGGTCAAGTCCAGTACCTTGTTCTCTAACAAGTACCCATGAATCTAATGTGCATCTCTATGCATATAATCATCACATGATCATCCATTAGACTTCATACTAGTGCTTCATAAGTACTAGGGACACAATTATTAATGTAAACATGCAAACACATATAATAATTAAAGAAACAATCTCATATATAAATAAGCAATGACATTACATAAAGGTCTATCTCTATAGGCCTAGGGCACTAACACCTACATCGTCCACCACAATTACTTCCTTATTCGCCCCCTTATTTCCTTCCTCTGTTGCCTTTAACAAGCCCTGCGGGATAGGGGTTGGCTTCTTCTTCAGAGTCATTAGTCGCTTGTTATTTTCTAATAATTGTAAAATCAAATTGTTGTGGATCCTCAAACTTTCCTCCTCCGCATCCACTTCATCTTCCTGTGGCGGCGACATAACATTTCTTTCTCTCCCGTCATTTGTTGCCCGCTCTCTCTCTTCTGGAATAACCTGTTGCGAGGTAGAAGAGTCTTTCGCCCCAGCTGTTCCCAAAGCCCCCATTCCTGAGATAGGAGGGATAAGGCTCCTTCCCGCCATTGTCTTCTGACTGACTATGCCTTTTTCGGGTGTTGTCATTTCGTATCACCCACGTAATCAACAATGATGAATCCAAACTTGAAGATCTGCAAATCTTATGAAGATTTGAAGATCTGAACCCAGAAACTTGAAAATGCTTCAACCCAAATCTGAATTCCCAAATTTCACCAACTATCAACCCAAAAACACCAAAACTTTACGTCAACAAAACCAAATCAAAATCCAAATCCCAGAAATACCAAAATTCTCAAACCAATAAACTCAAACAAACGCTGCAATCAACCTTCACGAACTTCAAAAAATCCAATTCCACCCAGATCAATAACTCTAAACCAAAAATTTGCACCCAAACACCCAAATAAGACCACAAAAAACTTCAATCCCCCAAAACTCAAAACAAACCAACCCTCCAGATCTGCAAACCGCACCCAACCTTACCACTCTACCGCCGGCAAACTTCCACTAATGAAGAGAATCAGGTCCCGGCAACGGAACCAATTAATGTTGCCAGAAATTTCCTCAAACAGCAACACACCGTTGTAGTCGATCGGCAATAACTCCGGCTCCTTCTTCTCGCCTGCACACAAGCAAACGTGACTAAACCGGGGGCGGCTCCGGCGTAAGCCCCTCCGGCGTGAGGATAAGAATTCGTTCTGAACAAGGGAAAACTTCCAATCTGGAAAGGTGTTTCGTGGGTGTATGTGAACGTACCTTGAAAAGGAAGACAATCCCTCATATATATACCCCTTCCCTCGTGCCATGCACATGCTAACCTCACGTTCCATGCCTCATTCCACGTGTCATCATTCCATTGATCAATTATGAGAATAAACTCAAAACATGTGATCACTTTTCCCAATGCCCAACCGTTTAATGGGTCCCACTTCGTAGATATTTATATGCCGCCTCTTATGAGTCGCACCCACTGGAATCCATCTCTCGCTGAATACGGTTAACTTAGGGTCGTGTCGCTTCACCCTAATATCTCGCCTCTCATCTCATGCCATTGTTTCGCCGGCTTGCCTCATTATCTCGTCGTTATCCTCACGTTATCTCGCTTTTACTACCTTGAGCTTTCCTTTCATTGAATTTAGCGGGATATCTCCCGACACATTTTCCCGCGAACCACACCTGGGCTACCTTTATCACTATTTTCTTCTTGGGCCTATACCCGCTTTAGGCCTATCTGATAATTCCCGCTTATAGACTTGGCTCAGGCCCAATCATTATTTTTGGACAGCATCAGGAAGGAAAGAGAATGTAGGGCAGAGATTAATATGTAAATAGTTAATGTGAGTATTATAAGTGAGTCTTATAAATAAAGAGATATTAAAAAGTTTTCATTTTAGGAGCCTTCATTTTTATATGAGACATCCAAATTTTATGTATTTTCGAGTGAGATGAAAGGGATACGGTATACTATGGAGTATATAATTTTTCAATCCAACTCAATGTTCATTTCGTTTAGATAATATCATTAATTGATGAGTATCATTTCTAAATTAAAAATATTTTATTATTATTATTATATTAACTATAACCCATTTATCATATTTATATAATTAAAATTTGGATTATATTTACAAATTTTACTCACTACCAGTAACGAGTAACGAAGTCAGATTTTTTTTGAAAGGGGGTCAAGTTTTTTTTTTATATATAGAATTACTATTATTATGATTGAGGTATTTGAATTTAATATACAAAGTGATTAAAATATTAATTTAATATAAGATTTTTTCAAAATTATCAGGCTACCCTACCTTTTTGCATAAGGTAGGGTAGCCTCGCCACTGCTTACTACTACAAAGTGTTTTAAAAGACCCGGCCTAAGGGTGCCTAGGCACTAGGTCCCTCTCCAACGCCTAGTTCTAAGCACCGTCTAGGTTCCGACTAATCCCGACTAGTCTCCGCCTAGAAGTTAGATCTGATTCTGTCGCCTAGCATCCGCTTAGCGCTTTTTAAAACCTCGTTACTACAACAACAGTACTTACTGCTAACACCTTTCTCACTCTCATGCTCAAATGTGCAATAATGAATGTGCCTATTATTTTCCTTTTTTCTACTCCCTCCGTCCCAATCGAAGTGTCCGGAAAGAATAATTGCACGAGAATTAAGGAAAGTGAGGTAAGAAATAGAAAAGTTTAAATGTTGTGAGTATGAAAAATTAAATAGGAGAGAGAATGAGTGGGTGAAATAGTTAGGAGAGAGAATGTTGTGAGTGTAAAAGTAAAGTAGGAGAGAGAATGAGTAGGTGTAATAGTAAAAAAACTTTTCTTTTTTGGTAATGAGACATTTTAAATGAAACGCTCAAAATGAAAAGTTGGAACACTTCGGGCGGGACAGATGGAGTAGTTCTTACGTTACGGACACACATGTCATGTGAATCAGCCCCGCCCAATGCTTACTTACGTGGTATGGACCTTTGCCCATGTAAACTCAACCCTTTGATATAAATTGAGCCCATCTTATGATTATGTTCATCAGTACACTTATATACTCCCTCCGTCCCGGTAGAAGCGTCACCCTTTTAGGGGTGGCGTGCAAATTAAGAAAAAATGTGGGAAGAAAAAATGTTGTGAGTGTAATTTAAAAATAGGAGAGAGAATTAGTGGAGGAAATAGTGAATTTTAAAAGTGTTGTGAGTGTAGAGGAGAGAGAATTAGTGGAGGGAATAGTGGATGGGATAATAAAATATTAATAAAAGTTTCCTTTTTAGGAAAGGGTGACGCTATAAACGGGACGCCATTTTGGGTAAAAAGTGACACTTCGGCGGGGACGGAGGGAGTATACCCATTGGCTACCTACCCAATCTTTGCTAATTTTTTTATATGATGGTACAAACATTTTGTACAAACCAATACAATATTTTTTTCTTCCAAAATATTAACAATATAAATAAAATATTTATTCTACGACGGATATAATATAATCCCTCCGTTCCAGCCTAAAAGCCACAAATTTTCTTTTTGGGCGTCTCATTTAAAAAGACACTTTCCCAAAAAGAAAACCTTAAATCACTATTCTCTCCACTCATTCTCTCTCCTACTTTACTTTTACACTCACAACATTCTCTTTCTTACATCACCTCCCACTCATTCTCTCTCCTATTTAATTTTTCATACTCACAACATTTAAATTTTTTCTCTTTCCTACATCACTTTCCTTAATTTGCGTTCCCTCTCCATTTTTTGCCTTTTAGGCTGGGACGGAGGGAGTATTTGTTGATTTAATAGCTCTTTTAATTTTTAATCTTTTATAGTTTTTTACCTTTTTGTCAACAAAATATTCTTTATCTATTTATAGTTGGTCAATCCAACGGCAGAAGGCAAGGATCGGATCAATTGCCCCTCTCTCCCCTTTGGTTTTAAAAATGACTAATTTAACATTACACACTTTTAAAAATATTGTTTTTTAGATTCAAAATAAATATTTTGCTCCCTTTAAACAAAGAAAAAATAACACTATATTAAAAAAAATCCCTCTTTAAACTAAATTAGCTATTAGATTATAATATTTTATCAGATTGAAGGTAACTAAAATAAATCTATATTTAAGACATAGTTAGTTTGTATAAAACGTGTATTATATGCAAATTTTCGTAATATTCAATAATATTTATCATTGACGTCCATTTTTCAATGTTACGGAATTAAACGCATATTTTTTATGTAAAACGTAAGTATCGCGTATTGAACGTGATACATGATTAATTTTAATTAAAAAAACATGTGATTAAGGGAAGATAATTTGACAATGAAACCGCTTAGTTTTCGTTGACGATTGAAAAAGCGTAATCTGTCTGAGTTCTAAGTGTCTCGATCATTCTCTTCAACTACTTCAATTCATATCTCTTCACTTCAATAATTCTCCAAAAAAAACAAATTTTATAGAAATCTCAAGTATCATCAATTTCAACTTCTAACAAGTGATTTTATTTTTAAGTCGTAATTAACTTCTACATTCACGTTTAAATTTTACATACTTCATTAGTGTTACTGTTATATAATATTTTAAGATTTATGTATATAGATTAATATAGTAGTACTATTTCCTCCGTCACAAAATAAATAATAATTTAGTTTTTAAAACAAAAAAGAGTACTATTTTTGTATTGTTACTACGGTTAAACTTTAATTTAAATTACATTTTCAAGATATATGTATATAAGATAGTAATATAGTTCTACTTTTTATGTCCCAAAATAAATAATTAATATTAATACTTTACACATTGATTTTTCTCTTTCTTTGTTTCTTTCTTTTCATGAGTTAAGACAATTTTTTATAAATGTATTATACTTCTTAAACATTAGCTAAATATACAATTAATATTTATAATTTACTTATATATACCTATATACACATATTATATTTTTTCAGTACTTTTTTATTTTGATTCATATAATACACGTTATAATAAAATACGTAATATATATATTCCCGTTTTTCAATGCCGTATCTTTTTACGTATTTTTAAACTAAAACTAGTACAAAAAGGCGAAAATTGAAATAAAACAAACGCGAAACAGAGATGTTTTGTACATTGTGGGAAACGCTTTTTAATACTACATTGTCAACACAAACATCATGAATTTTTTCTCAAATAATCACTTTTTACTTTTTTATTTACCAAAATGACTTACTGTTCAAACTATTGCCCAGAGTATCCCTTTTTTTGAAACTCGCTACACCGTGTAGCGAGTTTGACTTGGGTCTGGTCAAAACTCGCTACTCCGTGTAGCGAGTTTAAGGTAATTAAGTTTGACAGTTGGGAAATTAATTAGGGCAATTAATTAACCTAAACTCGCTACACGGTGTAGCGAGTTTGGTCAAACCAAATTAAACTCGCTACACGGTGTAGCGAGTTATTTAATACCCTTTTTCCCTACCAGTTTACGTCTTCATTCAAAGGAAACAAAAAAAAAAAACCTAAACTTCAGTTCATCCGCCGAGGAGAAGAAGGGAAGAAGAAGAAGAACAACTAACCAACCAAGGAATTTGCCAAGTGAATTCAACCTTTTTTTAAATTGTAAGTTTAAATTTCTGTATTGTATTGAATTTTAACTTTGATTTTATTATTTATTTACTTACAATTTAGGATTTTTTTTTATTTTTCTATGAAGTTGAATTCCTTTCACAACTATATAGAGCCTGTTCTTGAGCCCTTGATTCGTCGAGTTGTATGTATAATCGACACACTATCCCCTTTCTTTACATTTTGTTTCATTTTTATATTTTTATTTATTGATTTGATACTGTAATATTTAAATATAGTGACTAGGTTTAATTTAATTACATGTTTATATGCTTAGTTTTATACTTTATATACCTTCCTCCGTCTCAAAAATGGTAGAACTATATTAGTTTACTTGCAATTTAGGATTTTTTTTTTTTTGATTTTTTTGATGACATTGTAGAAATATATTAGTTTACTTGCAATTTAGGATTTATATACCTTCTCCCGTCTCAAAAATGATTCACTAATTAACAAATTTTTTATAGAAAATTATTAATTAATTTTCTTATGTAGAATGATTTTTTTTTGTCCGTCCTTATATAAAATGACTTTTAAGTAATAAAAAAGTAATAATAATGATTATTAATTACTGAAAAAAAGACTTAATTAATAATACTTGTTAAAATATTAACAATTGTATAATTAGTGTGAATACTAAAAACAACAAAATAAATTAAATTTCTAAGAAATATTAACATACCTATAACAACATCCCAAATCTCATATACTTATACCCTAAACCCTAAACCCTAAACCCTAAATCAGATAGATCTACCCCAAACCCTTAAAATATGATTTATTGTTCAAACTTTTTTTTTTTAAAAAAAAAACTGGATGCTATTTTTCAAAATCGCATGAGGATTACTCTTGAAGTATTACTTAGTATATAGGCTGGAAATCAAGACCTTCCCCACAGGCACTTCTTGAAAGTATGAAATAACTTTGGATTACAATGTCACGTACTAGTAATTACACTTTTGTATTCTCTTATTTATTTTCTTGCCTCGTAGAACAATAACCAACCTTGATATTGAAATAAATAGATGGAAGCTTTCATTGATCCTGGGCCTATCGATGCCTCTATTCTGACCCGGCATGAGGAGCATAGGGCTAGGTATATTTGGGCCGGGTTGCAGGTTTCTAGTTCCCTCCATTTTCGTCATGGTGCCGCCTTGCCAGGCGAATTAGCTCCTGTGATATTATTGAGACTGGCAGAGTGCGGATTTAGCGGAGTACACTATATAGGTAGAGTAAAGTATGATTTTGCGTTGCTAGAGGCTCTGATCGAGAGATGGCGTCCGGAGACCCATACATTCCATCTCCCGGTTGGTGAGATGACGATCACCCTACAGGATATCGGCATGATTTGCGGGTTGCCGATTGATGGGGATGCTGTTACTGATGCTGGGTTTCCAGCACATATAGACTGGCGGGCTGCCTGTCAGGAGTATTTAGGGGCTGTCTCTGATGTAAAGAAGTTTTATTTTGAAGAAAGAAGATTGAGAGAAAGGTGATTGAGAGAAAGAGAGAAAGCTGAGAGAAAGAGATAAAGCTGAGAGAAAGGGGTTACATTCACGTGAATTCATTTACTCACGGGTTTTGAAAACTGAACTTTGTAGCTGGAAATTGCTTTCTCTGACTTAAACTCGCTACACCGTGTAGCGAGTTTTACTAAAGTTGAATTAAAATCGCTACACCGTGAAGCGATTTCAACTTTAATGAAACTCGCTACACGGTGTAGCGAGTTTAAGCCAGAGATTGTCCTCCAATAAATTCATTCGTTTCAACATTTCTTATTTCCATTATTTTTTTTCGTTCGCGAAGGTATTTTGAGCAATAAATATAGGTTAATTTAGTTATCATAATGAATATCTAAAAATTGTTACTTGTAGTACATATAATGGTGTAACAATAACAACTTTTAAATTTTAATTTCGATAATTAAATCAGCTTCAAATTATTGCTCAAAATAGCTTCGTACTAACATCAAAAAAAAAAATTACATGTGTTAAAAAAATAATGACATGTTGCTGAATTATTTTTTTTAAAAATATTTTTTTTACATGTTTTAAAACAAATGATGACATGTTGCTGAATTAAGTTTTTGTTTCAATTTTTTTTTTATGTGTTAAAAAAATATGTCATGAATAATTGCAACAAAACCAAATACAAACTGTACAAAATAATTTAAAAAAACTAAAATAACATCACAAAAAATAAATATTGTCAAGTTAGTGGCCACATCCCGGCCACATAGAAAAATATTATATAAATAAATTCAGTGACCACATCCCGGTCACATAGAAAATATAACATAAATCCAAAAAATTCAGTGATCACATCCCGATCACATAGAAAAATATTACATAAATTCAGGTACATATTAAATCCGATAGAAATTCAAATATTACATGTCCAAAGATGAAATTAACAATTCTTAGGGAAGACCTTAGAAACATTGGAAATTGTAATGTTAAGTAGTTTTTTTTAGCGTGAGACGGCCCAAACAGCAACCTAATAGATCAACAAAACAAAACATTTAGAACAAAATGTTAAGGAATATATCCTTAAGGAGTGTAATGTTAAGAAAAATATTTCATACCTGAGTAAGTATAAGAACAGCACCAACACCTATGTCACTTCCGCCCTCACTTTCCTTAAGCACTTTGTCAGCAATGTAAGCTTCAATTGTGTCAGTAGGATCCTTCAAAGTCACATGCACAGAGCCATGACCAGTTGATGTGCACTCCTTGACAACAACAACAACCTAATAGAACAAAAATATAATGATCAATTATTTGTAAATTTCAACCTTAACTATAATTAATGTAAAATATTATACATGTTCCACCCTGTCATGTTGTTTGCATTTCTCCTTGATCATTCTCAACAGATAATAAGTACCCTCTGCAGTTAGATAGTCCATTGCAGAAAGCCAAGCTTTGCCCTGGAAATCTTCATCCTCCACCGGCTCTTCAAGCTTTCTACGTATGGCCTCTTGGGTCGACTGAGGGGGGGGGGTCCCTGAGAGACATGAGCTTTTCCGGTGTGATGCCGACGCACGGCGGACTGTGCGACACCAGCGGGACCAGCAAGGTTATGAGGCGGTGGAGATTCTAACTCTCGTTCGATTTGAGGCGGTGGAGATTCAAACTCTCGTTCGATTTGAGAGAGATTAGATTGACGATTGGAGGTTTGACCGGGATGACCAGGAAGAGGTTATTGTCCACGATACCAGCGGGGTTTTGATGGATCCATTTTGATAGTTATAAATCTTGGATTGAGAGAGATGAATTAGATTTGAGAGAGATAGATGAGAGATGGACTGAGAAAGAAAGAAAAGGGAGAGATGGACTGAAAAAGAAAGAAAAGGGTTTGTTTTGTTGGGTTTGAAGAAGACTGTTATGTAGGGATTTTGAATTTAAATAACTCGCTACACCGTGTAGCGAGTTTAATTTGGTTTGACCAAACTCGCTACACCGTGTAGCGAGTTTAGGTTAATTAATTGCCCTAATTAAATTCCCAATCGTCAAACTTAATTACCCTAAACTCGCTACACGGTGTAGCGAGTTTGACCAGTCCCAAGTCAAACTCGCTACACGGTGTAGCGAGTTTCAAAAAAATGGACATTCTGGGCAATACTTTGAACAGTAAGTCATTTTGGTAAATAAAAAAGTAAAAAATTATTATTTGAGAAAAAATTCAAAACATCATAATGGTCAAGAATTTCTTTATTACTCTTAATTTTTTAATGCCATTTAGACTTTTAACTCTCGCTAAAACAACGTACAACTGGCCATGAAAAAAAATTGGCTTCCTCATTACGTCAAATCTCAATATTTACCCTTTGAATGAAATTAGTTCTTAGGTGATGATTTGATAATTATATACTTTATTTTTTTCAAAATAAATAATTACATACTTTGTATATAGTAGTTACATTTTTACTTCCTCTATCACAAAATATTTTTAGTTTTAGGATTTTCACAGATATTAAGAAAATAATCAATACATATCACATCGACTAAATTATCTTTGAATATTTCAATTACCTAGACAATTAAATGAATTTACAATGATAACTACCTAATCATATATAAGGATAATTTTGGCAAAGTTTATGCAAAACTTCAAAATTGCAAGTATTTTGGAAAAAAAATTTCTCTTAAAACTGCAAGTATTTTCGAACGGATGGATTATTATTAATAATATTTATATTCAATAAGGAACTACTGTATTAAAATAAGAAAATTCAAAAAAATATATATATATAATATCAAAATATTTTAACTTTTTTAGGAACAAAATGTTCTAACTAACCAACTGGAAAAAAAAAACCTTAAAAAACAAATATAAACTGTCCCACTTCCCTTTAACCATCTAGTTTCTACAATTAAATTGATAGTTGAAGTAATTTTAGGAGTACTTATGTAATAGGAGAAAGCCATATTTAGACAAAAAAAAATTATAAACAAATGACATAATTTATAATAATTAATTGAAATAGTAAGAAAGCATAAAATAAGTAACAATTGCAATAAATTAATTGTTGCCTATATAAAAAGTAGGTAAAGATGTAAGGGGAAATTAATTTTGAAAAATAATATCTATTTAAACGAAAAGTATCAATTACAACCAACAATATATATATATATATATATATATATATATATATATATAATATATATAGGATTTTGTTAGGATACCCCCTTCAAGAGTAACCTACCACTAAACCCAACAGAAAATAAAGCCCACTATCAAACCCTAACCTAAAACCCTAATTTCTTTTTCCACTTTGTTTTCTTCTTTTTCAAACATAAACCCAATATCTTCCTTCTTTCATTTGTATAATCATCTACCTTTCCGCCGTCACCTTGTCACCGCCCCTCCCGCCGCCCACCTTTCCCTGCCACCACTACAAGAAAGAGGCTTATTTACGGCGGTTAAAATCCGCCGTAAATAATACGCGCCCCGCCGTATATAGTATTTACGGCGGACTAGCCGCCGTAAATAGATCCCCGTATAAATCATCGCCGTATATACTATATACGGCGGGACAACCGCCGTATATAGTATATACGGCGGATATACCACCGCCGTATATAAATGGAATACATACGTATAAAATGGCGTATTTGAGTGATCTTTATACGGCGGAATGTGTAACCGCCGTAAATAAGAGACGAGTCGTCCGCTCCGTGACGAGTCGTCCCAGTTGCACCCCCACCAGGTTCCCTCGTCCAAACGAGTCGTCCATGGCCATTTTATACGGCGGTCACTATATCCGCCGTAAATAACTAAATAGGGACGACTCGTCCAACATGGCACGAGTCGTCCCATTTACACCCCCTACTGGTTCCCTCGTCCCCCCTTTGGGCACGAGTCGTCCCTAGGTTTATACGGCGGATTTAGTCACCGCCGTAAATAATCCTATTTTTTTTTTTCCCCAGCTTTGTATAATTCATTTTTCCCAAAAATACGTTCACAAAAACCAAATTCAACCTGTACACACACAATATAACCAAAAATACACAAATGCAATCAATATTTACAATCTACATATTAACACAATTAATGTTGAATGTATTCAGACATAATAACCATTATACAAAAAAGTTATTAGTTGTTGAATGTATCCAAAATACACAATGTCTAAAATCCACGAACACCTATTCATTACCGTCATTTCCACGTCGTTCCATCCAACAACGTTTCAATTCATCAATTTGTTGTTGTAACTTAAGGCGTTCCTCATCAAGTTGTTGTTGTAACTGCTCCTGAAGTCGTTGGCGTTCCTCCTCATTTTTTCGGCGTTCCTCCTCAAGTTGTCTTTCAAAATCTGCTCTGACCCCCGCCACCGCCTCCGCTACTGTCCGAGAAGGTTGGGATTTACCAAACACCTTAGTTTTGTTCGTACCGCCTCCCATACATCGAACTCTCCCATGGTCATCGAGCCAAACATACCAACAAAAATATTTTCACGCGCCGCGGAGAGTCTTGTTGCTCCTCCGGCAGCCTCCTCAACCGCATCATTAAGCGTTTCTTTGTAACAAAAACAACATGTTCAATATAAATGTTTTAACTTTAATTAATATTATGAAACTGAAGTTAGAAATGAAAAAAGTATTCTATAGAATAACAAAACCGAAACAAAAGGTTGAAACTTTAACTTACAATCATTTGAGTGGTTTCTTGATCTGCGGGTGTTTTGCCGTGCGCGTATGTATGAAACGCTTAAGCGATCGATTGGTAATCCCTTTTCGTCTCTCTACAATTTATAATAGAATCATTTGACAAAAAAAATATATATTTATATACGATACAAAAAGAAACATTAATTGAATTGACAACTGAGAACTAAATTGAACGATGACAAACCTCTTTGATGACTTTGGGATGGGACGTTTTTCCGGTCCTATTCAGCACGATTGTTTTTCTCGATTCAATTTATTTGTTTCGATATTTCCTGGAAAAAAAAAAGATAATATTAGTATTAATTTGACTACTTATATAAGACATTCACGATAATAGATTGAGATTAATTTGAAATATACCCGAGCCTCGGGGCGTACCCCACATCGCAACAAACAGGCCCATTGATTCCAGCAACGCACCCACTCGGGGTGGGTGAGCCAATGCGTCTTCGTCGATTCATACATCTTATAATGCTGTTTCAACTGAGTAATAATATTCATAACTGAGTCAATATTCATAACAAAGTCATAACTGAGTAATATTCATAACTATATAATACTTATTATATGCTTGTCTCACATTGTATTTCCAGTCACGCCACGCTTTAGAGAGAGAAAGAGCCATAACCGGGAAATACTCCGGAGGAGCATTTGTATTTTCCTATATACACAATTCAACAAAGAAAAAAAAAACAATTGTTAGAGAATCATAAGACTTTTGACTACGTACTAGAGATAGGAACTTGGCACTTTCGCTGACTGAGGCAATGCCCTAATGAAAATTTTTAATAAAGAAGTAAATCCCTTATCGGTCACTCGATAATTAGCCTTCCAGTGCATAAGTTCTACAATAAATGAGAGTACTGTAAACTTATCACACCCTTCCCACAAGGCTTGATCAGCATCTCTCAAAAGTCTAAGAAACTTTGCGATGGATGCATCCGATTGTACGATTTCTTCAATTCTGGCCGGTTACTATCCGGCATACCCATCCCTTCATGTACCATTCGCCTCATACAATCTTGCACGCCCAATTCAATTTCAATGCCATCTTCGGTTGTCCTATCATTATTATCATTCTTACGCGCCGAAATGTACTCTTCCCCGTGCCTAATCCAATTCTTGTAATCTTTTTGAAATCCCACTGCAATACAATGTGATCTCACGGTTGCACGGTCTTCTTGGTAACAATTTGCGCATTTTTTACAAGGACAATATATTTCTTTAACACCAACAGACTTTTTTGAGAATGCAAAATCGAGAAAGTTGTCAACCCTGCACAAATACTCATTTGAAATTCGATTATCCAAATCAATCCAACTTTTGTCCATATATGACTTGACTTGATATTTTTAACGTTAAAATACAACCTATATATAAGACCTAGAGACACAAAGTTTAGAATAAAAATAAACTCATAAACAAACATAGTCTAAATATGTACAACTTTTGGCTCGATATAGATAATATACATTGTTGGAGCCTAGCCTATTAGTCGAACTTGGGCCCATGATATAGTATAACCCTATGACAACATCATTCGTTCTCTCTCACAAGCCCCCCTAATTGAGAAGCTAATTTAAGGAACTAGGTTGATGTGCAAAAGAATATGCACATGCAACAAGATTTGGAACTATTTTTAGGAATTAGATTGAAGTGCGCAACATTATTTTTTGTGTAGGGTCTACGAAGGGTACTATCTTAGGAGAGCGATGGTAATATAAGAAAAGTGTTATTATATTTAAGGAACTAGGTTGGTGTTTAGATATTTTACAATTCGACAAGTGGCCAAGTTTAGATATTTTACAATTTTTTCCATTTCCATTATCCACACTATTACATCATAATGAGATAAAAAAAAAATCTTATTGTTGTTGATTGATGGTAAAAACAGGTGTTCAACTCCTGTTTAACAAACACAGTAGTGCAACTTCTTATTTAAGGCACTATATAAGCCAAGGACCTTGCACAAGTCACCATGTAGGGATAAAACAACATATAACCAGCCCTACACAATCTCTATACAACATTGAACAACTTACCTTTAGGGTTCAAGTTCAAAAAAACCAAGTTTTATAACATTTGGTTCAATGGTCAAAAACTGCCTTTCAAGCAAGTTCACGACCACTTTTAAAGCACTTCCCATTATCCAATTGTCCCATTTCAAATTCCTTAATGTAGTACTAAAGTTGTACTAAATACAGGATCAAAAAGTGTTCCAATCCGAGTTGTTTAGCCTAGGTTTGCAAAGCCTAGAAAATGGACCAAAACTGCAGATTATAACCCTTCAAAGAATAAAACTGTCTTTCAAGCAACTTTAGATCAATTTTTTAAAGCTCTTGCCAAAACCTTTATGGACAATTCCAAGTGCTAAAATGTTTTACTAAAGTTGTACAACAAGTTTAGTTAAAGAGTGGTTCAATACCTACCCCTTTACCTAGGTCTACAAGGCCCCAAAGTTGACCCCTGCACCCTTGATTTGGTCACGAGTCGTGCATGAGTGCACGAGTCGTGAAACTTCCCCGCACGACTGATTCCAATTGCACGACTACCTCTCACGAGTCCCCCGAGGGTCACGACTCGTGCTCATAAGCACGAGTCATGCCCCGGCACCGTAAAACCCCAGCAGCCTTCGAAACATCAAAGAAACTCAACAACAACAACCCAGTTCAACACCAGTTCTGCCACCCTTGGTCTCAGTTATTTTACGGCCATTTACAGCAGTGCATGGACATGTTTTGGGACTTAAAACCTAGCAAACATATGTACTTACATACTCGGTTCTTGCATTACAAAATCTTATCTTACCATTATCAACAACAACAACAACATCAACAATAACTCACAACACCAAGAACAAAATATAATATATCGGAGTACTAACATTATTGAGTTAAAAAAAAAAAACCCGTAAATTAAAAGTAAATTAGAAAAGGGGAAAGAAATGTATACACGATTGTTGTTGATTGAAGAAATCAAAGCTCAATTTCCCAGCCGGGAGGAGAGAGAGAGAGACCGAGATCGCTAGAGGAGAGACGAAAGAGAGACCGAGTAATAAGACCAAGACCAAGAACAATAAAATCCAAAAAATTAAAAAT
This sequence comes from Adenophora triphylla var. japonica, assembly GCA_022495995.1. Lineage (NCBI taxonomy): Eukaryota > Viridiplantae > Streptophyta > Magnoliopsida > Asterales > Campanulaceae > Adenophora > Adenophora triphylla. The sequence continues at coordinate 40,953 of JAFEMH010004593.1, forward strand.
AAATACCAACTCCGCCGATTTGGAGGAGAGAAAGAGATCTTCGTTCGTTCGTGCCCTAGCTATGGAGTCTTCGTGCCCTAGCTGCTGCTATGGAGGAGAGAAAGAGAGGGAGAGATACCGCGAAACTGAATAGGGAAATTTGGTTTCCCGGTATTTAATAACATTTACGGCGGACTCGTATAATCCGCCGATAATAGTTAACTATATACGGCGGACGCGTATAACCCGCCGTATATAGTTAACTATATACGGCGGCTACTTATACACCGCCGTATATAACTTCGATCTCATACGCATTCACTGAGAAATATACGTATTTACTTACTTACGGCGGTCTAGACCGCCGTAAATATTAATTATATACGGCGGTATACATAACCGCCGTATATATATGATATATACGGCGGACGCGTGTCCACCGCCGTAAATGAGCGCCGTAAATAGCCCCTTTTCTTGTAGTGCACCACCTCTCCCACCGTCTGCCCTCCACCCTTTCCTTTCCCAAAACCTATTCCCCTACTGCTTCGTCGCCTCACTTTCACGGCTATTCACAAAGAAACGTCGTTACCGCCGTCGCCGCCACTGCACTTTAGGTAACTCTCTTTCTGTCTCTTTCTTTCTCTCTTCTTCCTTTTTCTCTCTCTTTCTCTCGCTTTCTTCACTTCGATCTGTTTGTGTTTTGTGTTCATGTGTGCTTTTGATTTGTGTACGTTTTAACAATAAATCTGTGTAGATATGATATGTTTGGTCGTGTGCAGGCCCGTCTCAATCATTTTTGAGGCCCTGTGCAAAAATAAATATTGGCCCCTTAATATATAAAAAATACACACAATATATAATTAGTACTTTTTAAAATTCATTACATTGATCATAACTTTCCAATACAATTTAAATATTTTATTTAAAAATGACATTCTTTGACACTCTTTGAAGCAAAATCATCAATCAAATTGTAACACTAATACTAATAATAAAATTATTAGAGCACAAAATTGGAATGAAAAACCTGGACTGGAAATTGGGTTTCTTCAAAAGAGATTCTCTCAATCTCAAACATGGCGCATCATCAGACCAGAGAATTCGTTAAGCCCAATTAAATACAGATAGGCGCTAAGTGACTTCAGCTTGATTTATCTATGAGGACAAACATGGAGATTCTTGTGGAAGAACGGAAGAAAGAAGACTTGTTGATTGCCCTAAATTATGATTGTAGTCAAATATAAACATTTGTATTTACCGTTGTTACAATCAATCGATCGATTCCTCTTCAATCAAGCCGCGATTTCCGAGTTGCCGTTTGATCTTCTTCCTTAGTTATTTCCGATCCATGAATCTGCTTTTTTTTTTCTTCACTCATCGCTGTTTAAGAAAGAAGTGACGTACGTTGTTTTAAAGAATTTCTCCTACAGGCTAAGGAAGGGATAGGATTTTGGGCTAGGTAGGCAATGGGCTGGGAAAAATATGGGGCCCTTGAAAATAATGGGCCCTGTTCATTTGCTCCTTTTGCACTCCCTTGTCAACGGGCCTGGTCGTGTGTGTATGTTTATGTGTATGTTCATGTGTGTAAATCGAAATGTGTGGGTTTGTTTATGTGTTCGATCTAAATGCGTGTGCGTGTGTATTTGTGTAGATCTAAAATTCTTGTGTTTGATTTTGGGTAAATTTTGAATTGTTGGTGTGAATGAAACCATCAAAATATTTGATGTTTGATTTTAGATTATTTTTAGTTACTTTGTGTTCCCTTGATTTCATTTGTTGTTTTTTGGTGGTTGTGACAGGGATTATATTGGTGGTTAGTGGTGGTGTGCCGGTGGCAGCGGTGGCGGTGGTTGTGGCGCTGGCGGTGGGTAGCTGATGATGATGGTGGTGGGGAAGAGAATGGGGAAGAAATGATTTGTAAAAAGATTTTGTTTTGATTTTCATTTTGTAAATTTTATTTATATTACAGCTATATATCGAATGACATAGTTGCCTTTAATGAAATATTGTGTGGACTATTTGTGTAGATCTAAAATTCTTGTTTTTGATTTTGGGAAATTTTTGAATTGTCATGTGAATGAAACCATCAAAATATTTGATGTTTGATTTTAGAATATTTTTAGTTACTTTGTTTTCCCTTGATTTCATCTGTTGTTTTTTGGTGGTTGTGACAAGGATTATGTTGGTGGTCAATGGTGGTGTGCCGGTGGCAGCGGTGGCGGTGGTTGTGGCGCTGGCGGTGGTGGTGGCGATGGGTAGCTGATGATGATGGTGGTGGGGAAGAGAATGGGGAAGAAATGATTTGTAAAAAGATTTTGTTTTGATTTTCATTTTGTAAATTTATTTATATTACAGCTATAGCTATATATCGAAAGACATAGTTGCCTTTAATGAAATATTGTGTGAACTATTTTACCCTTTAATGTTGACACTTCTAAGCGGGAATCCTAGGCTTTCCTGTTATTATATATAGAGAGATTTGTAGCTCTGCCACCGATCACATTGTCATCCATTTCCTCGTTAAAACGTTTATGTGGTATAGTGATGTCGTTTATCTTTACCGAAAAGAAATCATCGTTTATGACATTTTGATGATATGAAATTTAAGGCGTTAAAAGTGTTTATTATATTAAACTACTGACTTTTAAAAATATTTCATAAAATATAAGGGGCAAAAACAAAAAACACAAAATCTGTAAATTGCTTTTTAACAGACGTAGTTTTGATAACAGTTTAACGATTAAAAGAGTAAATTACAAAAATGGGGACTAAAGTCCACAGAGTGATAATAGTTTAGGATCTGACGTACAGAGCATGTGGCCAAAATTTGATTGATTTTTTTGAAGAATATCATCAAAATACTTAGTTTAGTTACATGAGTCGTGCATATGATGGATAATTTGGAGTAGGTTGAACTGTATATTAGTTATAAAGGGGTTAAATGTAAATAATTAAACTTAGAGGTGAAAAATATAAAAATATTAAATATTAAATAACTAAAATAAAGTAAAGTATCTTATATATTAAAATTTTGATTTTAATTATTTTAAAAAATAAATAAATTACATTTGTCTTGGAAACAATAAATTACTGAAAGAATAACATATGCGTCTCTCTCATTTAATTGTGTCAAAATATATACAAGAGTCGTATGCTTGATTATTAAGCTACCAAGATATATACATTCCAAACTTATGGAGTACACACTTAACTAAGCCATAAAATTATGGAGTACACACTTGACTAAGCATTGAACTAAGAGCATCTTCAATGCATCCCTTCAAATTTTACTTCATTTCTTCAATTTTTCCTTCAAATGTTAAATGTTGCTTCAATTTTTTTTTCCTCTCCAACCCATTTCTTCATTTTTTACTTCAAAAAAAATATTCTCAGTATCTTTTCATTTCACCTCATCATTCTACTACTTCTATAATTTCACAAATACTACACAAAGTTTAATTCTTTTACATATTCAACCTTCTTTTTTGTTTAGAAATAAAAAATTAAATAATGTATTTATAATTCAAATTACTAATAAAATATATTTTATTATTAAAGAAAAAATACAAAAATAAAATGACATTGCCGTAAATGATATATTGACATAAAGAAAATATTGGCACTAAAAAACAAATTTATAAATTATTTCAAAGTTGACATAAAGGATACGTTGACATAAAGAAAATATTGACACAAGAATACATCGAAATAAAGAAAACATAAAGCGAAAACATTGAAAAGTACATAACAACGTTCACTAATCTTCAGAATTGGTGTATCTCTCCCATAAATGCTTCATTAAAGCATTTCGAAGTTCAACATGAGCACTTTTATCCTTGATTTTCCTGTGCCGACCAATAAATTCTTGAAAACGAATATTGTCATCAACAATTTCAATTGTTGAAGCCGGTGCTTCTGGCACTTCAGAAATTGATGCATTGAGATTACGCTCATCCTCAATTATCATATTGTGCATGATAATGCAAGCGGTCATTATATCATGTAGTACATCATTTTTCCAAAAACGTGCTGGCCCTGCAATAATAGAAAAACGAGATTATAGAACTTCAAATTCACGTTCCATGTCTTTCCTACACGCCTCTTGTTTCCTAGCAAAATATTGTTTCTTTTGACCAAGTGGCTTGTGAATAGTTTGCACTAATGTAGACCAGTTGGGATATATACCATCAGCCAAATAATATCCCATATCATATTCTTTTTCTTGGATAACATAATGTGCGGGAGGAGCAATACCTTGAGAGAGATTGGAAAATAAATGTGATGATTCCAATACATTAATATCATTATTAATTTCTGGCATACCGAAATACGCATGCCATATCCAAAGATCATAATCAGCTACGGCTTCAAGAATAATACTCGGTTTACCGCTACGCCCTGCATATTGTCCGGCCCAACCCATAGGACAATTTTTCCACTCCCAATGCATACAATCAAGGCTACCAAGCATTCCGGGAAAACCCCGTTCCTTGCCAATGTGAAGTAATCGTGCCGTATCATTATCATTAGGTGATCTCAAATAACGCTCTGCAAAAACTTCAACAATAGCACGACAAAATCTCTTTAAACATTCAATTGCAGTTGACTCACCAATTTTAACGATTTCGTCGGTTGCATCGGCTGGCATAGCATAAGTCAACATCCGAAACACAGTCGTTACTTTTTGAAAAGTAGATAATCCAAGCTTACCTAAACCATCCCTTCGTTGCTCGAAATATTGATCATGGCCTTTGATTGCCTCAACAATACGGAGAAAAAGACGTCGAGACATTCTATACCGTCTTCGAAATTTTTTTTCGCAATATGTTGGAGCATCGGTAAAGTAATTATTTAGCAACTCATGATCCGCAGTTTCACGATTGCGGTTGATCATGATATGACCTGGAATTGAGCCGCGCCGAATAGGATTTTGAAACATGTTTCGCTGCTCCAAAATCATGTTATTATTTTGCACCATAGAAAAGGCTACTAATTGAGATTGAGAGAGATCACTAATGAAATAATCATCATCTTCATCATTTGATGATGACCTTTCAAATGATGTATTAGAAGGACCCCCCGTATTGAAATTCATCTTGCAAAGAATATATTTTTTACTAATAGAATTGAGAAGATGATTGTGAATTTTGAACTCATGGGAGGTTATTATTTATAGGATAATTTGGATAGGATAATATATCATTTGACGGTGAGATAGTGACGAAATCTGACCGACGGTTAGGATTATGGATAGTGTTTGGATATGATAAAATCTTATTTGACGTTGAGATGGTGATGAAATCTGATCGACGGTTAGGATTGTGGATAGTGTTTGGATATGATAAAATCTTATTTGACGGTGAGATGGTGATGAAATCTGACCGACGGTTAGGATTTTGGGTAGTGTTTTGTTGTTGTTGTTTATCTAATATTACTATATTAGTATTTTTTTATTACTTTGTTTTCATTAAGAATGCGTGACTTTTCGATTATCAAGTAATATTAACTATGTTGTTATAAATATTGGTATGTTTTTAATTTATGTTGAATGTATTTTGTATATATTTTAATATATTCGTCTAACTTTGTCTCAAATAATTATCCCAATATAAATATAAAAAAAATTAAGATTATTTTAAATAATAAAAATGTTATTTTTTGAACAGTATAAACCGAGATACGAATATGGGTTTGCTCAAGCTGGGCCTAATTGAATTGGGCCATGAATATTATCTAAATAACCAAGTATCAGGGCCGAGTAGGGTCTTCCTCATAAGACAAGGAGCGTTTATCTCAAATTTCTTTATAACAACATGTTTGGGCCGGTATGAAGAAGAGACGAGGAAACTAAAGTTCTTACCTCGGCATTCTCCACCATGACGAGGAAACTAAATCATTTACCTCGGCATATCACCGTACCTGCCAATCTCCAAATGACGAGGAAGCGTAATCATTTACCTCGCCTATTTGTTAAGGCCGAGGTAAAACATTTGTGTTCCTCGGCGTTCCTGCTATCGAACATACAATCCTTATTCAACAAGGAGTATACAAAGAATGATCCAATCAGATTATACCTGTCAACATCAATTCAAGTCAAACAATGACTTCCTTAATGTATATAATTCTATTAGAATTATATCTTATCTATTTACAAGTTCATTCCAACATGGATTCTATCTATCCATTCCTATAAATACAAGCCCCACGGCTCATTATTCGGTAAGACGTTACTTTTACATTGGAGAAACTCACAATTTGATTTCTCTAATATCAACCGTGAACTTACTCTCACGTCTGAGGGCCTTTAGCCGGATCCGCCCGGCTTAGTTTACGTGTTTTCTCTTATTTTCGTGCCTTGCAATCGCCTGAGCATTCAACGCTTGGATTTGGGCTGTTTTGGCGATTTTGGCATCATCAATTGGTTCCATTGCCGGGAAATCGATTCAAACACCCATTGTTTGGCCGGAAAACGCTCGCTTAAAGCCAATTTTCTTGCCGAATTTGTTCTTTCTTGGAACGGAATTTTTGGATCGGTAGAAAGCTCGTTCTTGACACCGCCGAATCATCAAGTTCACCGGAATTTGCCCGCATTCCGTCAAAGGCGTTTTTAACGTTCGCTTGATCCCAATTTTGGCTTCGAGTTCTTTGCGTTAGAAATAATCACAATTGGTCGTTTGTTTTTGGTTAAAATTTGCCCTAATTTTAGCCATAAATTCTGTTCGGTGAAATTGTGATTTTTGGAAAATTTTGCACTTAATAATCTGCTTGTGATTCATAATGGACGGACAATTCACAAGTGTTACACTGAGGATCCCACCCAAGTGAATGGGGGAAATATCGGAACCGAGGAGCCACCGCCTCTTCCTCCTCCTCTACCTCGATCGATGCCATTCCTCCCCTTGCCATGACTCTTCGTTCCACGGGTCGTGCAAATGCCGAGGAGAGGGCAATGACCTTCCTCGTCGTACTCGTGCTCGTGGGAAGCAAGCAGAAGGAAGAAAACAAAGAATGCCGACGCCGGCCAAGCAGAGGATCTCAACCCGTTGACCGACGCTCTTTGTTACACAAACAAATGGAGACTTTGCAAAGGATGTATGAAACACAAGTTGCTCTTTTGCAAATGGACCTGCATCATTCCATGGCTCCATTCATTGTACCATCAATGGGCCCACCTTGAGAAAGGAACAGGAGAGCATCAGCTCCACCCCCGAAGACTCGCCGAACTACCAATGCCAGCCTCCTGTGGATTCTCCTCGTCCCCGGCATACCAAGAAGCGTAATGATCCCGTGGTCGACCCGAGAAGCCAAATAACTCCTAGGGAAGAGGAAGTGAACTCCAAGGACCTAAGGACAAGACTCGCCTTGAATAGGCGCCTATCCCCGCTCGCCTCATCATGACACCTAGGCATCCCACGTCTCCTCGAGCTCGTCGACCGCATTCTCCTCGTCCTCGTCGCTCAGATTCTCATCGTCCTCGCCGACCGGACTCTCCTCGTCCTCGCATCGAGAATTTGCTAGGCCAAGGACCCCAGAGCCCTACAGATGATACTTCGCACAAGACCCGGAACCAAGACGTGATAGGGCCCCCTCCAAACGTGATGGCCACCGACATGAAGAGGAGCATAGTAGGGTGAATGATCGCCCAAAGACAAGTCACGTAAGCTCCCAACGAAGCACTCGCCAAGCAAATGAGAAGGAAATAGAAACAAAGCAATGGGAGCCGTTGAAGCAAAGGCCGGATGATATGGAGAGGGGAAAGAAATATAATGACGACGATTATGATTGGGCCACCCGTCCGTTTTCCTTGAGGATAACCGCCGCACCTCCCCATCCTAACCTCAAGCTCCCAAATTTCGAGAAATACAACGGAACCACCGACGCCAAGGACCATGTGCAAAGTTTCGAACAAACCATGAATCTCCTCACCACCGCCGACGACTTGCTCGCAAAGCTTTCGCGAGCACCTTCTCCCAATGCCTTTTAACCTCGGTTCCGTGAGCTCAAGAAAGGTTGCATCGATTGCCGGAGGGGCATGAGGAGAATGTTCTTAGATCATTTTGCCACTACTGGGAAGAGGAAGATGAGATTAACCGACTTGGCCAACATTGAGCAAGGGAAGGGAGAGACCACCCTCGCCTACTACAATAGGTTCCGAAAATGGCGTACTGTTGAAGAAAGCCTCACCGATAGGGAGGTCATAGTTTGCTTCCAACTCGGGTTAAAATCGGCCCCCTCATTTATGAACTCTCTGCCAGGGAACCTAATTCCAAGGCCGAATTGTACAAGGTGGCCTATGCCATTTCCATGGTCGAAGACAAGACAAAGAAAAGGGAGTCGACAAGACGGAACTCGGCGCTAACCCCGACGTAATGACAACGGGAACGGCAAGGGTTCCAAAGGAAAGAATAGAACAAGAAGCACCGAGAAGCTAGAGTTCACCCCTCTTACAAAGCCCATCTCTCGAAATCATGCAGCCTAGTAAACCTTCCTCCACCTCGTCCGCCGACCGATCACCCAAAATATCCCCGCAACAAGAACAAATACCGTGATTTTCACAAGGACAACGGGCACACCACCGATGGTTGCCGGGCCCTTAAGAAGATAATCCAACAATGGGTCGACGAGGGAAAGTTAGACCGTTATGTCATGAAGAAAGATGGCAAGCGAAAGCGGAAGCAAGAGGAGAGCGAAGATGACTCCAAGAGTGAGGATGAAGATCGAAGGCCTCCTAGTGGCTAAACTACATGTGATCCGTGAAGAGGTGACCTCCACCGTAAAGCTAAGGGACCGCATCCACGAGCTAAGCAAAGTATACCATGTCCCCGCTTGGATCCATAAAGCGGAAGAAGTCATTAGTTTTTCTCCGAATGAGTTGGCGGGAAGTCGAGCACTCGTGAGTGCACTCGGTCATCAAGGGTCGAATTGACAATGTGGAATCCGAAAGACTTCTTGTTGACACGGGGGCCTCCCGTGACATCCTATACTATTCAAACCTTCCAACAAATGGGGCCGAAAGACACTGTGCTAGAACCATATCATGGAAGGCTTGAAGGATTCACCAACCATAAGGTTGGAGCAAAGGGAACCGTAGAACTAGAACTCGAGGTCGGCAATCATCCCTTCCGAGCCAAAGCTACTGTCACTTTTATAGTCATGGATTTGACTAGTGACTATCATGCTATTATAGGCATTCCAAGTCAAGCCAAACTTGGGATGGTGGCCTCCCTTCCTCACCAACGAGTTAAATTTCCCACTCGTGCTGGTATTGGATACGTGAGGGCAACCCCCAAAGATTTCTTGGAACATGTTGTCAAGAGCCGGAAAAAGTCAAAAAGCGTGGAGATAGATACGCCCGAGGAGAACATCAAGATCTCCAAATCACAGAAGACCACCGAAACTAGCTCTAGAATGAGCTATATTCGTGAAGTATGGGAAAGTGAGGAAGAGGAACCTATGGTCCTAGAAATTGTGGATGACCAAGGCGTAACTCTACCCACACTGGAAGAAGAGCCTATGGTCCTAGAAACTGTGGATGACCAAGGCATAATTCTACCCATCTCCGAGGAAGACCCCATTCTCGTCAATGACCGTAACTCTGGGGCCAACCATGACTCGGGAAGAACGATCTTCCGTACATTGATAAAATTATGGAGGAAGAAGTGCCTCAATGTAAACGACAATGAAGGGAGAAGAATCGTAGAGATCATCATCGAATCCCCGGAATTTTGAGACGGACCGTAAATGAAGCCTCGTAGAAGAGCTAGAAGAGGTAGTCGTTAATCCCGACTATCCCGAACAAAAATCAAGCTAGGAGGCCACCTATCACAGAAGAGAAAGAAAAGATCATATCCCTCTTGAAAAACAGTCTCTCGACGTCTTTGCTTGGAGAGTCGAAGACATGAGGAGGATCAATGAAGAAGTAGCCCTCCACCGCTTAGAAGTTGATCCTTTAGCGAAGACCATCTCCTGTGCACGAGGAGAAATTTTGCAAGGGACAAGGAGGAAGCTATAAAAGAAGAGGTGCGTAAGTTACTCGCCGGAATAATTCGCGAAGTCAAATACCCCGTTTGGTTGGCTAATGTCGTTATGGTAAAGAAGAAAGACGGGAAATGGCGTATGTGCATAGACTTTACTGATCTAAACAAAGCTCGCCCTAAGGACAGCTATCCTCTCCCCGTAATCGACAAGTTGGTTGACTCCATTTCTGGACACCAAACTCTCGCCTTCTTAGATGCCTACTCAAGCTATCATCGTATAAAAATGGCGAAAGAGGACATCGAGAAGACTCGCCTTCCAAACACCTCGCTGGGAATTTCGCTACATCATGATGCCTTTTGGGCTCAAGAATGCCGGTGCCACTTACCAACGAATGGTAACTCAAGTTTTTGCGAGTCAGATAGGTAGAAACATGGAAGCTTATATTGATGACATGGTCATAAAGACCAAGGAAGGCAACACGTTCCCGACCTAGAAGAGACCATTCACAACCTCCGAGCAAACAACATGAAGCCGAATCCAAGCAAGTGTGTATTCGGAGTTACCGCAGGAAATTCCTAGACTTCATGGTTTCCCAAAGGGGGATTGAAGCAAACCCGTAGAAAATCAAGGCGCTCGTTGACATGAAGGAACCTACCAACATCAAGGAGGTCCAAAGACTTAATGGAAGAATTGCGGCCCTCGGGAAGATTCATCGCCAAATCCGCCGAAAAGTCACCGCCTTTCTTCAAGGTATCAAGGGTACCAAGAGCTTCTCCGGACTCCCCGAATGCTCAAGCATTCCTCCGGCTGAAGGAGTACTTGGGTTCCCTCCCTTGCTTAGCAGTCCGACTCACCGTGAGATGCTATACGTCTTCCTAGCCGCCACCGATCACGCCGTCAGCAGCTGCCTTAGTTCGAAAGGATGAAGGAATTCAAGCCCGTCTACTATGTCTCTAAGGCACCGTCCGATGTAGAAAGCAGATATTTCAATGTGGAGAAGATAGCATACGCACTAGTCATTGCTTCAAGGAAGCTCACAAGGCATATTTTTCTCGCACATCCTATCACCGTTTCTCTACACCAACGAACCATTGAAGAAAATCCTTCACAAGTTGGACGGCTCTAGACGTCTCCTTAATTGGTCAATCGCTCTAACGGAGTTTGATATCACTTACCAACCAAGGAAGACCCTCTTACCACAACCTTTGGTTGACTTCATGGTCGAGATCGCCTTATGGGTGAGCATCTCCCCCACCTCCCTGAGGCAAAACGCGCCGGAGGAAAAAGACTCTCCCATTGAACTCCCATCCAACCGGTTGGATCCTCGTATACCACGGATCGCCTACCAAGGAAAGAAGCTGAGCCGGAGTTGTACTAGCAAGCCTGTAAGGAGAATACACTATACAAGATGTCATCCGCTTCAAGTTTCCTCGCTCTAACAACCAAGCCGAATACGAGGCTCTCATATTTGGCATTGAGTTGGCCTCCTTCTATGGAGCAACTAAGGTGGCCGCTTTCGTGACTCCCACTTTGTTGTCAAACAAGTGAAAGGGAGAATATAACACTCAAGATGTCACCCTTGCCAAGTATAGAGACCTGGTCCTAGATATGACGAAGAAAATGGAATTTTTCGAGCTCAAGCGTATAGGAAGGGAAGACAACCAAGTCGCAGACGTTCTCTCCAAACTAGCCACCATGGACGTGTCTCCTTCTGAGACCAACCCATATGTAGTTTATGCCGAGGAACCCGCGTATGAAAGATTACAAGTCATGCTTCCGGACGAGGAAGAGAGATGCCGGATCGATGACTACATCGAATACATTGAGAAGGAGAAACTCCCGTAAGATGATGCTCGAGCCAAGCTTATCAAGAAGAGGTCTCCAAGATTCGTGGTGATGAACGAGTCCTCTACCGAAGATCTTTCACGAAGCCCCCGCTAAGGTGTGTCTATCCCAAGGAAACCGAGAACCTCCCCGGCGTAAGTACATGAAGGTGTTTGCGGCGGACACCCGGGGCCGAACCTTAGCCGACAAAATCATATCGCTAGGTTACTACCGGCCAAACTCTAAGGGAAGACGCGCACGCCTATGTTCGAAAATGTGACAAATGCCAAAGGTTCTCTCGACATTCCAAGACTACCTCGCAGCCGAGCAAACACTGTAATACCTACGTGGCCATTTTGATATGCGTGGGATCGACCTCATTGGACCCTTCCCACCCGCCCGTGGTAATTGCAAGTACGTGATAGTAGCCGCTGATTACTTCTCCAAGTGGATAGAAGCCAAGGCATTGGCCAAGATAACGGAAGAGAACGCGATCAACTTTGTCCATGACAACATCTCGGTGCGTTTGGCCTTCCACATACAATTGTTTCGACTACGGACTCCAATTCTCCATGGCATTTACAAATGTAATTGGGGAGAGTCAAAGTACGCCATGCCAAATCTTCGCTAGCGTACCCCCAAGGCAACGGTCAAGCGTAAGCCGCCAACAAACCGGTCCTAACCGCCCTCACCAAGAATCTTGAAGGTCGCGAGGGTAGATGGTTGGACGAACTTCCCTAGCTTTACGGGCCGTTCGCACAACCACTGGGGCCAACCGGAAACCCCATTCGCACTTACCTTCGGTTCGAGGCTATGGCACCAGCAGAGATGGTCATCCCTACAAGAAGGAACTCCCATTATGACGAGCAAGTCAACAAGGTCAATAGGCTCCTAGACCTGGACCTCGATAGATGAAAAACGACTAGCCGCAGATGAGGATGGTGAATTACAAGCAAAGGACCAAGGCATATCACGACAAGAGGGTCATCAAAAGAGTATTCCAAGTTGGCGATCGGGTACTTAGAAAGATCGAAGCCACCGGTCGGAAGGCGTAATGTAACAAGCTCTCCCCAAATTGGGAAGGTCCCTATATCATCACTCAAGTCATCCGAGAAGGGACCTACAGATTGAAGACCAAGGAGGGGAAGGATCTCAAGCATCCGTGGCATTCCGACAACCTTAGAAAATATTATCACTAGTCTAGTTTATTTTGCAATAGATTAGCTCTTTATTTTCTATCTTTTATTTTCGGTCTTTTGTTTTCTTTTTGTCTTTTAGTTGATAGGATTGCGCTTCTATGTAATCGCATTTCGCTTCTACGAAAGCGCTTTCTTCCAACAAGTAAAGCAACTATCAACTCTTCACCCCAAAGACTACTTCCGACTCTCCGATACACAACAGCCCAAGACCAAGGATCCCCTCGCCTCGATGGCTTACCAATCGCCCAAGACCAAGGATCCCCTCGCCTCGATGGCTTACAATGCCAAGCACCAAGGATCCTCCTCGCCTCGATGGCTTACACAACCGCCAAGACCAAGGATCCTCCTTGGCCTGATGGCTTACCAACAGCCAAGACCAAGGGTCTCCCTTGGCCTGATGGCTTACACAACTGCCAAGACTAAGGAACCTCCTTGGCCTGATGGCTTAACACCAGCCAAGACCAAGGGACCACCTTGGCCTGATGGCTTACAACACATCCTGTCAAGGGTCCACCTTGACTCAGGATACCAAGCAGCCAAGACCAAGGAACCTCCTCGCCTCGACGGCTTACAACACTTCCAGTCCAGGGTCCACCTTGACTTAGGAGACTAACAGCCAAGACCGAGGACTTTCCTCGGCCTAAGGGCTTGACAAACCTCCTATCATGAATCAAGTCCGATCCAGGATTACAACACTTTACAACCAAGGAAACCCTCCTCGGCCTAAATAAATAAAGAGCATAGTTAAAGCCGAGGAGTATTTCCTCGGCCTAACCACTTTGCCCAACATCTGGGAGCAAGGAACCTTCCTTGGATCCTGACTTCTTAAGTCTAGTGCCTCGGCCTAGCATACCAAAATATGAGCAATGGAAATAACACGATTCATAACAAGGATTTTCATTGATATTCAAAAAAAAAAAAATTTACAAAAGCCCTACCATCTATTACAAAAAACAAAGGAAAAAAGCTATCCTAAGATTGGTGCACGCCATCAAAAGGCTTGTCCGGGGCCTTCGTGATAGTGCCGGGGGAGGAAGGACCGTTTGTTCAGCTGGATGCATTATTTTCCTCAGCCCCTCCTTCCACCTCGGCTTCTATGTCCTCGGGCTCTTCGGCGTCTGATCGCCTCCACCAAAGGTCTTTAATATTGCCAGTGGACAACAGAGGCCGGCCTCCACACTTCCTCGCAAGCATGAGCATCCTCGCGCCCATCGCCTCCAAGTTGCTTTCGTAATAGGGGACCAAGTGATGGAGAGCCCCGACTTCCTCGGCATATTGATCCCCGCAAATTAGCCGGGCAATCTTATTAATGTCCAGCACTCGGTGGAAGGATCAGCCAAAATGCTCCGGGCCAAGTGGAGATAGCCATCTTTCAAACATGGTGGCCGTTTGCTCGTCCACGGCCTCTCTCAAGGCCGAGCCGCCATCATCGCTCCTTGAAAGCCGAGCTCTCCTTGAACCGAGCTACGGCCTCTTCCTCCCTAGCTGGGAGGGTAGCTTCCAATCCCGGCATTTGGCCTCGCCTTCATCGGCCTTGGTCCGAAGCTCGGCCTTATCATCCTTTGCTCGGGCAAGCTCTTCATTTTTAAGCCGGAGATGTTCCTCGGCCTTTGCCTTTTCTTCCTCGGCCCTTTTACCTCGGCCTCAACCTTGGCCTTGCCGCCGCAAGCTCAGCATCCTTGGCCTCTAAAAGTTTAGCCAAGGAAGACTTGTCTTTTTCGCTCTTGCTTGAGCCGCCTTGGCCTCATTCGTACGCCTCGTCTTCTTCTTGGCCGTAACATTCTCGTACGCCGTGACGTAAGCCAACCGAAAGATAAATTATCATTAGAAAGACAAAACCAATATCAAAGACAATAACCCGTAAAGGGATTAACATTTACCTCGGCGATCAAGAGTCCCTTATGGCAGAAAGCAAGGTGTCCTCGTTGGGAGCCTCTTTACTGTAATGCCTCGTAGGCATCCTCGTCCATAGCCCTTTGAATAGGAGCTCGGCCCAATCTCACTAAGGGTCCCTCCTCGCTAACAGGGAGTCCCCTAAGACGGGGAATGCCGAGGGACATACTCTTGGCCAGCTCGTCGGCCTCTTCAATGCCTGACGGATTGAACGGCCAAGGGAGGAGGAGCATCAACATTGGGGGCTACACTGACGCTGCCCGTTTAGCCGCCGGCTCCTGGCGCTAACAGCTTGGAGTCCTTTTCGAGCCCGATCTCCTTGGGACGAGGCTAGCTTCCTCGGTCGCCTCTTCCTCGGCATCAACATGGAGGCTATGCCCCTCTCAGCTGATGGATTGGTTTGATTGTCGCCCGCCGGTTCCTCGGCATTCACTTCCCCGTGCAATTTAAGGGGAAGGGGTTGGTCATTCTCAACATTGAGGACGAGGTTACGTGCATTAGCATCCTCCCTCCTTTCTCGTCAAGGCAGCCTTCTTGCTCGCCTTCCTCTTCCTCTTCACTAGCTCTTGGGGACTAAATCTCTCCATGGCTAAAGTTTCTTCTTCCTCGGCTGTTAGATCTGCAAGGACGAGGAAAGAGTTAAATGTGGGCAGAGGTAACAAGCATTTGAAAAGTACAAGTAAAAAAGAAACATTTACGTCCAACTATGTTGACGGCTTTCAAACATTGGTCCCGGACGTTCGCCTTGCATGTAATGCAATCCTCATGGAACACTAAGCCGGGGTGAATCGTCCAAATTGAAGCGTCTCCCTCTTTACGGTGACAAGGGGAGATACCCCATCCTTCTTCCCGCATTAAACCCGCCAATGTAGTAATGGTCCGAGGACTCAATCACCGACCAATCGAGGACTCCCACCTCGGCAAATTCTTCCGGGCGTTTAATCAAGTCCTTGGTCCATTCATATTGTTGGACGGGGAACGAAGAAGTTGGACCTTTACAAGGAGACCTGGAACTCCCATCCTCGCGGCTCTCCACCCTAATAACGTGGTTATCCCAACCAAAGAATCCTTTGCTAGACATTGGGAGGAGCAACTTTGGTTTCTTAGACGCACTCTTGATGACGAGGAGCCAGCTCTCCTTGACAAATTGGACATGGTAGAAATGCCTAAAGGCTCCCATGGTTGGCTCATACCCTAAGCTACGGCAAAGGATGATGAAGCCGACAAGGACCCGGTACCATTGGCTCCTAGCATGGCCGGCACCGCCCTCACGTCGTCCGTAAATTCGCAGATGAAAGGATCCAGTGGAAGACGAAGTCCTTGTTGGAATTGTTTGAAGTAGAAGTGGACAAAGTCCTGGTTATAGTAGAAGTCATCCTCTTCCTTCTTTGTCTTCACTCCATGTGGGCCATATAAGTTAGCCCGTACTCGGCTTTGTCTACCCCGTACTTGGAGTATAGCTTTTCCAAAGCATGGGATCCCCGGCTCTGGGGTCCTCTCTTGCCTTTGTCCTAATCCTTGGCCTCCTCGTCCTCGGCCTCCTCTTCTTCGGGCCAAACGGCCATCGGGCTTGTGCTTCATCCATGAAAGCATCAACTATCTCGAGTAGACGAGGAGGGTTCTCCTTCTCTTCCCGTCATATCTCGCATAAAGACGAGGAGACAAAATTAGTGACCTCGTCCATGCACCGATTTAGGACGGGGAAGGGAGATTCCCCTCCTCGTCATTTAATAAGGCCGAGGAGGGAGCCGTACCTCTCAGCGCTCACGCATTTCGCGATCGTAGGCCGGGTAGAACAGATCGACGTGCTCCATCATCTCACCTCTATCCTCAAAAAACTATAATGTTGGGTGAACCGGACTCAATCCTATCTATTCTTGTGGAGTCGTGGTATTGGAGGAATAGACGAGATCGACCATAACCTCTTAACCGCTTGCTTACATCATCCAGAGCGAGCATCAACCATGGACCTCTCTCTACGATAGACCCTCAAATTTCCAAGTATGATATCCATAACGGAATCGGGGAGAATGGTCCCAAGATCGAGCCATTTCTAAGGGGAATCAAAGAGTAAAGGGGGAGTTCATTCAATATTCGAAGAAGTTTAACAAAATGCAAAGAAAATCACAAACATGAAATCGGGATAGTTGGGAACAAAAATTCATGAAGAAAAGCTTGAATCTTCAACAATGGCAGTTCATGTTTCTTGATTCACGTATGAGTTCTTCTAACAACCCTAGAAGACGCTAAAACAGAGTGAATGGTGAGAAAGAGAAAATCCATACCTGAGTTCGTGAAAGTGCTTTGAAACGCGAAAGAAAGCAACGTCGCCGGAAAAGTTCGCCGGAATCTGGAAAGGATGATTGCTGTGTTCGCCTGAATGTTCTTCGCCTAAACCTTGCCCTTAGTTCGACTGATTTGAGTTTGTAAAAGTTTAAAATGAAAGGGTTTTTGCTTTTTATACCCCTCAATCGGGTTAAACCCATGGGTAAAGTAAACATTTCGGGTCGGGCGCCCCAAGAATTAAATGCGAATTGACGGTTTCAAGGCGTGACAAGACCGGGGGCCCTGTAATGGCAACCGTCGCTATATGAAGCGACGCCGAGGACACGTGTCAAAACCTTTCGTATTCCATCCATATAACGAGAACGAGATGACTTTCTACTCGTCCTAATCCGAGCTAGAAAGCTCTGGGGCCACCGAACAAAGATAAACCGAGATACGAATATGGGTTTGCTCAAGCCGGGCCTAATTGAATTGGGCCATGAATATTATCTAAATAACCAAGTATCGTGGCCGAGTAGTGGTCTTCCTCATAAGACAAGGAGCGTTTATCTCAAATTTATAACAACATGTTTGGGCCGGTATGCGGAAGAGACGAGGAAACTAAAGTTCTTACCTCGGCATTCTCCACCATGACGAGGAAACTAAATCATTTACCTCGGCATATCCCCGTACCGGCCAATATCCAAATGACGAGGAAGCAGAATCATGTACCTCGGTCTATTTGTTAAGGCCGAGGTAAAACATTTGTGTTCCTCGGCGTTCTGCTATCGAACATACAATCCTTATTCAACAAGGAGTATACAGCAATGATCCAATCAGGATTATACTTGTCAACATCAATTCAAGTCAAACAATGACTCTTTAACAGATATAATTCTATTAGAATTATATCTTATCTATTTACAAGTTCATTCCAACATGGATTCTATCTATCCATTCCTATAAATACAAGCCCCATGGCTCATTATTCGGTACGTTACTTTTTACATTGGAGAAACTCTGTCAATTTGATTTCTCTAATATCAACCGTGAACTTACTCTCACGCCGGAGGGCCTTTAGCCGGATTCGCCCCGGCTTAGTTTACGTGTTTTCTCTTATTTTCAGGCCTTGCAATCGCCGGAGCATTCAACGCTTGGATTTGGGCTGTTTTGGCGATTTTGGCATCATCATTTTTAATTTTTATAATAAATAAGATGTAACTTTAAAAAACTAGAGGGACTAAAATATAATTTGAAATTTTACTTCAAAAATGAAGGAAGATGAATAGTGTTGCTTCATATTTGAAGCAACACTATTCATCTCCTTCATTTTTGAAGGAAAAATGAAGTGGGTTGAAGGAAGGAATAGTGTCAAATTTCTTCAAATTTGAAGAAATGAAGGAAAAAATGAAGTGAATTTGAGATGTTCTAATTACAAAGGCATATTTCTATATTCTCCTGTATTTCAACCCATAAAACTATGGAGTACACACTTTACTAAGCCCTCCCCTTTATTTTCACAAACTTTGCATTTAACTCCTTAATAACTAATATTTGTTTCAAACTAATTCAATTCGTCCATCACGTGCACGGCACATGTAACTTAACTAAGATTTCTAATGAAATCCGTAAAAAAACCCTAAATTGATCAAATTTTGGCACCACATGCCTTGTTACGCTAAATCTTGGACGTCAATCTCTAAACTGATATCACTCTGTAGACTTAAAGCCCTATTTTGTATTTTACCCATTTTAAAATGATAACTATTATTTTTGACGAAAATAAATTGTTAACATTTCTTTAAGTAAACCACAATATTGAGCCTTCTACCATCCTCAACATCATTTTAATTTCCATGTTGTTTAAAAAACAATATAAAAAATGTGTACTATTGATAAAGTAGTAAAATTGATAAAGTAGTAAAATTAACAAATTTTACTGATGCTCATTAATAATTTAACGGGCAGTCTTAGTAAGAAACTAGTTGACCTCTTCCTCACTAACCGGACAAGTATTTAATGAATGTTGATTACGTGTCATCACTTGACTAATAACATTTGTTAAATAATTAATGAATACTCCCTTCGACCCAATAAATACTTCACCATTTTGGGTCGTCACGCAAATTAAGAAAAAAGGGAAAGTGGAAAAAATATTGTGAGTATAAAAGTAAAATAGGAGAGAGAATAAGTGGAGGAAATAGTAAATTTGAAAAGTGTTGTGAGTATAAAAGTGAAATAGGAGAGAGAATTAGTGGGTGGAATAGTAAAAATTTTTTGTCATTTTAGAAAAGATGAAGCTTCTAACGGGACGTCCTTTTGGATAATTGATAAAGCTTTTATTGGGACGACAAAAATCTTGGGTGCAACTATATGGAAAGAGTTAGTACATCAAGTCGCGATCTAATAGAGATAAATCTAAATAGAGAAATCTTATTCTTATTATATTATACTCCCACTGTTCCAAGAAAAGCTTCACCAATTACCCAAAAGAGCATCCCGTTTGAACCTTCACCTTTTCTAAAATGGAAAATGTTTATTAATATTCTATTATACCCACTAACTATTTCTTCCACTCATTCTCTCTCCTAATTCACTATTACACTCACAACATTTTTTAAATTTACTATTTCCTCCACTAATTCTCTCTCCTATTTTCAAATTACACTCACAACATTTTTTCTTTTCACCTATTTTCTTAATTTGCATGCCGAGCCAAAAAGAATGAAGCATTCCTGGGACGGAGGGAGTAGATAGAATCTAAGATACAAAGCTATAAATGACTCCTGAGCGTCGGTGGCAAGTAGAAGCAAGGTTATTAAATACCTCAGGAAAGCCCGGCCAGAACCACACACGCAGGAGGGAGTATATTAGTGGAACCAATCAAAATCTAATTGAGTACTTTGAGATAGTAACCAATATACTTTCAACTTTAGCAACCAAATGACCAATATGTTCTCAACTTTAGGAATCAAGTGACCGGTATAATCAAAGCTTTTAGTTATCCTAACACATTAACAATAAAATAATTAAATTTGTTCACCAAAATTCATCCCACTTTGTGTCCAGATTTTATCCCCACCACCTATTCACCTTCATTTTCTCTTCATGAAGTTGTAACAACCATTTTGATCCCTCCCCTTTCGCCCCCTCCTGGACCAGTCGCTACCCCTCCCCCGCTATCTACATCAACAACCGTCGCCGCCACCATCGCCTTCTTCAATCATTTATATAGCTCAAGAGAGAAATTGTGTACATTATTGAGTAAAGATTTCTTTTCAGTTGGCATATTATCTTCACAAAGGAGTGAGAACACAAATCATGTGTTAGAATATTAGATAAATATCATTCTGATATTAGATAATATTTGGTGTATATATTTATATTGCATATATATCCCTTCCTTAGTTAAGTGTATCAGTTAGCTTGTATAGTAATCTTATACCAAGTTTAGTTCCTAGATTAGTGCTAAGGATTGAGCCGTGATTAGCAGGTTGTATATATACTGACTTAAGATGAATAAGAAAATCAAGGAAGATATTCTTATATGGTATCAGAGCCTCTGGTTATTTTTTTCTCAACCACATTTTCTTTCCGCTGCACCCATTGACTCTATATTTTCCATTTTCCTTCAACAATGTCTTCCTCTTCTCGTTCTTTTCACCCGGCTCTTGCTGTTTTCAACATCAAGAACCACATATCAATGACCCTCGAATTGGAGAACGTACAATACGCTACATGGGCGGAATTGTTTAAGGTTCACTCCAAATCCCATTTGGTCATTCACCACAACATTCCTCCACCGCTGGGCAAAGAAAAAGTGCCCAAAATCGACGAAGAGATTGAATTGTGGGAAGTCCTTGACTCGACAGTCTTGGGTTGGATCTATTCCACCATTTCGCCTGACCTTCTCAACACCATTCTTGTCCCGGATTGCTTCGGTATGGATGCTTGGAATAGTCTGCGAGAGATTTTTCAAGACAATAAAAACTCTCGCGCCGTGGCTCTTGAGCAAGATTTCTCCCGCACCTTGATGGAGGATTTTCCCAATGCTTCATCCTACTGCCAACACCTCAAGCAACTTGCGGACCAGCTTAAGAATGTTGGAGCTCCGGTGCCGAACGATCGTTTAGTCTTGCAATTGGTAGCTGGCCTCACAGAGGCCTATAATGCGTTGCAACCCTCCTCCGTCAACATGATCCGCTACCTAGCTTCAATAAGGCAAGATCTATGCTCACCTTGGAGGAAGCAGGGTTAAAAAAAAGGCTCCATGGCCTCGGTTATGATGGCACGAGAGACTGCTACTCCAGCCATGGTTATGGATCGTGCGTCGGCTACAGGCAACTCCAATGGTGGCCACCGGGGTAATAATCGCGGCAATGGGAACAATCGTGGCAACTCTTCTGACCGTGGAAACAAGAAGAATAATAAGGGTGGAAACAAGGGTACTCAAGCTTCTGCAGGCTCTAATCCACGAGGGAATAATGGTGGTAACCTTCAATCTAGTTTTTCTCAGTCGTGGGCACAAGCTAGTAGTCAGACACCACATTGGGGAACATGTTGGACATGGCCTTGGGCCCCTCCTCCTTGTCCATACCCATCGGCACCATTACCTGCTTATTGGACAAAGCCCAATTACCCCTATGCTCAGCCTCAGTCCGGTGTTCTTGGGTCACGACCTGCTCAGGCCCATGTTGCTTCCACTACTTCCTCACCATCTGATATAGAGGCAGCAATGTATACACTGGGTCTCACACCACCGCCGGCTACACCTTGGCACATGGACACGGGTGCCACCTCCCATATGACGTTCGAACAAGGTATTCTCTCGTCTTATTCTAATATGAGCAGTAATCGTAATATTCTGGTAGGGAGTGGCCACTCCATTCCAATACACGGTTTTGGTAATTCTATTTTCCCTTCCCCTCATCCCCCATTTGTATTAAACAATGTTCTTCATGCTCCTCGCCTAATTAAAAATCTCATTTTTGTTCGTAAATTCACAACCGATAATTCCGTGTCTATTGAATTTGACCCCTTTGATTTTTCTGTGAAGGATTTCCAGATGGGGGCGCGTCTAATGAGATGTGAAAGTCGTGGAGAGCTCTAACCTCTCACAACCCATGTCACCACCAATAATAATACACATTCATCCGCATTTGCTGCTATCTCTCCTACTTTATGGCATCAAAGATTGGGGCATCCTGGGTTGCCCGTCGTAGAGACACTTAGGAAGAATAAATTGATACACTACACTCCGTCTCGTGTATCAAACATTTGTAATTCTTGTTCTTTAGGGAAGCATATTAGGTTACCTTTTATTGATTCAAATTCTAGTACTATGTTACCTTTTGATATTTTACATTGTGATTTGTGGACATCACCCGTATTAAGTTCTTCGGGACATCGTTATTATATGCTTTTGTTGGATGATTATTTCAAATTTCTTTGGACTTTTCCTTTAGCTAAGAAATCGGATGTTTATTCCACATTTCTTTCTTTTCAAGCTTATATACGAACCCAATTTGAACGAAATATAAAAAATATTCAAAGTGACAATGGTACCGAATTTGATAATAGAAATTTCTTGGAATTTTGTAAAAAGAATGGACTTGCCTTCCGTCTCTCGTGTCCACATGCTTCCTCTCAAAATGGGAAGGCGGAACGCAAAATTCGGTCCATTAATAATATTGCTCGGACTCACTTTGTTCATGCTCCCTCATTTTGGCATCACGCACTCCAAATGGCCACGTATCTCCTCAATATTATTCCAAGCAAACTCCTTGATTATAATTCCCCTCTCAAAGTCCTCTATCAAAAGGAACCTACTTACTCTCATCTCAAAGTGTTCGGGTGTCTTTGTTACCCCCTCTTCCCGTCCACTACAATAAACAAGCTTCAACCACGGTCAGCTCCGTGTGTGTTTTTGGGGTACCCATGTGAGCACCCCAACCCGGGACCTATCTCGTATCCCGAGCTTGAGAAGACCAAACTAAGAAATCTCATTTTCCATTTTTCAAAAATCTTTTATTTTGCCTTTACAAGGAAACCAATTCTAAATTTTCCATAAACAAAATCAAATATAACATCTCCCCTTGGAGGGATTTAAACAAATACCTTAAGAACCATACTTCACTAATTACATTGAAAACCCTAATTAACATTGTTTAACAAAAGAGTTTTCATTACAACTTATGAAAGAGTAATAATTAAATATGACTCCCTACAACCCACACATATACCTATCCTGACAAATCCCAAAAGCAAATGTACCCACAATCGTCGTCTCCCCGCCTCACTGGTTCAGGTCACCTGTCTCAAAGACAATCTAAAGCAAGAAAGGGAAGGGGTGAGAATAAATCTCAATGAGCTATTATGAATGCAGCAAGATGCCAAACAAGATGCAACACATAGCACGGTAGCACATAACACATTATGAAAGCGGTAAACACCTTACGTTACCTCATTTTACCTTTTTCCCGTCTGAACAATAAGTCGTACAACGTGGGAGTAAAACTCCACTCTTTGGTGAATTGCCTCCAAAGACATTCACCTCTTATAGGACTCATACCCCGTAGATCCATATAAAAAAGATACCTATAATAGTGTATCCAAAAATAATATCGCTAATCGTAAAGCTTTAGGCTTAATACGTAAGCATTCCCCTAAACACCAATCGCAGCAGTATGTAAAGCCTTTTGGGTCAATACGTAAGCTTGCACGCCCACTCTGCGGCCACAGAGGGGTAAGGTCACATGTATAATGAACCTTCAATCACTTATAGAACAAATCAGTAATTGATTGAATTCCATTATACCCCCTGAATGTAAACACGTTTCAAACACATAATAGATACTTGAAATAAATCCACAACAAGGGATAATCATATAACAACATGGTAATATATACTCATGCTCATCAATTTCATAGTGCCACAACCATTTAATACACTATGCACAGTATCATCAATAAATATGAATGATAACAAATAAATTCACAGATTGAATAACCGAGCAACCACATAATAAGCATATCCACACATTGGGATATCATAATAACTTGTCAAATAATCCACACTTGGGATGCACATATCAACTTGCCAAATAATCCATACTTAGGATATTAAGGTAACCATATAATCGATAATTCCACAACTTGGAATAACCATGCCACAAAGTGATACATACCCATTACCAATTAGTTCAATAGTGAAACCTATGGCTTCTCCACCATTGCAACTATTCACCAAAGATAAGGAGTAAGTGAGGCTACTATATATCATAAACCATTCTTACATAGTCATTATACAACCTCGAACAACCTTAATAAAAGTTCAAGATCTATTTCCCAAGTTGGAACTATTCTCCGAACCATTATTTAACTACTTCCACAATTCCACTTTGACCAATAAAGACGTCATGGCCTAGCCAAGGTATTCCATTTTAACTTAGGTTAAGAAAGATTGATTTGTATCCGGGTTGGGTTAGGTTCTATTAATTTATAATGGTTGGGAGTTATGCCAGGTTATCGGTAAAATTTAGCAAGAATGGAAACAGGGAGGATTCCGGTGCCATGGGCGACCGCCCATGGCCACTTGGGCGACCGCCCAAGGAGATTCAAAGGGGGGTAAGGCTTTCTGGAGGGGTGGGCGACCGCTCAAGGATACTTGGGCGACCGCCCAAGGAAGGCAAAAAGGGTTCCCACAATCTGACTACATGGGCGGCCGCCCAAGCCCCATGGGCGACCGCCCAAGAGGCGATTCAGCAAGAATTCAGATTTTTTTATCCCTTTACTTCTATGTTCTTCTTCCTTAATAAATCTTCTCATCTTAGGTATTTATAAAGGAAAATCCTAATTATTTATCACCTCACTCTAAATCATTTCAACCCAATGTAACCTAACCTAAACCTAAATTATTTACCATTTGATTTCCACCCATTTCACCATTTCAAATAAATTCTAACTTTCTAAATCTAATTCCACCCATTCCTTTCAATCTAAATCAACTCCCATGAACCACAACATCTTTTTAAGTAATTAACCCATTTCCTAACTCCAAGAAGACTTCCAAAACATACAACACCAAGAACAACAATAGATAGTTCATGAGCAAATAAATGAAAGAAGGTCATAACAACTCACTTTAGGATTTTTGGATGAAAGGATGATCTTCTTAGCTTGCAGGATTCCTCTAGTTGCCCCGAATACAAAAGTACACTCGGATTTGGAAACGGAGGAGGATTGCACCCTCCAAGGACTTGGAAGAAGAGGTAAAATGGAGAGGCTTCAATGGAGGTTACTTTCCATGGAAAGTTGTAAAAGAAAAGTGAAAGAGAAGAATGAGTGGAGAGGAGGGGGGACGGATGGAGGGAGAAGAAATGAGGGAGTATGGGGAAAGTGGGGGAAGTAAGAGAGAAATGGACACATGGAGGTATTTGGGTGAGGGAAGAATTTGGCCCCTCCCCACAATTAAAGGCTTTCCAAAAATAATTCAAACCCTTTATTTTTATTCTACACATTTTAATCTCATCTTATTCTTTATCTATTTTCTATTTTTGTTTTCCCCCAAGATGCTTTATTTAATTTCTCTAGCAATCCTAAGGTTCTAAAATCATTTCCAACCATCTTATCATAAAATAAGAAATTAAAGACATAATTGATCACATAAAGATAACATAAATATTAAAAGCATATAATATAATATTTAAAATTTAGTGCCTAGGGTTGGGGTCGTTACACTCACTCCCCCTTAAAGAAAATTCGTCCCGAATTTTAAACTGATTTACCTTAAGGATCAATAACAAAGGCTACCTCTCAAGTATTTCAAATTACAACTCCCACCCATAGTTTCTTTAATGACATGATTCTTCTATACCTTTTCACAACCCGAATACTCTTAGGCTTCCAATTCCCTAACTACCATTCTAATAACTCTCAACGGTTCTCCCGTATAAGTCCAATCCGTCTAATCATCATTAATTGAAGAACTCCATACTTACGAAGGATCATCCCAAATAAATTTTACCTACCATGCTTTATACAGTACCCCTTTAATGCTAACTACTATCATACGCAAACTCTTCTAAGGTTAATTAAACTTCTCAAGTTGAAAGGAAGTTCATCACACAACCCACAACCTATTCTTCAAGAATCTAGATAGTCTTCTAATCTCTTTCTTTCAAGTAACTAAATTCTTCAAACTCTTAGGATCAGTAACAACTCTAAAAGGAAGCTTCAAAGATAAAGTTTCCTACTTAAATAACGCAACACAATTGCAGCCACTTCCGAGTAGAGGATAAGAAAATTTCACTTATCTAAGTTAACTTTCTCGAAACATACGTTATCACTTTCCCATTTTTGTATAATATCACAACCAAATCTTCCTCTAATACCCACTTAAATTTTCATAAAATCCTCACATCCACTAAGTAAGGTAAGGATCGGATCTATAGCCAATCTATCCTCCATCTCTATCAATATGACTCATCCTTATTACATCACACACCATTTATACATACTCTAGAGTTAACTAAAGCAATGCTTCTTCAATTCTCAAGAACTCTTTAAAATTTCCTTCGATAAAACTTGCCAACCCAAAGGTCACGGACTCAATCCTTGTAAGATCTAGGGAACATCCAAGCTTAAGATTTTAGAACCCAAAAATTGGAATCCTCTCAAGCCAACCCACACTTGCTAAACTCCTCACACAATGAATTCCCACTAAAGGAAATTAACACAACTCACAAATGATCCTCTCATAACTTTAAATAACCAAGAAGATCATCAATCATAACTACCATAAAGCCGTCAAAATAAGGATTAAAATTCTGATTATCATACTTTGAATCAACACATGAGATTCCTTGATGAAAATACAATTACCATCTACTCACAACTAGCACGAAAATTTTCCGGAAAGACTTCTTATGCAAGTCTAACACCAACCAAATACCTTTTACACTTTTAACCAACATTTTTCTGGCTTAAACACATATATAACAAGAATTTCACATTAAGGTTTACCTATCAAATACCAATATAATCAATCTAGGCATGGAAAAAGGGGACTCACTTATTATGATAGTCTATCATTATACAACAACTACTTAACCCTCCAGGTCAAGTATATCTCCTATTTACAAATTGGTAATCATACCAAATCAACTGGCAATACATACTCAGTCATGACCACATCACTATCGTGGTAAATCAAGGAAGGTTCGAGGTATCCTCTCATAAGAGCAGAATCTTCTAACAATAAAACAACATCTCAAACAATGTATGTCACATATAAGCAAAATGTGATGCCAAACATAAATGATATGCAACAGGATCTATAAAGTATGACCCCTAATTCTGAGACAGGGAATATACCTCTAGTGACCTCTGAGGAAGCTATCTCTCCTAGGTTCGAAACAAGTACTCGACCATAGACCTTCTCTTTCGGTTCTCCTTCGTTACCTCTTTTGGTACCACCTCTTTGTCGTCCACTCGGCTGACCGCTGCTTGAAACTCGTCCCTGAAGAAACTTTGGACAATTTCTCCTAAAGTGTCCCATTTCTCCACACTTAATATATTTACCTTGCTTACTCCAACAATGATCTTCGGTATGCCCAATCTTCTTGCAAAATTTACACTTCATCCCATACTGTTTGGATTTTGGCCTAGATGAAGAAGCTACAACAAATTCTCCTCTCACACTTCCTGAAGTTAAAGTCCTTGGCTGTCCTCTACTGATTTTGGATCCTTGTCCTATACACTTTGGGTTGTTTCCAATCTCACTTCCGGATCTTCCACTATTTTCCTCAATGTCCTTTTCGACCTTATATGCCCTATCTATGACTGTCTGATAATCGATGAAACTATCAATCCATAATTTCTTCCTAAACTCACTCCTCAAACCTGTTACAAACTTCTGAACCCTTTTCACTTCATGCGATACCAAATGAGGGCAACACTTAGCTAATTCCTCAAACCGGACCGAATACTGATTCACCGTCATGTTCCCTTGTTTTAGTCTTAAGAATTCAATCTCCTTCTTATCCCTTGTAACCATGAAAATGAAATAGTCCTCGAACTATTGAGTGAAATTATCCCAAGTCTGGGGCGTATGATCCCGCTCCCAACTTTCCTTCACAATCTGCCACCACTGATCAGCTGGACCTTCAAGTTTGAAAACGGCATACCTAACTCTCTCTTTGTTGGGACTTCCTATAACCTCGAAAATCCTATTCATTTCTGCTAACCATTTTTCTGCCTTTAACGGATTCGGATCTCCGTAAAAGCTCGGTGGGTTCATCTTCACAAATCTTTCTAATCCATCACTTTGGTATCCCTCAGGTTGATTCGGAACCGATCCTCTAGTCTCCATATTATGTACAAACATCCTGAACAATTTCATCATCTCTTCATTCTGATTTCCACCTATACCCATATCTCCTTCATTTTCTAGAACCCTTCGCCGATCATCATTGCTTCCGGCCATTAGAACGAACTCCTGCATTAAACACTCGACGTTAATTACCACACATTCCCCCTTAGTTTAGACATCTACCCTTGACCTCTAAACTAAGCTTTGATACCAACTGTGAGCACCCCAACCCGGGACCTATCTCGTATCCCGAGCTTGAGAAGCCCAAACTAAGAAATCTCATTTTCCATTTTTCAAAAATCTTTTATTTTGCCTTTACAAGGAAACCAATTCTAAATTTTCCATAAACAAAATCAAATATAACATCTCCCCTTGGAGGGATTTAAACAAATACCTTAAGAACCATACTTCACTAATTACATTGAAAACCCTAATTAACATTGTTTAACAAAAGAGTTTTCATTACAACTTATGAAAGAGTAATAATTAAATATGACTCCCTACAACCCACACATATACCTATCCTGACAAATCCCAAAAGCAACAGCCCACAATCGTCTCCCTACCTCACTGGTTCAGGTCACCTGTCTCAGCACAATCTAAAGCAGTAAAAGGGAAGGGGTGAGAATAAATCTCAATGAGCTATTATGAATGCAGCAAGATGCCAAACAAGATGCAACACATAGCACGGTAGCACATAACACATTATGAAAGCGGTAAACACCTTACGTTACCTCATTTTACCTTTTTCCCGTCTGAACAATAAGTCGTACAACGTGGGAGTAAAACTCCACTCTTTGGTGAATTGCCTCCAGCACATTCACCTCTTATAGGACTCATACCCCAGAGATCCATATAAAAAAAGATACCTATAATAGTGTATCCAAAAATAATATCGCTAACTGTAAAGCTTAAGGCTTAATACAGAAGCATTCCCCCTAAACACCAATCGCAGCAGTATGTAAAGCCTT
Organism: Adenophora triphylla var. japonica; assembly: GCA_022495995.1. Taxonomy (NCBI): domain Eukaryota; kingdom Viridiplantae; phylum Streptophyta; class Magnoliopsida; order Asterales; family Campanulaceae; genus Adenophora; species Adenophora triphylla. The sequence goes on from JAFEMH010004593.1 coordinate 70,433, forward strand.
TTGGGTCAATACAGAAGCTTGCACGCCCACTCTGTGGCCACAGAGGGGTAAGGTCACAGGTATAATGAACCTTCAATCACTTATAAAATAAATCAGTAATTGATTGAATTCCATTATACCCCCTGAATGTAAACACGTTTCAAGCACATAATAGATACTTGAAATAAATCCACAACAAGGGATAATCATATAACAACATGGTAATATATACTCATGCTCATCAATTTCATAGTGCCACAACCATTTAATACACTATGCACAGTATCATCAATAAATATGAATGATAACAAATAAATTCACAGATTGAATAACCGAGCAACCACATAATAAGCATATCCACACATTGGGATATCATAACAACTTGTCAAATAATCCACACTTGGGATGCACATATCAACTTGCCAAATAATCCATACTTAGGATATTAAGGTAACCATATAATCGATAATTCCACAACTTGGAATAACCATGCCACAAAGTGATACATACCCATTACCAATTAGTTCAATAGTGAAACCTATGGCTTCTCCACCATTGCAACTATTCACCAAAGATAAGGAGTAAGTGAGGCTACTATATATCATAAACCATTCTTACATAGTCATTATAAAACCTCGAACAACCTTAATAAAAGTTCAAGATCTATTTCCCAAGTTGGAACTATTCTCCGAACCATTATTTAACTACTTCCACAATTCCACTTTGACCAATAAAGACGTCATGGCCTAGCCAAGGTATTCCATTTTAACTTAGGTTAAGAAAGATTGATTTGTATCCGGGTTGGGTTAGGTTCTATTAATTTATAATGGTTGGGAGTTATGCCAGGTTATCGGTAAAATTTAGCAAGAATGGAAACTGGGAGGATTCTGGTGCCATGGGCGACCGCCCATGGCCACTTGGGCGACCGCCCAAGGAGATTCAAAGGGGAGTAAGGCTTTCTGGAGGGGTGGGCGACCGCTCAAGGATACTTGGGCGACCGCCCAAGGAAGGCAAAAAGGGTTCCCACAATCTGACTACATGGGCGGCCGCCCAAGCCCCCATGGGCGACCGCCCAAGAGGCGATTCAGCAAGAATTCAGATTTTTATCCCTTTACTTCTATGTTCTTCTTCCTTAATAAATCTTTCTCATCTTAGGTATTTATAAAGGAAAATCCTAATTATTTATCACCTCACTCTAAATCATTTCAACCCAATGTAACCTAACCTAAACCTAAATTATTTACCATTTGATTTCCACCCATTTCACCATTTCAAATAAATTCTAACTTTCTAAATCTAATTCCACCCATTCCTTTCAATCTAAATCAACTCCCATGAACCACAACATCTTTTTAAGTAATTAACCCATTTCCTAACTCCAAGAAGACTTCCAAAACATACAACACCAAGAACAACAATAGATAGTTCATGAGCAAATAAATGAAAGAAGGTCATAACAACTCACTTTAGGATTTTTGGATGAAAGGATGATCTTCTTAGCTTGCGGGATTCCTCTAGTTGCCCCGAATACAAAAGTACACTCGGATTTGGAAACGGAGGAGGATTGCACCCTCCAAGGACTTGGAAGAAGAGGTAAAATGGAGAGGCTTCAATGGAGGTTACTTTCCATGGAAAGTTGTAAAAGAAAAGTGAAAGAGAAGAATGAGTGGAGAGGAGGGGGGACGGATGGAGGGAGAAGAAATGAGGGAGTATGGGGAAAGTGGGGGAAGTAAGAGAGAAATGGACACATGGAGGTATTTGGGTGAGGGAAGAATTTGGCCCCTTCCCACAATTAAAGGCTTTCCAAAAATAATTCAAACCCTTTATTTTTATTCTACACATTTTAATCTCATCTTATTCTTTATCTATTTTCTATTTTTGTTTTCCCCCAAGATGCTTTATTTAATTTCTCTAGCAATCCTAAGGTTCTAAAATCATTTCCAACCATCTTATCATAAAATAAGAAATTAAAGACATAATTGATCACATAAAGATAACATAAATATTAAAAGCATATAATATAATATTTAAAATTTAGTGCCTAGGGTTGGGGTCGTTACAACCCACTTAATCATCGAGGCTTTAAGTGTTATGATTTATCTTCTCGGAAAATTATCATAAATCGGCATGTCCTATTTGATGAGAAACAATTTTCGTTTGCTTCTTTACATACACCATCTGCTCCTTCTTACTCCTTTTTAGATGATGAGCCCAATAGGTATGTCAAGGCCCATTTATTTTCTACTCAGCCCACTGGCCAAGACCAAATCAGTCCACCTCCTGCTACTCATATTCCAGCGCATACCTTGTCTCCCCCAGCCGCACCTCATATTCCAGTCCATCTTGCTGTTCCACCTCCGTCTCATTCGGATCCGACTCAAGGACCAGACACTCGTAGTCAACGAGGAATTTTTAAACTAAAGCAATTGTTTAATCTCCATGCTTGCATTATTAATTCTCCATTACCTAGTAATCCCGTGTCGGCACTAAATGACCCAAATTGGAAAATGGCAATGAATGATGAATATAATGCTCTTATTAGTAATAGGACGTGGGAGTTGGTTCCCCGTCCACCTGGGACTAATTTTATTCGCTCCATGTGGATTTTCACTCTTAAACATAGGTCAGACGGCTCGTTTGAACGGCATAAGGCACAACTTGTTTGTGATGGAAAAACTCAACAGGTTGGGATAGATTGTGGGGAAACTTTTTCGCCGGTTGTAAAGCCAGCTACTATACGCACTGTGTTCAGCTTGGCTCTGTCTAAACAATGGCCTATGCACCAGGTTGACGTGAAAAATGTGTTTCTTCATGGGGACCTCAAAGAAACTGTATACATGCATCAACCACTTGGTTTTAGGAGCCGTACTCACCCGGATCATGTGTGTTTGCTGAGGAAGTCACTTTATGGGCTGAAGCAAGCCCCGCATGCGTGGTATAAACGATTTGCCGACTTTGTTTCCTCACTTGGGTTCACTAATAGTAAATCGGACAACTCCTTGTTTATTTACCATAATGGGACGGACATTGCTTACTTATTACTATATGTTGACGACATTATATTGACTGCCTCCTCGGATACTCTTCGCAAGTCGATCATCTCACTTCTTGGTTCAGAGTTCACCATGAAGGACCTTGGTCCCTTACATTATTTCTTGGGAATAGCTGTCAAACATCACAAAAATGGCATGTTTCTTTCCCAAACAAAATATGCTAAGGAGATCCTCCACCGAGCCGGAATGGATAACTGCAAATGCACTCCCACACCTGTGGACACAAAGCCCAAACTCAGTGCCCATATTAGCAAGCCTCTTGAAGATGTTACATTGTATCGAAGCCTTGCCGGAGCTCTTCAGTATCTGACATTTACTCGGTCGGATATTATGTACGCGGTTCAACAAATTTGCTTGTTCATGCATGCTCCTCGAGAAGAACATATGGCAGTCCTTAAACGGATCCTACGTTACATCAGTGGCACTCTCACGCATGGCCTACACTTGTGTCCATCTTCGTTTGCCTCCCTTCGGTGTTTCACGGATGCGGACCGGGGAGGCTGTCCGGATACACAAAGATCCACCTCCGGATATTGTGTTTTCCTCGGGGATAATTTGTAGGTGTTAGTGCCCTAGGCCTATAGAGATAGACCTTTATGTAATGTCATTGTTCATTTATATAAGAGAATGTTTCTTTGATTATTATATATGTTTGCATGTTTAGTTATAATAATCGCGTCCCTAGTACTTATGAAGCACTAGTATGAAGTCTAATGGATAATCATGTGATGATTATATGCATGGAGATGCACATTAGATTCATGGGTACTTGTTAGAGAACAAGGTACTGGACTTGACCCATTATGAGATTTATGTCATGGTCAAATGTCATAATTAAATCTCATATAGTCATATCATTGATATCCTTTGACCTGAGATTATCATCGTCTTCCGCTCGATGAATATCATGTTTGATATAGTTTAACGTTGTCCTTAACCGGATGACAATAAGGGCTATCATTGGCATGGTATGATTCTTGTTGGGAAGAATGATAAGTCAAGATGGAAAATTGTCCCTCATAAAGAGAGATGTTTGCTAGGCCACTCGTAAGTAAGATTGATGTAGTGCATGGCCATGCCCTAATGAATTAATGTGATTAATATCATTCGATTAATCAATTTACTTGATAACGAGAAAGCATTGAACAATATGAGTTGACGTGGACCATGACTCATGTTCAATATAACATCGTGTGACAATGGGATTGTGATATGTTCTATATAGGAAATCGAACTTGATATTATATTATTTGGGTAGGCATGATGGCTTGCTAGAGTCCGCTCATGTCTTATGAGGATCGATGTGATCGAACTCATTGCCAACATAATATAGTCCTATGGGGTCACACGCATCGAACGAATTGTCAAAAATGAAGAATATGGAGTTTTTGTTCTCAGGGGACGACTCGTCCCGAGCCGTAACCAACTATTCCCCTTAAGGGGACGCCGTATTCGAAGGCCGGGTGCCGGGGACGACTCGTCCCCGGGCACTGGATCGACGGAATTGACTTAAAACTAGGGTTTTCACGAGGGGAAAAGTTTTATAACGTATAAATACTTATCCCTGGTTGCCCTAGCCGTCAAGATAACGTTTTGGCTTGAGAGAAACATCAAAAGTGAGAGATTTCAATTGAGAATTGAGAATCAAACACCACCAAATCCATTGTTCTTCATTGATTGAAAGGTGTTTCAATCAATAGGATCTAGCAATCCTCCTAGAAGAGTTCTAGGGTTCGTTCATCGCGTGGATACACATAGAGGATCTTCGTTCGTCAAGATCTTTGGTTCGTGATTCCCGTTCGTTCATCAAGGATTAACAAGGTCGTTCAATCTGGAGTTGGGTCAAGTTTATCAAAGGCAAAAGCATTCAAGGTTGGTATTTCTATTTCATCTTTCTTAATTATTCATCTAGAACGGATTCTAGGGCTTGGGGTTTTTCGAGTTATTGCTTATTCTGCTGCGCATGGACCCTCGGAAACCCTACAGTGGTATCAGAGCCTCGTTCATGATGTTTAGTTAGATAATCATGATAATTGTGTAATATGATTATATGAATTTTCATGATGTGCATGATCTAGAATGTGAAATTGTATGAGTTTTGCTTGAGAAGTAATTGTATATATTGATATACCATGATTATGAAATTGAAATATATGATTAATATGATTAATCTAGATTATGGGATGTCAATTTCATTAATATGATTAATGTGATTAATCTAGGATATTTGTGAAGTGTTACTTGGTATATTGGCTGGACACCAAAACCTTCCCCACAGGCACTTCGATGGAAGTGTGGGATAATTTTGGAGCACGTGGCCGCGTACTAGTAATTACTGATCAAATATGATTTGTGTTGTATCATTCCACGTTTATAATTATGCTCATATAGTTTTCATGAATCAACCTTGGCATGTAATTGATAAGCATGAAAAATTGAACCTTCTTTGTAATTTGAGTTTGTTTTATGCCACCCATGTTTAAACACTTGTGAGTACACGGGTAGTTTCATGTAGGCTACGCCACAGCGAGGTACATTGATTCTATCTTTGTATGATCAAGATGAGCAAATAGTGATTGCTATACGTTTAACATGGTTGAACTCAATTAGGCTATCAAAACGGTTTTGGGCCTAAGGCATAAGATGAGATTGAAACATGTGACATATGATGTCTATAATCTCATAATGATCTAAGAGTCATATATAGATATGATTGATAAATGTTATCTACCTTTTTAGTTTAATTTTGAGCAGTCATGCCATACCCGACTTGAAATTAAATTAAAGTTGGGTCTTAGCCTATTAAATTATATTATGCATATTTGCATAAGAAGGTTATATAATTTAGTGGGAGTATTTATGAAATACGTTATTTAATCTCTTAAATGAAATCGGTACTTATATGTGTTCATATGTGTTGCATATTTTGTTGTAGAAATAGCATTAAACTATAATTAATCCTTATTATTGCGATTCGTCCTTATGAAGGACAAGTTCGAAAAGAACGGTACAAGTTATTACGATTTGATCGGATGCTCAAGAAGAGTTCTTAAGCAAAATTGTACGTTCTTGACGAATCTATTCTGCTTGAACCCACTGCAAACGTTGCAAAGGACAGGTAAGGAGCAACATAAGAAACATTTAGATGATTCCTATGATTTTGTTTGCCCTATACTTGCCACCATGTTTAAAGGCTCTTAAGAAGAACCTTGAACACGTGGAAATTGCTTTTGTTCTAGCACAACGCACAAAAGGAAATGTTCCAAGTGCAAGCTAGACAAAAGATATATGTTGTGGTGAAGGCTTTTAATGCATGAGATGCAAAAGGAGCAATCCGCAAGTGTGTTAATGGTTAACACAAGAAAGGGGTTCAAAAGGGAAGGCAAGAAGGTAAAGCAAAGGTTGCTAAACCTAGGGCAAAAGTTGCCAAAGCCGAAGAGGCTAAACCCAAAGTGTCTCAAAAGGATGCAGTTTGCTACCGCTGCAATGAGATTGTCATTGGAAGCAAAGTTGCAAGGCTAATAAGGAAGGCCTAAAAGGTGAAGAAGGGCAATTTGATTGCTACTACTTCAAATATTTATATGATAGATATTTTCCTTTCGACTTCTTGTTCTTGGGTATATGATACCGGATATAGATCCCACATTTGTCTAAATGTGCAAGAAATAAAGAATAGAAAGCTACTCAAAGAAGGTGAATTAAATCTATGCGTAGTTATGAAGCAAGAGTTGTTGCATTAGCCGTAGGGACTTATGAAGTCACTTTACCTTGTGGACTAGTACTTGTTTTGAACAAGTGTGACTACATTCCGAATTTGAGTAGGAGTATTATTTTGTTTCTTATGAGGATGATGAAAGATATAATTCTCTTATTGAAAATAAGAAGCCTTATATTTATTTAATGATATGCATTATTGTAATGCATATGTCATTAAATGGTCTTCATATCCTTGATGTTAAGATACAAAATAATATTGAAGATATCTATAATATAAGTGTGAAATCTAAACCGAATGATGTGAACAACACGTTCACATGGCATTGCCGGCTTGGTCATATAAATGAGAAACGTATAATCTAAACTCCATTAACATGGACATTTAGACTCATATGATTATGAATCATTTGAGGTATGTGAATCTCGTTTATTTGGTAAAATGACCAAACCACCCTACACTAAGAGTAGTGGGAGGGTAGTGGTTTATTGGGCCTTATACATGAGATGTATATGGACTATTAAGTAGCATTGCTAGGGGAGGAATTCGGTATTTCATCACATTCACCGGTTACTTATCTAGATATGACTATGTCTATCTGATGAAGTCCAAAGGTGAATCGTTTGAGATATTTCGAATATTTCAAGATGAAGTACAAAAACCAATCTTGGCAAAACTATTAAAGTACTTCGATTAGATTGAGGTAATGAATATTTGAACCAAGAGGTTGACAATCATCTCAAAACTGTGAAATCGTTTCAGAGTTGACTCCACCCGGAACACCACATTGTATGGTGTGTCTGAGAGGAGGAATTGAACCTTGTATGACATGGTTCATTCGATGATGTGTCAAGTTGACTTTCCTATTTCCTTTTGAGGATATGCATTAGAAATAATGCGGTTACACTGAATTGTGTCCCTACTAAATCGATTCCTAAGTCCCCACATGAGATGTGGCATGAAAGAATGTCTTTCATAAATATTTGGGGTTGCGAATCTTATGTAAAGAGACTTGTCTCTCATAAGTTAGCACCAAATCGACAGGTTAATTTCGAGATATTAGTTTTACAACCGCAATGAGAACAAAGTGTTTGTTGCTCTATATGATTCGTTTCTTGAGAAACAGTTTCTCAATAAAGGATCTAGTAAGAGTAAAATTGATTTTGAAGAGTTCAAGAACCTGAAAATAACATGGAACCAAGAGTAGAGATGGAACCAAGTTCACAAGGAGTTGTGGAACCGATTCAAGTTACACAAGTCCATCGTAGATTGGATAGGTTACAGTCCGAATCCGAGAAATATTGATTTCTCATATCGGAAAGTAATAAAGTGGAAGTCATTGAGAATGACAATCCTACTTACTATCTAGAGGGGATGTCCACTCCTAATTCGGATAAATGGTTAGGAACCATGGAGTCCGAATTACAATCCATGTCTGATGATCAAGTTTGAAACTTGATTAAGCTACCTGAAGGTGTAAAACTAAAGGGTGCAAGTAGGTCTTCAAGACCGACATGGATGGAAGGTGTATACTTTCATGACTAAGGATTGTAGTAAAGGGATTTAGGCAAATTCATAGTATTGACTATGTTGAAACCTTTTTACCCATTACAATGCCGAAGTCTGTTAGAATTTCAATTGTCATAGTCGCATATTATGACTATGTGATATGACAAATGGATGACAAACGACTTTTCTAAATGGAAAGATTCTTAAGGATGTGTACAGTACACAACCCGAAGGTTTGTCGATCCAAGAAATTCTAATAAAGTATGCATGTTGCAAAGATCCATAAGATGGGTTGAAGCAAGCTTCGAGGGGTTGGAATTTTCATTTTGATGAATCGGTCAAAGAGTTTGACTTCATCAAGTATGAAGATGAACTTTGTGTATACATGAAATTCAGTGGGAGCATAGTATTATTTATATTGTTATATGACAATGATATCTTACTCATTGAAAACAAAGTTCCGACACTTAAGACTGTCAAGTCTTGGTCAAGGAAAGGTTTCTCAATGAATGATATGGGTGAAGCCGCTTACATCCTTGGTATCAAGATCTATAGAGATAGATCTAAAAGGATAAGTTGGTTTGAGTCAAAATACTCATATTGATAAGGTTCTTAGATGATTTTAAGAAAGGTAACTTGTCAATGGGTCATGGTATTACTCTTAGCGAGACTCAGTGTCCCATGACAACTGATGAGCAAAAGAGAATGGATGAAGTTCCATATGCTCCGACATTTGGATCTGTCATGTATACCATGATTTGTATTAGACCCGACGTCTCGTATGCTTTGAGCATGACGAGTCGATACCAATCAAATCCTGGTGAGAACCATTGGATGGCAGTCAAGACGATCCTTAAAGTACTTAAGAAGAACTAAGGATACGTTCTTGGTATTTGAAAGGTTGGAAGTTAATCTTGTTGTAAAGGTTACACGGATGCTAACTTCCAAACTGACAAAGTTAATTAAAATTGCAATTAGAATTTGTGTTTATGCTTATTGGAGGTGCGATTTTATTGGAAGAGTTCCAAGCAGAAAATCGTAGCCGATTCTACTTCTAAGGCTTAATTTTAGCAACATATGATGTAGCTAGAAAAGGCGCTTTGGATCAAAAGTTCATTAGTGTTTTGGAATTGTTCCAAGTATCACTAATCCAAGAGAACTTTGTTGTGACAATTGTGGTGTCATTTGTGCAAGCAAAAGAACCAAGGTCACATCAACGATCCAAACACATTCTAAGACGTTTCCACCTCATTTGAGAAATCTGTGAAAGGGAAGACGTTAAAATATGCAAGGTACCAACGAATGACAACATTTCGGACTCTCTCACCAAGCCTTTGCCACAAGCTAAACATGATGGTCATGTTAGGTCCATGGGTATAAGATACATGAATGATTGGGCCTAGTGCAAGTGGGAGACTGTAGGTGTTAGTGCCCTAGGCCTATAGAGATAGACCTTTATGTAATGTCATTGTTTATTTATATAAGAGAATGTTTCTTTGATTATTATATATGTTTGCATGTTTAGTTATAATAATCGCGTCCCTAGTACTTATGAAGCACTAGTATGAAGTCTAATGGATAATCATGTGATGATTATATGCATGGAGATGCACATTATATTCATGGGTACTTGTTAGAGAACAAGGTACTGGACTTGACCCATTATGAGATTTATGTCATGGTCAAATGTCATAATTAAATCTCATATAGTCATATCATTGATATCCTTTGACCTGAGATTATCATCGTCTTCCGCTCGATGAATATCATGTTTGATATAGTTTAACGTTGTCCTTAACCGGATGACAATAAGGGCTATCATTGGCATGGTATGATTCTTGTTGGGAAGAATGATAAGTCAAGATGGAAAATTGTCCCTCATAAAGAGAGATGTTTGCTGGGCCACTCGTAAGTAAGATTGATGTAGTGCATGGCCATGCCCTAATGAATTAATGTGATTAATATCATTCGATTAATCAATTTACTTGATAACGAGAAAGCATTGAACAATATGAGTTGACATGGACCATGACTCATGTTCAATATAACATCGTGTGACAATGGGATTGTGATATGTTCTATATAGGAAATCGAACTTGATATTATATTATTTGGGTAGGCATGATGGCTTGCTAGAGTTCGCTCATGTCTTATGAGGATCGATGTGATCGAACTCATTGCCAACATAATATAGTCCTATGGGGTCACACGCATCGAACGAATTGTCAAAAATGAAGAATATGGAGTTTTTGTTCTCGTGGGACGACTCGTCCCCGTGCCGTAACCAACTATTCCCCTTAAGGGGACGCCGGTCGAAGGCTGGGTGCCGGGGACGACTCGTCCCCTGGGGACGACTCATCCCCTGGCACCGGATCGACGCGGAATTGACTTAAAACTAGGGTTTTCACGAGGGGAAAAGTTTTATAACGTATAAATACTTACCCCTGGTTGCCCTAGCCGTCAAGAGAACGTTTTGGCTTGAGAGAAACATCAAAAGTGAGAGATTTCAATTGAGAATTGAGAATCAAACACCACCAAATCCATTGTTCTTCATTGATTGAAAGGTGTTTCAATCAATAGGATCTAGCAATCCTCCTAGAAGAGTTCTAGGGTTCGTTCATCGCGTGGAGACACATAGAGGATCTTCGCTCGTCAAGATCTTTGGTTCGTGATTCCCGTTCGTTCATCAAGGATTAACAAGGTCGTTCAATCTGGAGTTGGGTCAAGTTTATCAAAGGCAAAAGCATTCAAGGTTGGTATTTCTATTTCATCTTTCTTAATTATTCATCTAGAACGGATTCTAGGGCTTGGGGTTTTTCGAGTTATTGCTTATTCCGCTGCGCATGGACCCTCGGAAACCCTACATAATTTGATTTCTTGGTCCGTGTAGCGATGCGTGAATTTTCCAACATCTAGGAGTCGCCACTGTAGAGATGCGCGAATTTTTAACATCTTTTGAGTCGCCACTTATTATTTATTTAGGAAAACAATAAGAAAAACCTTTTGATGATTTTAAAGAGATTTGAGGGTCCAGGGGTTAAGTTATGGAATGGGAAGGTCGAGGAGCACTCATTCCACCCAATTCGGAGATCGGTCTTGCCAATTGAGTGTTATCAATCTTTTCAATAAATAAATAAGAAAACCCTAATCAATTTATTGATTAGGAATGTCGGATTGTATGCTTCGAGATCACCTCCATCGATTGAAGGGACTCTAGGATAATCCTTTTGATGGGATTACACTACTCTAAAAGCCAATAGAGAGGGGTTGAGAAGAAGAGAGTAAAAGTATAGGAATTTACCTTGTGTTTAGAAAGTATTTGATTTAGAACGTGGTTCTAAGACGTCTTCTCGATCGAGAAGTGATTTGGGCAGAGGTTCGCCTTGATGCTAGGCTTGAGCCTTGATGTTTGTCAATCAACGTGGTTGAAGGACGAACTTAGGAGTTGTTTGTGGGTGATTTGAAGGAGTCTTTCGTGGAAAGAAACGAACAAATTGTGTGTGTTGTGTGTTTTTGATTGTCGATCGGGGACCTTTCAATCTAAAATTCTGTTCGTGTGAAATACTGAAAGTCATCATGTATTTATAGGGGTTTAAGAGGTAGAGGTGGAGAGTTAAAACACTCCTAGGAAGGTTCCAGAACTCAGATGTGATTGGAGAACCGGATTAGATGATGTTTATCAAGAAAAGAGATTGAAACGGAGAAGGAGAGTGATTTTGCACATCCTGTCGAGGGGTTATCTCGCGCGAGACACGCTATTCCGCGCGAGATAATGCAGTTTGTGGACAATTCTGCCCTCTTCAGTTATTCCGTTAGTCAGTTAGGTCCAAAACTAACGAGGTTGGTTAGAAACTTAACGAAATATGACGAAACTGATATGCTTTCATTAAAACACAAAAGAGAGATGAAGAGTAGTGTAACCATGAATTATTTGTGAGCACCCCAACCCGGGACCTAATGCGTGTCCCGAGCTTGAGAAGCCCAAACTAAGAAATCCCATCTTAAATTTTTTTAAAAACTTTTATTTCCCTTTAAAAGAAAACCAATACTCAAACTGTCAAATTAAATCAACTAATAATATCTCCACTTGAAGAAATTTCAACAACAACTTCCATAAACCATAATCTGATGACTTACATCAAAAACCCACAAATAACTTTGTTTTACAAAAGAGTTTTATACAACTTCTTAAAAGAGTCATACTTAAAAAATACTCTCAGACAACCAACTCATATACTTAACCTGACAAGTCCCAAAAGCAAAAGTCCACACTCTTATCCCCGGCCTCACTGGTTCAGGTCACCTGTCTCAGCACGATCTAAAACAGTAAAAGGGAAGGGGTGAGAATAAATCTCAATAAGTTATTATGAATGCAGCAAGATGCCAAACAAGATGCAACACATAGCATGGTCGCACATAACACATTATGAAAGTGGTAAACACCTTACGTTACCTCATTTTACCTTTCCCGTCTGAACAATATGTCGTACAACGTGGGAGTAAAACTCCGCTCTTTGGTGAACTGGCCCCATGCACATTCACCGCTTATAGGACTCATACTCCAGAGATTCATATAAGAAGAGAAGATCCTTATATGACCCTTATTCAGAGTATCATATAATATCGCCGCTACCTGTAAAGCTTTTGGCTTAATACAGAAGCATTCCACCTAACTCCATAAAATCGCAGCGGACTGTAAGGCTTTTGGCTCAATACAGCTAGCACTCCCACTCGCGGCCACAGAGGGGACGGTCACAGGTATGATGAACCTTCAATCACTTATAGAACAAATCCGTAATTGATTGAATTCCATTATACCCCCGAATCACATATAATATAAACACGTTCAAGCACTTAATAGATACTTGAAATACAATCCACAACAGGGATAAGGATATAACAACATGGTAATGTATACTCATGTTAAATCAATACTATAGTGCAACATTCATTTAATACACTATGCATAATACCATCAATGAATATGAATTCAAGTAAGGTGACAATATAACCAATTAATCCACACTCGGGATACAATATAACAATATGCCAAATAATCTACACTTGGGATATCAAGGTATCCACGTAATCAATAATTCCACAATTGGGATAACAATACCACAATGTGATACATAACATTTCTAACTAACGCAATAGTGTAACCGATAGCTTCTACACTATTCAAACTAATCACCAAGGATATGGGAGCACGTAAGGTCACCATGAACCATAAACCATTCCTACGAAGTCATTACACACCCTTGAATAACCGTAATAAAAGTTCAAGACCAAATTCCCAAGTTTGAACCACTTTGAAGAAGTTACGAATCAAGCTTATCACCCATCTTCCGAACCATATTTAAACTACTTCCACAATTCCATTTTAACCAATTAAGGTGCCATAGTGTAGCCCAAGTATTCTACTTTAATCTAGGTAAAAGAGGTTCCATTTATATCCTAGTTAAGTTGGGTTTAAACAGCTTGGAAAATGGTCAAGAGTTACAGGCCAGGGCACGACTCGTGCCCTAGGGCACGACTCGTGCCCTAGGGCACGACTCGTGCCCATTTGACCTTCCCCATAATCTGGCGTCCCCAGCAAGGCAAGACTTAGGCTTAACAAAGATCACGACTCGTCCCACACTCAGGCACGACTCGTGCCACAGGGCACGACTCGTGCCCTGAGCCCAGAATTCAGAACAAGGCTGGAAATACCTAAGTAGCTATACCAAATTGTCCCAAACCAAGTTTCCCCTGTTTTGTGAACCTAAAAGGGTTTACTAAACTTTACCAATATCATACTAAATCATTCCTAATCACACAAGATAGATTTAACCCATTTAATACTTAGTTGTTTTACTCATTACATTACCCATTTCATATTCAACCTTTCTATCTCCATTCAAACCATACTCTTTCTTCTTTATCAACCTCCATGAACATCAATATTATATCTAGATTATTAAATCAATTTCTCTACTCCAATAAAGGTTCCAAAGCATCAAACAACAATCCTAATAAACAATAACAACATTAAATGTTTCATGACATTTAATTTGAAGGAAAGTCATACTAACTCACACCATTAAGCCTACCCAATCCTTTTCTCCTTCTTTCAACCCCATTGAGATATACTCATAACATCTTACACTTATTGTAACCTCATTACTTCAACTTAGATCATCATCTCATAACTAAAAATCAATTCAATCTTGAATAACCCAATTTACTCAAATAACATTATTCAAGTATACCAAAATCCTTTTCCTTTTCACAAAATGTTCATTAACACATAAAATGGCAATTATTAGAATGGAGTCATAATAACTTACTTTAACAATATGAGATGAAACAACGATCTTCCTAGCTTGATGTGTTCCCCTCGCCGCCACGAACATGAAAGTACCATCAGATCATAAAATGGAAGGGAATTGAATTTATCATGAATTTTGGAAAGGAAGAGCTATGGTGGATTTTCCATGTAAATTAATGGGAAGGAAGAAGAAGATGAGGGAGAAATGAGGAGGTCAAATAAGGAGGATGATGGAATGATGGGAAAGTATGGGAAGATTGACTAAATAAGGTGATGGGAGGAAAAGAGGGGATATGGCCCCCTATGCCAAATTAAATTACATCTTTCCATTTTCTACACTCAAGCCCCATTAAGGAAATGCATCTAATTCCTCAACTTCTCATTCTATACAAGGGCACCTCACCCACTCATAATATTTTATTTATTTATTTTATTATAACTCCACCATACTACTTAAAATAATTTATTGTTTTTCAATTATTATACTTTCACAAAATACTTTAATCTATTTCCGTTTAATCCTAAGGCTTTAAGATTATCTCATAACCATCTTATCTTACCATAATAAATCAAAGACATAAATTAAGCACATAAAGTCAACAAATAATATAAAAGGCATATAATGGTGTGTTAAAATAGGGCCTAGGGTTAGGGTCGTTACACTCACTCCCCCTTAAAGAAAATTTGCCCCGAATTTTAAACTTGATTACCTTAATGATCAATAACAAAGGTTACTTCCCCAAGCATTTTGAATTACAACCTTCAAACAGTTTCTTTAATGTCATGATTCTTCTATACATTCTCACACCCAAATATTCTAGAATTTAATCCCGGAATTGCGATTCTAATAACTCTCAACGTTTTTCCCCACATAAGGCAAATCCGCCTAATTATCATTAATTGGAGAACTCCATACGTACGAAGGATCATACAAATAAATTTTTCATACCAAGCTTTATACAGTACCCATTCAATGCTAAACTAAAAACTGTTATTATACTCAACTCCACTAAGATTAATAAAACCTCTCAAGTTGAAAGGAAATCCATCACACAACACACAATCTATTCTTCAAGAATCTGGATAGTCTTCTCATCTTGAAACTATTCTATAATTCTATTAAATTCTGAATCACCGTTGAACTTCCCTTAAGGTCTCCACATGCTATGGGTCTAACTTGAATATTTGCAATAATATCTCACCTTGCGACTCAAAGGATACACTTGTTGACACATAAGCCTTTCGGCTAATCGCATTTGCAATCACAATAACTTCTCCAGATGATATAAAATGACGCAATTAAAATCTTTTAATAGTTCCAACCATCGCTTCGGCTTGTTGATCTCTTCCTTTCGAGTAACTAAATTCTCCAAACTCATAAGGTCGGTAACAAATCCCAAAAAGGGAGCTTCAAAAAGATAAGATTCCTACTTAAATAACGCAACACAATTGCAGCCACTCTCGAGTAGGGGATAAAAAAATTTCACCTTATCTAAGTTAACTTCCTCAAAGCATACGCTATCACTTTCCCATTTTTCATAATATCACAACCAAATATTCCTTTAATATGCACTTAAAATTCACAAAGTCCTCACATCCACTAGGTAAGGTAAGGATAGGATCTATAGCCAATCTATTCTCCATCTCTATCAATACGATTTACCCTTATTACATCTTACACCATTGATATATCCTTCCGAGTTAACTAAATCAACGATTTTTCAATTCTCAAGGACCCTTTGACAATCCCTCGGTAACACTTTCCAACCCAAAGACCACGGATTCAATCCTCGTAAGATCCATGATAACATCCGAGCTTAAGACTGCAAAACCCAAATTCGAAATCTTCTTGAGCCAACTCATGCTTGCTAGGCTTATCAAACAATGAACTCTCACTAAAGACAAATAACACAATTCGTAAATGATCTTCATGATCCTCTCGGACTTTAATTAAACAAAGAGGTCATCCATTATAATTACCATAAAGCCATCAAGATAGAGATTAAAATTTCAGCTTATCATACTCAGAACCAACACATGGAATACTCCGATGGAAGCACCTTTACCATCTACTCACAACTAGTACATAAAATTTTTGGAAAGACTTCTTATGCAATTCTAACACATACCAAATATCCTTCACACTTTTAACCAAAAACTCCACCTTTAATGCCTATATATAACAAGAATTCCACATAAAAGTTTATCAGTATCAAATATAAATATAAGCAAATTAGGCATCGAAAAGGAGACTCATTATTATGGTAGTCTACCAATACTCAACAACTACTTAACCATCCAGGTCAAGTATATCTCAAAATTATAAATCGGTAATCATACCAAATCAACTGGCAATACATGCCCAGCTATAACCACATCACCATCGTGGTTAACCAAAGAAGGTTCGAGGTACTCTCTCATAAGAGAAGAAACCTCTATCACATATGACAATCTCAAGCAATGTATGCCACATAGAAGCAAAATGCTATGCAACACATAATGATATGGAACAGGATCTATAAGAATATGACCCCTAACTTCTGAGACAGGGAATATACCTCTAGTGACCTCTGAGGGATCTATCTCTCCTGGACCCGAAACACATACTCGACCATAGACCTTCTCTTTTGGTTCCCCTTCGTTATCTCTTTTGGTACTACCTCTTTGTCGTCCACCTTGCTGACCGCTGCCTGAAGCTCGTCCCCGCTGCAACCTTGGGCACTTCCTCCTAAAGTGTCCCATCTCTCCACACTTGATACACCTGCCTTGCTTACTCCAACACTGATCCTCGGTATGTCCAATCCTCTTGCAAAATTTATAATTCATCCCATATTGTCTGGATATTGTCCTAGACGAAGAAGCTACAACAAGTTCCCCTCTCACACTCCCTAAAGTTGAAGCCTTTGGCTGTCCTCTAGTGATTTTGGATCCTTGTCCTAGATACTTTGGTTTATTTCTAATCCCACTTTCCGATCTTCCACTATTTTCCTCAATGTCATTCTCGATCTTATATGCTCTATCTATGGCTGTCTGATAATTGGTGAAGCAGTCAATCAATAATTTCTTTCTAAACTCAATCCTCAAACCTTTTACAAACCTATGAACTCTTCTCGCTTCATGTGATACCAAATGAGGGCAACACCTAGCCAATTTCTCAAACCTGACTGAATACTGATCCACCGTCATGTTCCCTTGTTCTAGTCCTAAGAATTCGATCTCCTTCTTGTCCCTTGTAACCATTGAATTGAAATAATCCTCGAACTGCTGGGTGAAATTATCCCAAGTATGGGGCGTATGATTCCGCTCCCAACTTCCCTTCAAAATCTGCCACCACTGATCAGCCGGACCTTCAAGTTTGAAAACGGCATATCTAACTTTCTCTTCGTTGGGACTTTCCATAACCTCAAAGATTTTGTTCATTTCCTCTAACCATTTTTCTGCCTTTAACGGATCCGGGTCTCCATTAAAGCTCGGGGGGTTCATCTTCACAAATCTTTCCAATCCATCACTTTGACATCCCTCAGGTTGATTCGAAACTGATCCTCTAGTCTCCATATTCTGTATAAACATCCTGAATAATTTCATCATCTTTTCATTCTGAATTCCACCTATACCCATATCTCCTACATTTTCTAGAACCTTTCGCTGATCATCATTGCTTCCGGTCATTAGAACGAACTCCTGCATTAAACACTCGGCGTCAATTACCACACACTCCCCCTTAGTTTAGACATCTACCCTTGACCTCTAAACTAAGCTCTGATACCAACTGTGAGCACCCCAACCCGGGACCTAATGCGTGTCCCGAGCTTGAGAAGCCCAAACTAAGAAATCCCATCTTAAATTTTTTTTAAAACTTTTATTTCCCTTTAAAAGAAAACCAATTCTCAAACTGCCAAATTAAATCAACTAATAATATCTCCACTTGAAGAAATTTCAACAACAACTTCCATAAACCATAATCTGATGACTTACATCAAAAACCCACAAATAACTTTGTTTTACAAAAGAGTTTACATACAACTTCTTAAAAGAGTCATACTTAATAAATACTCTCAGACAACCAACTCATATACTTAACCTGACAAGTCCCAAAAGCAAAAGTCCACACTCTTATCCCCGGCCTCACTGGTTCAGGTCACCTGTCTCAGCACGATCTAAAACAGTAAAAGGGAAGGGGTGAGAATAAATCTCAATAAGTTATTATGAATGCAGCAAGATATCAAACAAGATGCAACACATAGCATGGTCGCACATAACACATTATGAAAGCGATAAACACCTTACGTTACCTCATTTTACCTTTCCCGTCTGAACAATATGTCGTACAACGTGGGAGTAAAACTCCGCTCTTTGGTGAACTGCCCCCATGCACATTCACCGCTTATAGGACTCATACTCCAGAGATCCATATAAGAAGAGAAGATCCTTATATGACCCTTATTCAGAGTATCATATAATATCGCCGCTACCTGTAAAGCTTTTGGCTTAATACAGAAGCATTCCACCTAACTCCATAAAATCGCAGCGGACTGTAAGGCTTTTGGCTCAATACAGCTTCTAGCACTCCCACTCTGTGGCCACAGAGGGGACGGTCACAGGTATGATGAACCTTCAATCACTTATAGAACAAATCCATAATTGATTAAATTCCATTATACCCCCGAATCACATATAATATAAACACGTTCAAGTACTTAATAGATACTTGAAATACAATCCACAACAGGGATAAGGATATAACAACATGGTAATGTATACTCATGTTAAATCAATACTATAGTGCAACATTCATTTAATACACTATGCATAATACCATCAATGAATATGAATTCAAGTAAGGTGACAATATAACCAATTAATCCACACTCGGGATACAATATAACAATATGCCAAATAATCCACACTTGGGATATCAAGGTATCCACGTAATCAATAATTCCACAATTGGGATAACAATGCCACAATGTGATACATAACATTTCTAACTAACGCAATAGTGTAACCGATAGCTTCTACACTATTCAAACTAACCACCAAGGATATGGGAGCACGTAAGGTCACCATGAACCATAAACCATTCCTACGAAGTCATTACACACCCTTGAATAACCGTAATAAAAGTTCAAGACCAAATTCCCAAGTTTGAACCACTTTTAAGAAGTTACGAATCAAGCTTATCACCCATCTTCCGAACCATATTTAAACTACTTCCACAATTCCATTTTAACCAATTAAGGTGCCATAGTGTAGCCCAAATATTATAATTTAATCTAGGTAAAAGAGGTTCCATTTATATCCTAGTTAAGTTGGGTTTAAACAGCTTGGAAAATGGTCAAGAGTTACAGGCCAGGGCACGACTCGTGCCCTAGGGCACGACTCGTGCCCATTTGACCTTCCCCACAATCTGGCGTCCCCAGCAAGGCACGACTTAGGCTTAACAAAGATCACGACTCGTCCCACACTCAGGCACGACTCGTGCCACAGGGCACGACTCGTGCCCTGAGCCCAGAATTCAGAACAAGGCTGGAAATACCTAAGTAGCTATACCAAATTGTCCCAAACCAAGTTTCCCATGTTTTGTGAACCTAAAAGGGTTTAATAAACTTTACCAATATCATACTAAATCATTCCTAATCACACAAGATAGATTTAACCCATTTAATACTTAGTTGTTTTACTCATTACATTACCCATTTCATATTCAACCTTTCTATCTCCATTCAAATCATACTCTTTCTTCTTTATCAACCTCCATGAACATCAATCTTATATCTAGATTATTAAATCAATTTCTCTACTCCAAGAAAGGTTCCAAAGCATCAAACAACAATCCTAATAAACAATAACAACATTAAATGTTTCATGACATTTAATTTGAAGGAAAGTCATACTAACTCACACCATTAAGCCTACCCAATCCTTTTCTCCTTCTTTCAACCCCATTGAGATATACTCATAACATCTTACACTTATTGTAACCTCATTACTTCAACTTAGATCATCATCTCATAACTAAAAATCAATTCAATCTTGAATAACCCAATTTACTCAAATAACATTATTCAAGTATACCAAAATCCTTTTCCTTTTCACAAAATGTTCATTAACACATAAAATGGCAATTATTATAAGGGAGTCATAATAACTTAATTTAACAATATGAGATGAAACAATGATCTTCCTAGCTTGATGTGTTCCCCTCGCCGCCACGAACATGAAAGTACCACCGGATCGTAAAATGGAAGGGAATTGAATTCATCATGAATTTTGGAAAGGAAGAGCTATGGTGGGTTTTCCATGGAAATTAATGGTAAGGAAGAAGAAGATGAGGGAGAAATGGGGAGGTCAAATAAGGAGGATGATGGAATGATGGGGAAGTATGGGAAGATTGACTAAATAAGGTGATGGGAGGAAAAGAGGGGATATGGCCCCCCATGCCAAATTAAATTACATCTTTCAATTTTCTACACTCAAGCCCCTTAAGTTTAAGGAAATGCATCTAATTCCTCAACTTCTCATTCTACACAAGGGCACCTCACCCACTCATAATATTTTATTTATTTATTTTATTATAACTCCACCATACTACTTAAAATAATTTATTGATTTTCAATTATTATACTTTCACAAAATACTTTAATCTATTTCCATTTAATCCTAAGGCTTTAAGATTATCTCATAACCATCTTATCTTACCATAATAAATCAAAGACATAAATTAAGCACATAAAGTCAACAAATAATATAAAAGGCATATAATGGTGTGTTAAAATAGGGCCTAGGGTTAGGGTTGTTACATTATTGGTTCAGAATGGGGTGTCTACAGAGCCCCTCGGCGACAAGACTTATGGAAGAAGTCATGTCGTCGATAGAAAAGACATCATTCTGAACATTGGGATGGTCGTACCGCACAGCTGCCTACGTATCTCTAAGAGAGAATCAGACCAAACGTAGTTCAACTCCAAAACACTAAAAAGGCTATTTTAGGTATTTTGAAAAGCATTTTTTTTAAAAAATCGAAGAGGGATTTTTTTTGAAAAGGTAAAATCATACTGAGGAATCAAGGACTTGACCCAATTCTGAAGATACCTGTTTGTTGATGAAGTTGTTGAAGTGCGCCGCCCGAGGTTACTGACGTTGCCGTTGTTGCCGAGGTCACGGACTTTGTTTTCGTTGCCGAGGTCATGGACTTTGAAGTTTGCTACGGTCGCAGAGTTTGTTGATGTTGCCGAGGTCACGGACTTGAAGTTTGCTGCCATCACAGACTTTGTTGATGTTGCCGAGGTCACGGACTTGAGGTTACTGCCGTCACAAACTTTAAAGTTCTTGCCGAGGTCACGGACTTAAAGTTGCTGCCGTCACAGACTTTGCTGGTGTTGTCGAGGTCACGGACTTGAAGTTTCTGCCGTCACAGACTTTGCTGGTGTTGCCGAGGTTACGGACTTGAAGTTGCTGCCGTCACAGAATTTGAAGTTGTCGATTGAGGTGGAGGTTCTGTCGGCCCCTGTAATGCAAGGATATATGCATGATGGCCTCGGATGGACCCGAATGATTCTCACCTTTCTGTACCTGTCAGCACATAAAGATTCTAAGTAGGTTTTTTTCAAATTTTAGTTGTTTAATTGCCAGTGTTAGTCTTTTAGTGTACCGGTATGTGCCTTATAAAATAACAATGCATACCAATTTATCTTCACTCAAATCAATTCCCTCAACAACATTGACATTAAGCTCAATCCAATATATCAAAGACTCTGTAATTTCTTCACCAGCTTTTTGCACAATATCTTGAGAATTCTTATTTGTATGTTGTACCCAAGCAGCCTGTATAACGCATTAATAACATCAAATTTTAGCAAACTTAACACAAATATAATTTAATTAACAAACAACCATAGATAAAGAACTTACACAATGACTTAGCCCGAATATAAATTTCCTCATTGTACCGTTCTTTCGTTCCAAATTATTTTGAAGCAAAACCCAACACTAAAAAGTATTTGAAGTTATTTGTCTATCTTCTTGCAAGCTCAAAATATCTTCAAGTAACAAGATATGGGCCATTGTATACATAGGATGACACTCACTATAAAAGAAAAAATAATAATTAGTAAATGCTTTTAAGTTACAGTGTTGTGATGTACCCGATTTTTTGAAATCAAACGGAGTCGCCACGCCATTTTTATTTTAAGGGCCAAAACTTTGAAAAATGTCCGGGATTATAGATTTGGGTTCGGAGGTCACGTTACACGCCGGGAAGAACGTTAGTGTTCACCCGGAATGCCTCGTAAAACGAGTCTTCCAAGCATTGAAAGCCATTTGTATGTGTGTGTGTGTGTGTGTGTGTTTTGGCCAAAATGAATTCAAACTGAAAAGTAAAAATTGGGAACTCTTTATTAGACTTTAAACAAGTCCCATGATTTTTTGGACGATTTTAGGGTTGAGATTTGGTACTCAAAGGACCTTTTGAAGTTGAAAACCAATTCTGCCAGAATGAAAACGGCAGTGGACACTTGATTTTAAAATGGATTTAAGGGCTTTAAAACTTCATAATCTGAGGAAACTCAGAGAATGAAAGTTGTTCCAGACACCTTAAATAAGATTTCTGTAAAATAATTTTCCATTTTGGAGATGATTTGAGGGACCAAAACCTTCTGGAAATCTCAGATGTGAAATCTGGATCCAGAGACTGATGAACTGACCTTTAAAAGATAATTTGAAAAAGGGAGTTTTACTCATGCAAAAAATAAAGTAAAAATATGTCTGGAAATCTATGGATGTTGGATACAAAAAGTATTTTGTAGTCAACACCAAATTCCAAGTTTCTGTATGTCCGAAAAATTAGACCATGGACAGAGGTCTTAGAGAAAGGCTACTGGACAGCAACTTCCTCTTGAAGAAAAACATGATTTTAAAGGGGGTTTGGCATCCATGCTCATCCCAATTTCCCTAATCTTTGATTAGTGATCACTAAACATTTTAGTGGTGATCTACTATATCAAGCTATCCTTGGGGTACATTAGGACTTAAGCATTTCTTTTGCTTGGGAAGGGGAATTTTATCCTTTGAAATCAAGATTTGATGTATGAAAATGATTTTTAGGGTTTTGAAAACTTGTTTGAAAGTAAGTAAAAATACTTTGAAAAGAATGTTGATCCTTGTAGAGGATCATCCATGGAGATGAACTTCCATGGTGATCCTCTTGGATCTAAAGCAAGAAATGAACAAATTACATCTTCAAAGTTTGAGATGCATGCATGGATGAGAGAGAGATTTAGGGTAGGGAGAGGGAGGTTATACCTATCTTCCCTTGTGTTTGTGTTTGAATGGATTCAAGGCTTGAATGTGTTTAGGGTTTGTGATTAGAGTTGGTCAAAGAGAAAATAAGTAGATAACAATTAAGTCCTCTATGTTTTCTCTCTAATCCTCCTCTTAAGGGGTGATTTGAGCTTGGGTTAGTGTATGTATGAGAGTGATTTGAAAGTGTTTTGAGTGAGTGGGATTTGGGAAAGATTCAAGAGAAAATGGTGGCAATCTAAGGATTCCCACTGTTTTCTCTCTATTTTTCGCCGTGAGCGCGTTGTCTTTGTGAGTGAATTGTGTTGTGTAAACTGAGAGAGGAGGGTTCAATTTATAGGCCACTGAGAATGCCAGTTATGTCCGCGCGGATAAGTCTGAAGGCGTGCACTGTTCATTAAATGCAGCTCCAGGCTTTGGACACAAGGAATATTATTCAAAAATTCAAACTGGCTGTGTTTTTCAGCTTGCCAATTCGGGTTTTTTACAATTCTTTTGCTTTTTGAGATTCTTTTCTTGGTTTATCTTTAAATAGCAATGCCTAATCTACCCTTGCTTTGTTAGAAAAGTTAGAAATTGTTAGAAATGTTAAGACTTTCGTTAATTTTCTAACGAAAATACTAACAACTCAAATTGGAGCACTTACAAGTGTATACATTTATTAAGTGTCAGTGTTTGTGTTTATAAGGTGCTTGTGTTTTGTATTGCTAAGTTTTGTGTTACATAAATTTATAGCTTACCCCCTAAGAGTTCTTGAAAAGTGTGTAGACATACATAGGTCAACAACCTCCTTCCTCAGCTTCAACATTGATAGAAAAACATCGGGGTTGCTAATTATAAACCGAGAACAGTATGCAACTTTCTCGTTAGCTGCTTCACAAACCAATGAGCACCCTACATTAAACATCTCGTAACAACTCCCAAATCAACTCTCATTTATATTCTTCACCAAATTTTCAACATCTTTATCGATCTGTTCCTCATCATCTTCTTGACCTTTTTCACATATCGTGTCACAATGATAACCTTCATCTATCACCCGCAAAATCTCATTTAAATCTTGTTCATTTTGAACCATATCTAAATTTTTTCCTCTCCTGATTGCTGAGAAAAAAGATCAAATGACAGAGTTGAACTTTTTCTCTTTTTTCCTATATCAACCTTTGTTTTCTTCAAAAGTTCTGAAACAATAGTACCAACCTCACAAAAATCTTCATTGTTAAAAATATCTTCTTCTACTTTATCTACCTCCCCCATGTTCTCTTTCTCTTTTCCCTTCTCATCTGTCGCATTATTTCCCTTATCCTTCTTGATAAGTTTAAGTCTTTCTATATGTGCATATACATCATTATCAAGGTCCTTCCTAAATATATCTCATGACTATTTATCATCCTGCATCAATGAAAAATAGTAAGAATGAGTGCAATTGTGCCATTGTAAACAAATGATTGGTGCCAGTTTCAGAGTGCAATCATGTCAGTATTTTTAAGTGCAGGAAATTAATGGTGCCAGTGCAAATGATCAATAGTGCCAGTATAAACATTTCAAAGTACCAGTGTAAGAATTTCAAATTGACAATACTTACATCGATTGATTCAACATTTCTCTCATTTGCACCACTTTCAATCCTCAATCTTCATGAAACTCACCCGATATATCATCCATAAAATCGTCTTCAAGGGTACTTATAGGATAAACATCATTTTCTGAGAAAATTAACTTTCCCCACCCAACTTTAGCTTTAGAATCAATCCTCAATTTGAATTTATTTGCATTCCAATGCTAAATTAAAGGGCGAACAATTGATTCTTTTAACCCTTTAAATGGAAATATGTGAAGGTAAGCAATAACCAAGATCATCAAACGTCCACTACAGTTCTTCGAATTCATATGTGGCAGCTTAAACCTCATAACACCCTCACATAGTTTATCCAAAACATATTTACACCAATCAAACTTTCTTATTTGTGAAACATCTTCTACGAGGCTTAACATCAACACATCAATTGTCTTTGTAACTATCAGAGCAAGAAAATTCCAACAACAAATAGCACAAACAGGAGTTTTACCATATAAAATATAAAGTTTTTGAGTCATTGGATCCTCCCCCTTTCAAAATTTGAACCTATGACATTTTGTACCCAAAACAAACGCAAAAATTGTTCATATAATAGGTATGAGAGTGGTTCAACATGCTTGTTTCGCTCGTTTCTCGTCCGAAAGGAAACAAGATCGGTGACATGAAAAAATCGTGGTCGGGAAGGTTATAGTAGCCAAAGTCGTTGGAATTTTGACTTTGTCCATTGGAAACCCGTTTTTTTCTTAATAGACTAGAGGTCTGCCTCACTACACTTTATCTAAGAGTAGATGGTCTCAATTAAAAGATCGATTCAAAGAGAGCAAAGAGATAAAGCTATTGAAATATTTGAAATCTTTCAATTATTTCAATTGCCATAGGCCTAAAAAGAAAGAACAAAAATTAAAGTTCATCCCCACCTTGATGTAACTCAGAAATGCGTTCCACAAGTTTATAGGCACGAAAATCATCTTTAGAGTGCACAAAATTTTCAAAATACTGATTTCTCAATTCTATATTTTCACTAGATGATCGATTTACCTTATCATTTGCAACATTAATAGGTAGATAAAATATATCAAACACATCTGATGTTGTAATCACATATTCTTTCGACGAAACAATTCTTTGTATCCTTGTTATCGGTTCAAATCTTTCAACAAGAAATTGCACAAGCCTAAGCGGCAAGACCTTAACCTCGAGATTCAATAAGGAACCAAAACCAATTGCCCTAACATCTCTCTGTTGATATGTAGTCAAACAGAGCTCAACCAGTCTTTTAGGAGTACAAGAATGGTCAAATTTATCACCCCCTGTAGGTTTCTTACTAATAGTATCAAAATCATCATCATCCACATCCCTTTTACGCTTTGTGGTTTTTGTTGGACGTAAAAATACATAGCAAAAAACATTACATAGTGCATGCAAAGAGTTTTTTAAAAGTGCCAGCATTAGTTTGTTAATAGTGCCAACATACGTGTATCAATAGTGCCAGAATCAGTGTTTGTTAATAAACTAACATATGTTACTGAACTAAGTGAACTAGGAGTGCCAGCATTTGTTTTTTTAAAGTGTCATCATTAGTTTTTTAAAGTGCCAGAATCAGTGTTTGTTAATAAACTAACATATGTTACTGAACTAAGTGAACTAGGAGTGCCCGCATTTGTGTTTTAAAGTTTCAACATTAGTTTTTTAAAGTGCTATAATTAGTGTTTGTTAATAAACTAACATATGTTACTGAACTAAGTGAACTAGGAGTGTCAGCATTTGCTTTTTAAAGCGCCAACATTAGTTTTTTAAAGTGTCAGAATCAGTGTTTGTTAATAAACTAACATATGTTACTGAACTAAGTGAACTAGGAGTGCCAACATTTGTTTTTTTTAAAGTGACAACATTAGTTTTTTAAAGTGACAGAATCAGTGTTTGTTAATAAACTAGCATATGTTACTGAACTAAGTGAACTAGGAGTGTCAACATTTGTTTTTTAAAGTGTCAGCATTAGATTTTACAGTGATAGTATTAATTTGTTAATAGTGTCAGTATCAGTGTTTTAAAGTGTCAACATATGTGTTTCAATACTGCCAGCAAACTTATGAAAGTACAATTTATTGGGCTAGTGTTTGATATTACTAGTACCAGTGAATGCATTTTACAGTGATTGTTATTGATAGTGGAGGTATAACAACTAATAATGTTCAATTGTGTGTCAATGTTAAAATGAATCAATAATCAAATAACCTAAATAACAACGGTCAATACAAAAATTTCAATTAGAACATTTTAACTTCAATGAAGTTCGAAATGAAGTTAAAAATACAATGATTATAATAATCAAAGTTCAAATCAAGTAAAATAAAGTTTCGAAATCATACATTTGTTCCGGCGCTTGCTCCTAATTTCTTTGGTTTGGTTGATCGTGATTTCGTAAAATAACTGAATAACAGGTCGAAGAAGATGTATGACCAGCGGAAATTGATGAAAAATCGACGGAATCCTTGAAAAACAACTCGGATAAATCAAATTGAAAAACGAAATGACGAAAACAATTCAAAATTTTGGGTTGTACGCTTCAGAAAGAAAGCAGAGAACCGGATCGAAAAAGCGTGTTAAAGAACCGTCCATTAAATAAATTGCGGGTGAAAAACACGCTTTTTTTAAGTTTAACAAAAAACGCATTTTTTACAAGATTTTTGCTTTATTTTTGTGCGGAAAAAATATTTAGCTTAACAATGTGATTTAAATTAGCCAAAAACTTATAAAAAACGCGTTTTTTGTTAACTTAACAAAAAACGTGTTTTACCGTCTTCCTCTATATACACCGTTAACACACACACAACACATAACAGCTCTCTCTCTTTCTCTCTCTATCCGAAATTACTCTCTCTCTCCTCTCTCTCTATATACGCAGACGCCAACCGCTCCCTCCATTCGTCGGCCCAAGCTTCTCCAACCTAAGCTCTCCCTCACCGGCCAAACCTGCAATTAACACCTTCCTCACAACCACCATTAACCGGCGACCTCCAGTCACCCAACCTGAACAACCGGCGACCTCACCCTTCTTCTCCGATCCCCAAACCAACCGGTGACCTTCAATTCCCTTCAATCACCAATTGCCGGATCCTAATCGCCTTCTTCCTCAGCAATCGCCGGCGACCACCATTCCTCTGTCAAAATCCAATTAACGATTAGAGAGAGAGATTGATTTGCGTTCAACACACCTACAATTACAATTGCAATTGTCGTCTTTTTCATTTGCGTTTAGAGAGAGAGAGATTGATTTGCGTTTAGTGAGAGAGAGTTTTGATTGCCGTGTTATTTACGTGCCAGTGGTAGGGATTTTATGTGCCAGTTTTAGTGTAAATTAATGCCAGTTTATAAGTATTTGAGTACCAGTTTGAGAATTTGATGCATTGGTAGACTGGGTAATTAGATGTCAGCCAGACAATGTGTTTTGGAGTGCCGAGTCCATGTATTTTGGAGTGTCAGTTAGTGTATAATAGAGTGCCAGTAAGTGTGTAACTGAGTGTCAATGTATTTTTTGAATGCCAGTTCTTGTAATTTTGAATGTCAGTCCATGTTTTTTTGAATGCCAGTTCATGTTTTTTTGAATATCAGCAAAAATAATTATCAGTGTTTTTGAGTGCCAGTATATGCATTTTTGAGTGCCAGTAAATGTGTTTTCAAATGTCAGTCCATGTATTTTTGAATGCAGTGCTTGTATTTTTTAGAGCCAGCAAAAAATATTAGTGTAACAAAGTGCCAGTGTTAGTGTAACAGAGTGCCAGTATGAAGAGTGTCAGTTCATGTATTTTAAAAGTGTCCGTGTAAAAAGTGTCAGTTTCATGTTTATAAAATGCCAGTATGAAATCACTGGTCATTTGTAATATTAACACTGACATTTATCATGGTTGCCAGTAATTACAAAAATGCCACCGTTTATTTTGAACATGATTGCCAATAATTACAAAATTGCCACCGTTTATTTTGAAAACACGTTTTTTCTTATCTTAAGAAAAAATTAATTTTTTATAAGACCAACTCTTTAAATTATTTTTACCTAAAAACCGCATCCACGCGTAACTTCTCGCATAATCTTGAACCGCCCCAATTTCCCACCATCTCTTCGTGGGACATAGATCTACTCCATCAAAATTCGAGCTCCACTCCTTTGCTATAGTCTAACGTACGCACACCGTCAAGTACCTCTTTCCTGTCCGTGTCTCTAACCGGAAGTCGTCAATCCCTACCACCGGTGTTTTCACGCCGATTACCTCCCTATCTGCTCTACCGACCTCTAACTGAATTGAAAATGGTCGTGATATGGAGTTTAATAGATATTCAACTCCAATCTCCATTGACACTTCAAAAAACCCTCCCAATTTTCCACAGAAGAAGCATTCAAATGCTTGAATTTCGTTCAAGGAGGCGTCGGAGGCTCAAACGGAGTACACTATCAGTCTGCAGTCAGTTAAGTTCATCATCATCCTCACCGTTCGAGACTCTATTCCAAAACTTAATTGTTCAGTTTCCATCTATCAATTCACTTGATTTGATTGCTCCGGCGTTAGGTTTCGTATCCGGCGTCTCTCTCTTCCTCTCTAATTCCAATTTCAGCTCCAACCGCAACCACAATTTGCGGGAGCGAGATTCTGATTCCGGCGAGTGGATTTTATTCACCAGTCCGACGCCGTTTAACCGGTTTGTGACGTTACGCTGTTCGTCGATTGTGCTCCTAGGAATTGAATTTCTGGAGGACGTTAATGAGAAGCTTATGAAAGAGGACTCTCATTTGGTTAGATTGAATGGCCGGGGGAAACAGAGTGATGTCGATGCGATTGTGACGGAACTCGAGTACCAGAGAGTGTGTGTGAGTGCGGAGGACGGTGGCGTCATTTCATTGGATTGGCCGGCGAATTTGGAATTGACGGAGGAGCATGGCTTCGACACCACAATTTTGCTTGTGCCTGGAACGGTTCAAGGCAGTATGGATGAAAATATACGGGCGTTTGTTTGTGAGTGTTTGAAAAGCGGTTGCTTTCCTGTAGTCATGAATCCTAGGGGCTGTGCCGGTTCACCAGTGACAACGCCGAGGTAGGCTCAATGTGTGTTATTTCATTTCTATCCTTTTATTGCTATCAATTCTATTCTGTTTTGAAGCTTCAGAACTTACTGGGAACATTTGAGATTTAAATCATATCATATAATTAGAGTTAAATCTATGAGTACAACTGTGTCATCTTTTAGCTTATTTCATTTATGAAGTCTGAAGTTGCACTGGCTCAACAGGAGATAATGGTAGAAGTTATTGAAAAGGGGGAATGCGAGTAAATGGTTCTAATGTGGTTGGTGTATGGATGAGGATTAATAAGCAGTGAAGTTACTAATGATTAATATGTTAGGTCTTGTTCTTATCAAAAAAAATAAAAAAAAATACTGGGTCTGCTATTTATGCTATTGGGCGGAACATTTAGTTCGAAAACTGTCTATATGATTACTCTTCCTAGCTAAATATATCCTGGTCTCTAATAAACTTTTCATTTTGTATATGGATTTGGGTTTTCCAGTTTATAATCAGTTGTCAATGTGGTTGCTCCTACACCTTATTGTTCTCACATTTGCAATAAGGCAAGACCCACCAGATACAATTTTTTGAAGTTGTCTGTTTTTTTTGCCAAGAACGATAATCTTATTAAATATAAACGAACATGTATTTTACAGCCACAGTAAAGTTAACAAAGCTAGATATTATTCTAGGTTTACAAACACCCAGAAGATCCCCATTTAACACAGGTATAGCAAAAGCTGGGCAGGCAAAGAAACTGCTATCTAAAACTTCAGAATTTGCGGCAGCCTTGGTTAAGCAATCTGCCACTGAGTTGGCTTCCCGATAGGCAATGGAGATCCACAGAGCATTAAATTTTGCAAATAAATATTGGCAATCATGGACCAGGCCTTGAAGTTGTGGATGTTGAGCCATGCTTCTGCACAAAAGCTTAAAAGCTGTATGAGAGTCTGTTTCCACATGAAGAGACAAAATGTTAAGCTGCAATGCTTGTTGAAGACCCTCCCTTATTGCCCATAACCCCGCGATCATATTGGATGTGAAACCAATAGATTTTGCGTATCCACAAACCCATACTCCAGCTTGGTTACGAATAACACCCCCGATGCCCGCCTGGCTAGGATTTTGTTTTGCTGCACCATCTGTGTTAAGTTTAAAGGAAGTATAAGCCGAAGGCAGCCATCTGATGTTCAAATTATATTGCATTCTTTTGATGGGGTAGTAGGCTTGATGATTGTGAAATAAGTTGACGTTTCCGGTTGGAGCTGTTTGTGGAATACTTGAGCGTTAATAGGCTCATCTTGAAATAGACACTTGTTTCTGAATTGCCAGATCAACCAATAGCTATTAAGCATTCTTCTGGGAGAAGACCAATTTTTAAGTTGATAATCCGGATGCAAGAGAATGTGAATGAAGACATTGGGAGAGAGGAGAGGTTGTATGTCACATTGCCACTAAATAGTTTGAAAGCAAAGACAATCATTAACCAAATGCCAAAATGTGTCTTCCCAATCATGACAAAGCGGACATTGATTTGATATGAGGATACCGCGTCGAGATAGGTTAGAAGCGTTTGGAAGGGAGTCTTGACCGCATTGCCATATAAAATGTAGAATTTTGTAGCGACATGACATTTTCCATATTCTTTCCCAAGGAATATGAAGGAGACATTGCTGAGGATAAGATTGTTTTTGAAGCCACTCATATGTGGACTTAATTGAGAAGGTGCCTCTTCCATTTGGGGACCATGCGGGAGTATCCTCTTTTTCAAATAAAGGCCATGGAAATGCTTTAAGAAGGGCTAAGAGATGGGTCGGAAGAAAGATTTTGAGAAGCCCAAATTTCCAGCCATTGTGATCTCGAAAGGAAGCAATACTACGTGAGACCCAGGAGGAGGGAATTGCCTTGGTAGCATGACACAATAGTGCGTTTCTCCCAACCAGGAGTCAGTCCAAAATTTTACATTGCAACCGTTGCCAATCTGCCACGCAATACCATTCTTAAATAAAAGAATTTGTTGTAGGATATGTCTCCAAATCCATGAAGAGCAAGACGAGGAAGTGGCGTGGAGTAGGGATGAAGTGGGGAAATATATCCTCTTAATAACCCGAGCCCGAAGAGAATTTGGCAAAGTAAGAAGGTGCCAAAGAAGTTTTAGGAGGAAAGCTTTGTTGAGAAGATGTAGATTTTTTACCCAAACCCCCAAGGTGAAAAGGAAGCTCAATTTGAGACCAAGCAAGGAGAGGAAAACCTCGATGATTCGGTTGAGAAGACCAATAGAAAGAGCGCATTCTGGCCCATACTTATCCAAGATACCTTTAGGAATGGGCATAGAGGACATTGTGTAAGTTGGAAGGGCTTGAGCAGTATCTTTAAGAAGCGTTACCCGACCAGATTTTGAAAGGAGACGAGAGTGTCATTTTGAAATACGGGATTCAAGATGAGAATTTACAGTTAGGAAGAGGGATTTTGTGACCAGGCCCGTAATCAGAGGTAAGCTCACATACCTGTCTTGGCCAGAATGAGTTCTAATACCCAATAGACAAGAAATTTGGCTAGTTGTAGTGGGATGGGGAAAACATAATAGAGGATTTGTCAACATTGTAAACCACATCGCAGGAACAGATGATAAGTCATTTTTGAGAAAAATAAAACAATCATTCGCAAATGCTAAAGTAGAAACTGTTGAGAGTACTTCCCAATATCAATTAAGTCGGTGCAACTGATAGCGTACCGAATGTTTCCAAGGAATACAATCACCAGATTGATGAGTCTTAATGAAATTTGTCAATATCCTATGTTAGATTTGATCCGGATGCTTTGAAAGAATAAATAGAGAAGAAGAGAGGGAAAGAATTAGTTCATCAAGACACCAATATCCTGTCTGGAAATTGTTGTATCCTAAGAACAGACATGACTTAAACTTAGGCATTAACTCGTGAGTGTTGTAGGGAACTAAATGAGGAAAATACAGACACCCAAAAGTCGTGAGAAATTTGTAATCGGGTACTTGTTTGAACAATTTTCGGAAAGGAGAGGTGTATCCCAACTGACGCATTGATAATCGATTGATGAGGAACGCAATTGTGGTAAAGGCTTCGAGCCAATAGATTTGGTGAACCCTCATCTATGTGAGCAGGCACAATCCCATGTATGCTCAACTGTTCCATTTTGTCGAGGGTTATGGGGACATCTAGATACCATGTTGTTTAAGTAATAGAGAAAACAAGTGATTCATGAGCCCAACCCCCATCAATTTGAACCGTTTTCATTGTATGGATATCTTACGACTTAACTGATTTTCTACTTGAAGCTTGAAAGTGGAAAACACGTCTAAAACATCGGATTTGCGAAATAAAGGAAAATTCTATGCCAATCGAAAAAAGCCTTCCACAATGATTAAATAAAATGATAACCTCTATTTAATGACAGGGGAAGGACACATACATCCAAATATAACAGAGCTAGGGGTTTAGCAAAATGAAACGTACGAGCTACAAAAGGTAAACTGCTTGACTTGCCTTTTGGACAAACATTTCAATGAGAAGAAGAAATAGTGCCACTAACAAGAATATGTTTTTTTATTCACTAATGATTTTAACACCTGAAGAGATGGATGCGCAAGATGAGCACACCAGTGGAAGAAGGTGCACATTCACCGATAAGTGCCACATGATTGACACGAGCAAAGGAGACAAATCAAAGAGCGTATGTACCGTGATGCTACTACCAAAGAGAATAGTCCGCTTCGTACTATTGTCCTTCACACGGAAAGCTGATCCATCAAACTCAAAACGAAAAATTATAAATAATTGGCGGAACTAACAAGGTGACAGCAACTCGTATGGCACAAGAAGTCATGGAAGTACACAAAGAGGTCAAGCAAAAATTGGAGGACACTAACAAGAAGTACAAAAGAGCTGTAGATAAGCATCGGAGAAGGCAGGAATTTTTGGTAGTGGATCAAGTTATGGTGTTCCTAAGACTAGAGAGATTCCCTGGCGCCTATTATAAACTACAACCCAAGAAGTATAGCCTTACGCAATCAAAAACAAGATCAATAATAATGCTTATGTCATTGATCTTCCTAAAAGTATGGGGATTTCAAATACTTTCAATGTCGCTGATTTGTCTCCGTTCTACTCTTCTGATGCACCTCTATACCCGGAGCCGGAGTCCAACTCGAGGACGAGTTTTTTCCAAGTGGAGGAGACTGATGCGGAGGATGTTACTGATGCTTTGAATCAAAATGCCTAGGGGTCTGGACTGAATGTGAGGGTCTGACTGTCTAGATGGAATGAATGTTCAGATAAGGCTGTTTAGTTTCTTATGTTTTTATTCATGCATTTCATTTATTTCAACTCTATATAAACCTCTCCATAATACTGAGGAGAAGAACAAATTTTGATTGATAAATAATATATAACTTTCAGATTGTAATCTGTTACTTCTTTGAGTGCTTACGCTGCGTCAGCACTTAGTCCCTTCTATTTGCTTTGATGATGGACAAATTGACGAGGTCAATCCAAGATGATATATCATGGTGTATGTTATTCGCAGATGATATTGTGCTGACTGATTAGACAAAAGAGGGTGTTGAAAGTAAATTTGAGTTGTGCAGACACTTTGAAATCTCGAGGTTTTAGACTGAGCAGAAGCAAGACTGAATATTTGGAGTGTAAGTTTAGCAGAGTTGGAAGCAGGGAGGTAAGGGGTGATCACATTCGATGGAAAGATTGTCCAAGCTTACGAGTGTTTTCGCTATCTTGAATCTATTATTCAAAAGGATGGAGAATTAGATGGAAATGTGGCTCATAAGATTAAAGCAGGTTGGTTGAAGTGTAAGAGTGTCACAGGGTTTCTATTTGATCCTGGCATGCCCCATAGATTGAAGGGAAAATTCTAACGCACGGAAATTAGGCCGGCGCTGCTTTATAGCACCGAATGTTAGGCGGTGAAACAGTGTCACGTTCAAAAGATGAATGTAGCGGAGATGTGTATGCTACTATGGATGTGTGGGCATACAAGGAATGATCGATTGAGTAATGTGGTAATCAGGGGTAAAGTAGGAGTTGCGCCCATTGAGAATAAAATGAGGGAGAATCGTTTAAGGTGGTTTGGTCATATGAGACGGAGACCGATTGATGCACCGATTATGAGGCTTGAAGAGTGGAGAAGTGATAAAATGGCGAGGGGCAGGGGAAGATCCAAGCAAACTTGGATTAGGGCGATTGAAAACGATATGAGTTTACTTGGATTTGATGAAAATATGGCGTTGAAAAGGCCGGAGGGGAGGGCAAAAATTCATGTGGGTGATGGGGGTTGATTTTTTTTTTTTTTTTGCTATTTTCAATTTTCCTATTTATTATATATTTATTCTTTTACTATCACTATTTTTTTTCTTCTTCTCATCTTTTCATTTTCTAATTTCCCCCCCCCCCACCTGTTTCTTCTTTTAACTTATTTGTTTCTTACATTTTTCTTTCACGATCGCATATGAGGATTTATGTTAGCCGACCCCAAATTAATTCGGAGCTAAGGCTTTGTTGTTGTTGTTATTGTTGATTAAATTCCACCCAAATTTCATTTAAAAGGTGTCCCAATTGCAGCACCAATGTCAAAATGGTCTTCAGACAAAAAAGTTTCACAAAATATGGTCCAGTGAATCAGGCGTTCATCATAGGGTCTGAGAAGGTTTTAATGTGAGCCTACCCCCTAATAGTAGATGTTGTTTGGTGGCTCAAAACTGTGATGTTTGGTTGCACCTATGCTATTTTACATTGTCCAAAGCTATATCTCAAGCCAGTAGACACCACAATGACAAACAAATTGAATACTCCCTCCGTCCCACGTGAATACAAACTTATTTCCTTTTTGGTCCGTCCCACGTGAATACAAACTGCCCAAAATGGAAATAAATTTATTATTTTATATTCACCCTACCCCACCCACTCATTCTCTCTCTTCATTTCCTACCACACAATTTATTCAACCAACTCCACTCATTCTCTCTCTTCATTTCCTACCACACATTTTCATTATCTTAATAATATTTCTTAATTATTGTGCCCGGAAAAATGGTTTGTAATCACATGGGACGGAGGGAGTATTTAAGTACCTTCCATATACAAAAAGAGACCTTTACAAAATTATTTGAGGTGCAGCGAACCAACTTTTATTTATTTACTTCTGCTGTATGTACTTAAGAAAAAATGTGGAACACTTGCAGCTTGCTGGTTTTTTTTTAATGATACTGTTAGAGATTAAATAGGCCCTCCTCTAGCTCTTGGATGCTCCTATTCTTTGCATTTTGAACCTAAATTGATATTATAAAACAAACTGATGGGTATGCCTAAATTTATTCATTTACGTAGGGTATTTTCAGCTGCTGACAGTGATGATGTCTGCACAGCTATACAGTTCATCAACAGGGCTAGGCCTTGGACAACATTGATGGGTGTTGGTTGGGGCTATGGAGCTAATATGCTGACAAAGTACTTGGTAGAAGTTGGAGAGAAGACACCTCTGACAGCTGCCACATGCATAGACAATCCTTTTGATTTAAAGGCGGCTTCTGCTTACTCTACTTATTATGTTGTTGATCAGGGCCTCACTGGGGGCTTGATTGATATTATACAATCCAACAAGGTTTGTGTTACTTTGTCTAGTAGTGTTATCTATCTTCTATATATTATTTTTTATTACCGTAATTGAATGTTTGATGTGGTACTTATGAAAATAGATTATCAGTCGGTATTGTTGCTCGTCGCTTTGAATGTAACAACTACTGTTAAGCCTTCATTGCTCATATTACCTCCAGGAACTATTTCAAGGGCGAGCTAAGGGTTTTGATGTTGAAAAGGCATTGGCTGCAACATCTATTAGAGATTTTGAGAAAGCTATAACTATGGTGTCACATGAATATGATTCATTAGAAGATTTTTATGAGAAGTCCAGCACACGAGATGTGGTTGACAAAGTGAAGATTCCACTTCTATTTATACAGGTAATGATATTTATGAGACCTTCTTGTTTTTTCTTTTGAACAAAATTATTTTGCTATGCATATGTCGGCATTTCTTTTCTGTTAAGCTTAGAGTAAATTCAACGAGATATTTAATTATGGGTGAAGGCATACTAGTAATGTACAGTTGATTATTCAGAGGGAAATATTGCTGAAATGTATATTTCACTTAAGATATTCCCTATGGTAAATTGTTACTTCAAACTGCCACAAATCATTTCCCTTAGCTGTGTTTATGTAAGAATATGTATATGTTACATAATGTAACAACAACAACAACATTACCCCAGTACCGCAAAGGCTCCCACCTACTGTGGGGTAAGGGGGGGTCGGATGTACGCAATATTGCCCCTGTATTAAAGCACAGAGAGGTTGTTTCCGGATGACCCACGATGAAAATTGCGTCGAAAATTGCATGAACCGACTGCTGTTTCATAACAAAAAAGCGTGCTTCATAACAAAAAAGCGCAGACAGTTTAGTGAGCCATTTTGCTTCATCGTCCATCTATCTCCCTGTCTTTCTTTCAGCAGCCATGCAAAGATCTGATGCTTTTATACATGCATACTATGTAGGTTCTATAGTCTACCACATAAAAGACTTTATCGTCCACCTATTCACATTTTATTTATATTGTTAATTGTCTCGGAGATCTTGATCCAATCAGAGTTTGATGAATTGGACTATTGGTGCTTTATCAGAATGATGATGGGGCCGTACCATTGCTCTCCATTCCGCATGGTCTGATAACAGAAAATCCATTTACAAGCATGCTAATGTGTTCAAGCCCACCAAAAGTGATCGATACAAATGGTAGATCTGCGCCATCTTGGCATCAGCACCTTATTATTGAGGTAGTGACTAGTGCTTCTTTATATTTCTTGGAGCATTGTGTCTTAATTTCTGAATCAGAAAAATGTTGAATTTAAAAGTTGTTATCCGCAGTGGCTAACGGCGGTCGAGCTTGGACTTCTGAAGGGCCGGCATCCTCTTTTAGAGGATGTTGATGTTGCAATTGATGCTAAAAGAGGTTTGCAGCTGATGGAAGGTAGATCATCTAAAACGAGTAGCAGCGTAAATAATATCCCTAAGATTCGCCACTTAGGTGCTTTTCGTGGGAATATGCCACATCCTTTAAATAATGCTATGCTTGAAAAGAGAGATACTGCAGCTGTAGTCCTTTCGAGTTCTGGTCAAGATGCACAAAGAAAGTATGTAGTTAAATCTAAAGGATTGCAGCTGAATACCTATGGGGTGGCAAAGCAAGCCAGCCCTGTAGATCCACAACTTAATGATGAGGAAGTTGACCCTTTAGATAATGAAAAAGGCCATGTTCTACAGGCAACGGAAGTGGTAATGAACATGCTTGATGTGACTATGCCTGAAACTCTGTCAGATGAACAGAAGAAGAAGGTAATGCTTTAGGTGGCTTGTTTATTATTGTATATGTTGTACATTGTTTTAAAACTATTTTAAGAGCCGTCTATATGAAATGCAAAAATAATATTATCATCTATATTTCTATGGTTATGAGAACCACGATTCAGCGTTGCGAGAACGGTGAGAACTGAGAAGCATTCTAGTTTTACTAACATGTCTCTATTTAATTAATGAGTCGCCACCTATGTTAATGGAAAATATAAGAAAAATTAAGAGAAATTCAAGGGTTCGGGGGTAAAGTTACAGAATTGGAAGGTGTTAGGCACCCACTCTGCCCAATCTTATAATTAGTCTTGCTTAGGTGTTAGAATGTCCGATTATTGATTAGAAACATTCTCTATGAATTTCATAGAGAAATCTCCTTCTCTCACAGAGACTGTCCATTTAAAAAAAAAAAAAACTACAGCCACCTTTGAAAATATTTTTCTTCAATTTGTATTTGAAGGTTATAAGTCTGTAAGGAGATATTATAATGATAATGAGGCTACTCATGTATATATGCTACTAAATTGCTTGAAAGTCAACTTTTCCGGAATATCCTGAACTCAAAAATGGACAACCATTTGGGATGGTGGGAGTACTAAATTGCACGTTGTAACTTTTGTAACATTTCAACAACAAATAAGCTTATGTAAATATCTTATTCAGAAATTCAAAATCTAATCAAGTTGACCCAAAGAAAAGGCCCAAAACTGGACTCTTTGCAAGGGACGGAGGGAGTATGTATGTTTAGATCTGCTTATTGAATTTTTTTTATTTTTCGTAAAATTGGCAGCTAATAGAGTAGTATAATAACATAAAGTTAATGCGAGGAAAACTTCATTTTGAGTTGCGTAATGCTGATTATATGACATGGAACCAGGTCTTTTCTTGAAAAATTAATCTAGTTACAGGCTCACTTGATTTTAGGAAATGAAAAAAAATAAAAAAATCCTTCCATCGTCCGGCACAGATTTCAAATATTGGTTACCCACACCATAATACAACATATTGATTTTGTGCAGGTCTTGACTGCTGTGGGTAAAGGGGAGACTGTGATGAGAGCCTTACAAGATGTTGTACCTGAAGATGTTCGTGGGAAACTGACAGATGCCGTTTCTGAAATTTTGCGTAGTCAAAGAACCAACTTTAAATTCGGAGGACTTGAAAGTATAAGTCAGATTACAGATGTCACATCAGGGTTTTCAAAGATCCGAGAAAAACTCGGTATTTCAACATCAGAAGGTGGTACCGAAGATCCTTCAGATGAAAAGAAGGGGGTTAGTGGTCTCTCAGATCAATCTAATAAGAATCACCGCACAGAGAACAATGTAGACTCTGGAAGTGCTGATCCTTCCAATCCAGCCGAGAAGAGCACCAATGATTTGGGAAGCCATTCTGGTATTGCTGATCCTTCTGGAGAGAAATCTTCTGAGCACCATGGGCCAGATTCAGGTGCTAATCCTGAATTTTCAAGTCAGTCTGAGAACGATGATTCTTCTATTGATCCGAAAAGTATGTCATCAACAACGACAGAGGATAGTTTATCACCTTCATCATCTTCTTTGGAGAATCAGTTTATTGAAAACGAAGGTGGTGAACATCAAAAAAGGGAAGATGTAAGTGAACATACTGTTCCAAATCAAAATAGCTCTCCAACTTTTAGTGCTTTGCAGGCATTCGATGCATTGACAGTGATAGATGATTCAACTCAAGTGGCAGTTAACAGTGTATTTAGTGTGATTGAAGATATGATTACTCAGTTGGAAGAGAAAAGAGATGATGGAACTGAAATGAAAGAGAAAATTAAGGACGAGGGCAAGGCAAATGGATCAGAGTCCAAGGATGCCCAAGTTGTTAATGAGGAGAAGAAAGAAGATGGTAAAGATGCTGTGGAAGTCCAGTCTTATAAGCCAAGTGATCTTCAGTTATATTCTGGATCGAGGCAGGTGGAATCTCTAGGAAATCCCAACTCTGGTGGTATCAAAGTTTCAGCAGATAATGGGGATAATGTTAAATTATTAGATAACAAACCGCATAATATTCAACGATGCATGCCTAAATTTTCACATCGGGACCCTCTTTACAATGGATACCTTCCAAATTATCTTGTTTCAACGATGGCAGATAAAAACTCTCTAGATTTAGATACCACAACTGCTTTATTTCTAGACTATATTCCAGAAGAAGGAAAATGGACGCTTTTGGGGGAGGAACAAACTGGAGATGTTTCTGATTCTAGTGATAAGGTCACAGTTCATGAGAATGTTGATGCAGAATTTCAGACGGATTTACCTTTAGAACCAAAATGTTTAGATAATATTATTGAACCAGCCTATGCAATAATGGATACTGAAATGGAACATG
Organism: Adenophora triphylla var. japonica; assembly: GCA_022495995.1. Classification (NCBI taxonomy): domain Eukaryota; kingdom Viridiplantae; phylum Streptophyta; class Magnoliopsida; order Asterales; family Campanulaceae; genus Adenophora; species Adenophora triphylla. Next base: position 111,742 of record JAFEMH010004593.1, read on the forward strand.
AACCAGTTAGAGAGTACGGGATGAAGCAAAAGATGAAAGACACTCTTGAAATTGGTGATGATGCAATCGAAAATCCGATGCTCCTAGTGAAAAAGAATATTCACGACTCTCTAAAGGTTGAAATTGGCCGAAGGTTACAAACAGCAGAAATGAAAGAAATGGAACCCAATTTGTCCAAAGAGTTAGAGCACATTGTGAATGCTATTTCTTTGGCTATAGTCAATGGCAAGGAGCATATCATGATGATGGAAGGTGAGGGATATAGTTCAGTCAAAGCCAGTAGTCTGCATGGAGAGCATGTTATTGGGGCTCTTTCTTTGGCTCTTCAAGACACAAGATATATCAGAAAAGTACTTCCAGTTGGTGTTATTGTAGGCTCTAGCTTAGCTGCTTTGCGAAAATTTTCCAATGGTTCTGGTGCAGATATAAGTATCCAGAATGAAGATAATCCAGTCAATACTGCTCGGGAGAGATATTCTTTTGAAGCCAATAAAATGGAGATTGATCAGATGCATTCCTCTGGAGCTTATCAGAATAATACTACAGTCCATTCACTTGAGAGATATGAGGATGAAAATGAGCCAAAAAGTCAAAACAATGATACTATCATGGTTGGGGCTGTTACAGCTGCCCTTGGGGCATCTGCTCTATTCAGTCAACAACAGGTAGAATTTGGTCTCTTCCATGCTCTCATATTAACCTGTGGATTAAGTACCACTTCGAAATTATGCCAAATTTATGTCGTCAAACCCATAGAGAAGGAAGGCAAGTGTGTCTATTAACGTACTTACCCTTTTATGGGGAACAACTCCCTTAAGCAACATCTAACCTGAAACCCACATGAAATACTATTGTGGTGTTTCATGCAAAATCTTCAGAACTCTCTTGTTATATACTCTCTCTTCATACGAACGGTCGTCCAATGTAACATACTTTCTCATTTGTCATAAATAATGCAACATTCTTGCTAGTGATTTTATAAAACATCACACGTTTCCAAAAGTTAACAAATAATGCAATGTACTAAAAAGCACATTATATTTGTTGCTTATTTGTCACTAATGTTGCATTTATTGGTTACACACTGAAAAATATGTTGTATTTGTCTGCCACTAACAAGTACGTTACAATATTCATAATTTTTGGTCTGGAACGTTGCATAAGTTGGTAATTTTTCACTCTCCTCTTCCAAGTGAACGACCAAACTATGCAACATACTTTCTCGTTTACTACAAACAATGCAATGTATTATCTAGTGGCAGTTAATGAAATGTACTTTGTCAATTGGTTACATATAATGCAATATATGTACCATTTGGTGACAGTTTAATGAAAAGTACACTCTACTTTTGTTTACCAAAATATGAAACCTCGTTGCATTATTTGTAACATGATCAGAAAGTAAGATTCATTGATCTGTCTCTAGATATTACACTTCCTTTATTGTAATTTGAGGTGTAGTACATTGCATATATATGTAATTGTTCCAGCTTTCGGTCAGTACAAACTATCAAGGTGCAAAGCACACTACCCAGTTTGTGCAGTTTCTCTCTCGTCATTGTCCCACGTACTTTCACTAAGGGTATCCCTGGCCTTTCTCCAATCTCTAGCCCACGTTTCTCCCTTTATGTCGATAGGAGAGTGAATTTGGCAATCTTTTGCTAGGAGCCATTTTGTATGATATGTCTGCGTCAATTTCTAAGCTTTTAGGACAGATGGATTGTCATTTAAAGTTGGCTGTTTCATGTGGCACCAGAAGGTGTTGAAAATGACTAAGCATGCATGCATTCCTTTGTTTCCGCCTAGACGTGCTTCCCATTAAGTTTGACAGTGATGTTGTGCTTGAAGGATCCAGGCAGAGGTAGTGAAGCTGCTGGAACTTCCTCCATGTTGTTTGGCGAGAAAGAAAATCTGCGGGAGCCTGAACAGCTTGAGGAGACCGAAAAAAGCGAGCAAAACATAGTTGCAAGCCTGGCAGAGAAAGCAATGTCAGTTGCTGGTCCTATTGTACCTACAAAAGATGGTGGAGTGGATCAAGATAGGTCTGATGATTTTATTCATGAATTTCTCTTACATGTTATAATTTCCTTGATTGGAAGTTAACTAATGTTTTTTATGTTTGAGCAGGTTAGTTGCAATGCTGGCAGATCTGGGACAAAGGGGTGGCTTTTTGAGGCTGGTTGGTAAAATTGCTTTACTCTGGGGGGGAATACGAGGTGCTATGAGTTTGACCGACAAGCTGATCTCCTTTCTTCGCATTGCTGAGCGCCCCTTAATACAGAGGTAAAATATGTATACTGAGACTTTATAACTCAAGCATATATATGTATGTACTCCTTTGTCCCACTTCAAACCGGATTAGCTTTTTGGGCATGGTAATTAGGGAAAAGTAAAGTAGGAGAGATATGTTGTGAATATGAAAAGTACAATAGAAGGGAGAATGAGTGGGAGGATTAGTAAGTTGATCGGTGTTGTGAGTATAAAAGTAAAGTAGGAGAGAGAATGAGTGGGATAAATAGTGTAAAAATATTTCCATTTTGGGAAGTCCGATCCTACGAGGTGCGGGAAGACGAAAATGGCAAAAGTTTGGTTTGAGGTGGGACGGAATGGGTATATAATATGTTTACACTCTTCTTATGTGTAAATATATACATGTGCTTTGCGTGCTTAATCGGGCATTAAAGACGCATCTTTCGATAAGCCGCCGAATAACTATCATCAAAACTATGTAACTAACAAATGCAAAGACATTGTTTGCATCGAAGATCATTTTGGGTCAAAGCTTGACCAATTGTTGTTTCTAGCAAATGGTATTAGTAGAAGTAGTCAGTGGCGAGCCGATCGGTTAACAACACTTTTTAACAATGTGGGAAAATAACAAGGTGCTATTGGAGTGGAGAAAAAGTATTTTGATTCCTTTGTATAAGAACATAGGTAATGTCCAAGATTAGCCAACTATCGAGGGATCAAGCTAATGAGTCATACTATTAAGCTTTGAGAATGAGTGATTAAACAAAGGTTTAGAAGAAGTGTGAAGATCTTGGAGAACGAATTCGAATTTATGCCCGGAAGATCAACTATGTATGCAATCTATATTGGGAGATATATAATGGAGAACTATATGATTAAAAGTAGGAATTACATATGGTTTTCATTGACTTGGAGAATACGTATGATAAAGTACCAAAAGAATACGTAGGATAAAGTACCAAAAGAGGGTACTTTGGTGGGTTTTAGGAAAGAAAATATTTTGAATAAATATATTGACATCATCGAGTACACGTAGGATGAAGTTAGTACAAGTTTGATGAAGTTAGTACAAGTTTCTTTGACTATTGTTAGAAGGATAGAAGAATTTCTTATTACGATTGCACTTAGTCGCTTTCTTTTTACTATAATCATGTACTAATTATTGACATCGATTCAAGACGATTTATCTTAATATATGATGACAAAAGAAGATATTGAAAGTAAGTTGGAATTGTGGAGACAAATTTTGAAATCTCAGGGTGCTGAGTAGAAACAAGACTGAATTTTTGGAGTGTACATTTAGATGGGTTGGAAGCAAGGAGGTAGTATTCCATCTTAGATTGGAAGATTGTCAAAGGCTCTGATTTTATTCGCTATATTAGATCTATTATCCAAAATGATAAATATGTGACTCACAGATTCAAAGTTGGTTGGTTCAAGTGGAAGAGTGTTATAGAGTTTCTTCAGGATCTCGGCATTCCCCATACACTAAAGGAGGGAATTAGGCCTGCCTTGTTATATGGCATTGGGGATTGAGTGTTGTGTTGATAAACAGTGTCACGTTCATAAGATGAACGTGGCGAAGATGCATATGATATGTTAGATGTGTGGGCATAAAAGAAAGGAGTAGTTGATGAATGAAGTGATTAGGTGGAAAGTAGGAGTTGCACTTATTAAATGGGGGAGAATAGGTAAGTGATTTGGACATGTGAAATGGAGACCATGTGATGCACCGTTTAGGAGATCTAAAAAGTGGAGAATTGATAAAATTGTGAGGGGTGAAGAAAGAACTAAGAAAACATGGATAAAAGTGATTGAAGGCGATAGAGGGTCTATTTGGGATTTAGGTATGGCGCTGAAGAGAGTATAGTGGAGGGATAAAAATCATGTGGATGATGCAGTTTAATTTTATTTATTACATTATTTTTATTCCTTTTCTGTTTCTTTCTTCTTTCTTTCTTTTTCCAAATTCCTTCCGACCTTCTTAGCTTTCCCAATTTTTCCTCACCTCTTTACATTGGCGATTGCATATGACGATTCATGTTAGGCGACTCTAAATCATTTTGGGACTAATGTGTTGTTGTTGTTTGTTGTAGCTAGTGGCGAATTGATCCGGGGGACATGGGGTTTTGTTTTTAAAAAATTGTCATTTTAACACTTTAAATTTTGATAAAAGGCTCAAAATTATTAATAGGCAAAAATGCACCAAAAATATTCCAAATATGTACCTTGTGTAGATTTGATCATCAAACTATATTTTGTTGTATTATTATGATTAAACTATTTTTTGCTGTTGTCATGTGGAATGCACATGAGAGAATTTTTAAGGGTAGTATAGAAAAATCATTATATTTTAAAGTAAAACAACAATTCTGGGGTTTAATGTGAACTATAAAGTAAAAGGTATACCAAAATCAAATAAAGAGACTTATATGTTATATTATCAACTATAAGGGCTTAATATATAGATATGCAAAATCAAAACCCTTCTTCATAAAAAAAAACTTTTCTGATCCTTTCTCTTATATCACCCCTAAGCCAAAAGATTCTGAAAAAAAATAAAAAATAAACCTCCTCTTCTTCGCCGCCCCCCGCCAACCTCCCTCACCGCAGCCCCTTTCAACCTCTCTGTTATGATCTTAGCAATTGAATCGGAATTATGCAAATTCGATTTCAATTTGCAGAGCTTAACACCGTGAATCAGAAATACAATTTAAGAGAGAGAGAAAAAGAATTTAGACTAAGGTAAGAGAGAGAGAGTTTGATGAGAGATAAATTAGATGGAAGAGAGAGAAACAGAAATTGGGGAAGAAGACATGAATAACATTCAACATGCTTTTCCTTTACACGCCACTCTCTATTTGTAACAACCATGACACGACAAAATCAAATAACAGTAAGTAAAACGACATCGTCCTTTACTAAACAAAACGACGACGTAACCCTCCTAACTAAAACGACGCCGCTTGGCTTATTTGACTTAACTCCCACTAACGGTAACCCCTAAATTGACCAAGAACCCTAAATCATAACATCCCACCCTCCTTCGATCAATCCTTGTCTCAAGGATTGAAATGGGGAAAATTTGCTGCGTTGCCCATTGAATAAGAACTTGAGAAGCTAGGCGACCATCCTTCTTGATTAAACGACGATCCAAAATGGCCAGTGATTCCACCAGAAATTTTCCATCGTCACCAGTAGCCGGTAGCGATGTCTGTGCCACTGGAGCATCACCAATCCTTCTTTTGAGTAGGGAAACATGGAATATTGGGTGTATTTTTGAAGTGGGAGGTAATTCTAACTTGTAAGAGACTTTTCCCACTTTTGCAATTACCTGAAATGGTCCATAAAACTTTGGGGCCAGCTTGAAATCCCTTCGTAAAGCTAATGAAGTTTGTCAATAGGGTTGGAGTTTTAAGTAAACCCAGTCTCCTATTTGAAATTCCCTCTTTGTTCGGTTTGAATCTGCCGTCCGCTTCATCCTAGCTTGAGCAATCAAAAAGGTTATCCTTCGGTTGTTTAATATGGGTACTCATGTCCTTGATGAATTCCCCCACTGCATCTACCTTCGAATACTGCTCTTGGTTTAATAGAGACTGAGGAGGTGGATACCCTTAAAGAGCTTCAAAGGGAGTCATATTTAAGGCAGTGATTACTGTTGTACCACCACTCAGCTAAACTTAGCCATTGTGACTATCAAGCCAGTTGGGGTTATGACTGCTGACTGTCCTTAAGTAGTGTTCCAAGCATCTATTGAGCATTTCAGGCTGGGGTGATAGGCAGTACTGAGTTGTAAAGAAGTACCCAGAAGCTTGAGCAATGCTTTCCAAAAATGGCTGAGAAAAATTAAATCCCTGTCAGAAGTGATAGTGACTGGTAGCCCATGGAGTTTATAAACTTGATCAAAGAAAATCTTGGCTATCCCATAGGCAGTCTAAGGATGCTTCAAGGGAATAAAATGTCCATACTTAGTAAGTCTGTTAGAATGACCCCCAAGGGAGTAATGTGTAGTTCCTCCACAATTTTCTTCCTCAAATCAGAATTACACCCAATGTAGATCTTACCTTCCCTCCTTAACAATCCTTGTTTGTAAGTGAACTTTTGAAATTCACGAGGGTGGATAATTAGCCCTTCCATTACATTTTTAATTTCTTGATCCCCCTCCATGCTATGCTGGTAAGTACTTGAGTCACCCATTGAGGTTAAATCACAGAAATAACAGCACACTGAACTTCATTGTTGCCCTCATGTTGTCTAGAAAGTGCATCAGCAGCCTTGTTATCTACTCCCTTCTTATAACTGATAGAGTAATCGAATTCCAGCAACTTTGAAATCCACCTATGTTGTAATCCAGTAATCACCTTTTGCTCAATTAAATGTTTCAAACTCTCATGGTCTGTTTTGATCATAAAATGGTGACCACATAAATAGTGTCTCCATTTTTTTCACAGCAAAAACTACTGCCAAGAATTTCTTCTCATAAGTTGATAGGCCTAAATGCTTAGGACCCAAAGTCTTGCTCAGATAAGCAATAGGTCTACCCTCCTGCATAAGGACTGCCCCAATTCCACCAAAACAAGCATCAGTCTCCACAACAAAGGGTTTGTTGAAATCAGGCATAGCTAAGACAGGTGAAGTAGTCATAGCTTGTTTGAGTTTTTCAAAAGCTAGGGTAGCCTCTGAACTCCATTTAAATCCTCCCTTTTTTAGCAATCTTGTCAGGGGTTTGCTAATGACCACATAATGCCTTACAAATTTCCTATAGTAACCTGTAAGACCCATAATTCCCTCAATCCTTTATCATTTGTTGGAGTTGGCTATTCAATCATACATTTGATCTTGTTTAGGTCAGTAGATACTCCCCTTCTGTCGATTATGTGCCCCAAATATTCCACCTCCTTCTGTCCAAAAGCACACTTGCTTTTCTTAACAAAAAGCTGATGGGTTCTTAACTGGGACAAAACCTGGCTTAGATGATCAATATGGGACTCCCATGTAGGACTATAGATGAGGATATCATCAAAAAACACCAGTAAAAACTTTCTCATAAATTCAGCAAACACATCATTCATTAAAGCTTTAAATGTGGCTGGTGTATTTGTTAACCCAAATGGCATTACCTTAAACTCAAAGTGGCCATGGTGAGTCCTAAAGGCAGTCTTTGGAATGTCCTCCTCCTTGACCCCAATTTGGTGGTAACCAGATCTCAAATCCAACTTAGTGAAGTATTGAGACCCATTCAATTCATCTAGCAACTTATCAATGATGGGAATTGGAAACTTATCCTTAATTGCCATATCATTTAATTTCCTATAATCTATACACATCCTCCATGAGTCATCCTTCTCTTGACTAACAACACTGGTGAAGCAAAAGGACTGACAATGTGTTGGATAATCCCACTTCTCAACATCTCAGCTACTAGTTTTTCAATTTCAAATTTTTGAAATGTGGGCATCTATAAGGCCTTTTGTTAACAGGTGAACTACCCATTTTCAGTAGAATACCATGATCATGAAACCTTAAGGGTGGTAGGCCTTTGGGTTCAGAAAAAACATCATCAAATTCACATAGAAGGGATTGAACATCAGGGTGTACCTCTGTGGACAATGAGTAAAGTTGTAGAAAAACCCCACATGGATACCTCAACAATTCTTTGTCAAATGATAGGGCATTCATGGTGTGAATCAATGTAGAATCAGCTACCCCTGTCAAACAAACTTCCTTTCCTTCCCACTTGAAACTCAGGGTTAAGTTCTGAAAATCAAAGGTAACAAGGCTAATGAATTTCAACCATTGTATTCCTAAAACAGCATCACATTCCCCTAAGTTCAATAACTTCATGTCAGTAGTGAAAGACTTGCCCTGCATTTGCCATTTGAACCATGTGCATTTTCCTTGACTTGCCACTTTAGTTCCATCAGCAACTGTGACTTGCACAATGGGAGAATCCTCTATTACACATCCCAACCTTTTAGCTGCCCCTTGATCAATGAAATTATGAGTACTTCCACTATCAATGAGCACAAAAAATTTCTTCTTCCCTTTTCATCCCTCCGGTTTAAGTGTTTGAAGCCCATTGCTACCCGACAAGGCATGGAGAGAGATGTTGACATCATCACCAGTCTTGTCCTCATGTGGAGAGTCTATCTCCTCATCCAATGAGTCATTCATGTTCAACATGTAAATCTGCCTATTCTTACATCGATGACCAAATTTGTATGGTTCATCACAGTTATAACACAAACCCTTATCTCTCCTTAGTTGCATTTCAACTTGTGTAAGGTGTTTGATGGTGAAGGGTTGTTTGGTAGATCCAACACTACTACTGGTTGTTTTGGAATTAGTAGAGGATGTGTTTGGTTTTTAGATGTTATTGTATTGGCTGGGATTTGTAACTGGTTTAGCACTGGTGGAATGTGAGTAAGTTGGTGATTTGTTGGCTTGGTATTTCAACTTCCTATTTGCACAATCGACATGAGACTCCTCAATCCTAGCTATATACTCGTAGCATGAGACAAGTTAGTGGAAAACTGAAGATGAACTCTATACTTGATCTCCTTTCAATCCCTTAATAAAGTTAATTGACAAAAAATTTCTTAGTCAAGCTAGGAATTTCTATCTTCATGAGGACTCTCAATTCCTCAAACCTCTCCATGTATTCACAAACTGTACTAATTTGCTGTAAATTAGCAAACTCACCTTCGATATTATCATGGATCTGGGGACCAAAACGAGAGGCAACCTTCCTTACAAACTCCTCCCAATCCAAATTTTCCAAATCATCTATGTAGTTTTGGTACCAAAACTTAGCTCCTCCTTCGAAATGCATGGATGCCAATTCCACCCTATCCTTATCAGATACAAATCTGTATTTAAAAAAATTTCTACACTTCCTTGCCTAACCCCTACAATCAGTACCAGCAAACTTAGGAAATTCCAACTTCAAATATTTCTTATAGGTACCTGCAATGTCCATGTCCTCCCTATCTCCCCTTACATTATCCTTTGGAAACTCTCTTCCATCAACAAACCCTTCAAACTCCTCTCGTGGGAGATCCATTCGCCATTGGGGAGCTCCCCTTAGCCTTGTCCCCCTCCCGGTGCAGATTTCAGGATTGAAACATTACCAGAATTGTTCTGGAATTGTGTTGTTGTGGCTCTTCTTCATTTCGAACATCATGGCCTTAATTTGGTCTACTGAATCCTTGACTCCTGCAACCTCCCCTCGAACTCCATCAATAGATGCACGTGATTCCCTTTCATTTATAGCAATTGTTTCCTCCATCCTTTTGTGGCTAGTGATCAGATCCTGGACCTATTCTCTACATGCTTTGATACTTCCTTCCAACAGTTCGTAACGAGTCTCTACCATAGTTGCGACACCCAACCTCCTCGATCGAGAAGGCTCTGATACCAACTTGTTATGATCTTAGTAATTGAATCGGAATTATGCAAATTGAATTTCAATTTGCAGAGCTTAACACCGTGAATCAGAAATACAATTTAAGAGAGAACGAGAAAAAGAATTTAGACTGAGGTAAGAGAGAGAACAGAAGAGAGAGAGAGAGAGTTTGATGAGAAAGAAAGTAGATAGAAGAGAGAAACAGAAATTGGGGAAGAAGGCATGAATAACATTCAACATGCTTTTCCTTTACATGCCACTCCCTATTTGTAACAACCATTGACATGACAAAATCAAATAACAGTAAGTAAAACGACATCGTCCTTTACTAAACAAAACGACGACGTAACCCTCCTAACTAAAACGACGCCACTTGGCTTATTTGACTTAACCCCCACTAACGATAACCCAACAGTAACCCCTAAATTGACCAAGAACCCTAAATCACAACACTCCCTCACCGCCGCCCCTTTCAAACTCCCTCACCGCCGCCACATCCCCCTTCCCCACGTACGAAGATCTGTGCAATTAACAAGATTTTGTGCCGATATCCAGGTGGACGAGCTCCGACATGTCCGCCATGGATTCCGACGGAGACCTGGATAGTGAGTTTGATGAAAATAAGAGATCAAATTGATTTTGGTTTTGGATTTCGACGATTTCGCCATTGATTTTCTTCTACCTTTTTTCATATTTGATTTGATTTTATTGTTATGATTTTGGTTTTAGATTTTTGAAGATCTGGATTGTTTTTCTTTTAGAACAGAGTTAACTTACATCTTATGGTATTTTTAATGGATGGTGGAGGTGGATGTTGGACGATGGTGGTGACAGTTGTTTGGGACGGTGGTGGTGATGGTTTGTTGGTTCGTTATGAAGAGGAAAATGTATTTTGATTTTAATGTTTTTGTTTTTATTTTTGACTCCCAAATATTTTTAATCATTAAGAAAGAAATAAATTTGGTTAAAAAATCATTAAGAAATAAATGTAAAATTAATTGACAGTTTAAAGGATAGGTTTCTAAAGAAAATAATTAAAATGTTACATTTTCTTTTATAAAATTATAAATAAATAGTTAACGGTCAAAAAGAAAGTTGAATTAGTTCAGGGACGAATAGAAAAAATTCCCATAGTATAGAGATCTTTTATGCATTTAGCTTAAGTAAGGGAGAAGGTTAGGTGAGAAGATGAGGTAGTTTTCCACTTGTACCCTTAAAAATCATGTCATGCACAAAGCACATGACAACTTAACTTGCCTTATTTGGATGCTAAGTATAAATTAACAAATTAATAACAACAATAGTAGTAGTAGTAATATATTAATAATAATAATAATAATAATAATAATAATAATAATAATAATAATAATAATAATAATAATAATAATAAATTCATGTCTGTAACAACCATAATAATATCTTATTCATAAACAATCATGTCACTCGCTGGTGAGCTCATATGTGTGTGCGTTTGTATTTAACGGTTCATTATTGCGGATTACTTTTATTATTATTTCAACAATCATGTCAATAAGAAAAGTTGTAATTTATAAAAAAAAAAAAGGATTGAGGTTAGAGAGGGAGGCTAGTGGGGAAGGTAGGGGTAAATTTCTGAAAGTGCTGCATAAATTCTGCATTCATTTTTTTTTAATTTCTCATTTCACATTATTGAGTCTTTCACATCGTTTGCAGTGTCAAATGAATCTTCTTCTTCTTTTTTGAACAGAAGAAATATTATGTTATACTATCCAGAAAACCTCCAGCAGCTCTTGCTTTCAAGAGTCTTGTTATCCTCTACCCATTGAAAAGGTTTAAGAACAAGATACGTAATCTTAATTACTAGGATTCCATAAGGACTAGATTGTCAGCCTGTGAATTATGCTTATAAAATATCTTAAAATTCTTTAAGCTATGATGTTTCTTTTTCCCTCAGGATTCTCGCATTTGCATGTATGGTGCTTGTTTTGTGGACACCAGTTGTCGTTCCTTTGCTTCCAACGATTTTCGTGAAGAACTGGGCATCACCTAACTCCTTCAAAATTGCCGAGCTCACATGCATAATTGGCCTCTATAGTTCTATTATAATACTGGTAATGTTATGGGGCAAAAGAATTCGGGGTTATGAAGATCCTCCAGAACGATACGGACTTGAATTGACATCTTTGCGACAGGTATTTGTACTTTTGATTCAAAAATATAGATTTAGTTCTTGTTGTTTTAAGTTACCTTTTTAAATGGCAGAGGAGGGTGTTGGTCCGTTGAACCTTATCTCTCGTTGGAAATAAATAATGTAAATCGACACGTGACCTGACAACCCACAATGTGTCCCACCTGCATACAAACAGAACCAATTTCTGCACCACCCTCCATGAGTTGGCCAAATTGCAGCCCCCCTCCCCCAAATGTTTGGAAAGTAGGCACACAATGAATAAACTAAAATTTGTTAATTTCAGTTACATTAGTATAGAAAAGGAAAAACTGAAACCCTACTTTATTGTTCAATGACCAAACAAAAAAGAACCGGTGGCACCCACTTCTTAGCCCCTCTTTCTTTCTCTATCCAAATTCTGAAACCCAACGTGACTCTATCACTATCACATTCACAAATTTGCCATTCTGGATCTAGCTTCGCCGCACCGGTGGGTAGATCTCCCAATAGGACACTGATGATGGGTTTCTCAAGAACAAAGCTAAATAAGAAGGCCAAAGATGAGATAAAATAATGACATGGCGGCAGCAGGTTACTGGAACTGGATGGATTTCAAACGATCTAATACACGGAGTCGCTGAGCAGGGGTGGCTCAATCAAATCCTGGATTGCGCTCTAGGCAGAACAGGTTGGCACCAATCTATGACATGGGCTATTAGCGAAGGCTATGGATTTGACCGAGTTCTCAATGACTTGTCTTTTCTTTAAAAAAATGGGTTTCTTGCTAATGAATGAGTTAAGCTATTACAAGAATGAAACCTGAAAATGCATGGTGGGATTGAACCCATGACCTTTCAGATGGAAAGGAATATTGGATGCCGCTTGAGCTAGAGCTCTTTGGCCACAGACTCTTTGGTCGCAGACTGTCTTCAATTAGTCCAAGAGGGTAACTTATGGAAATTTGAAATCTTCATTAACCTTGAATATTAAAGATTGGGCTTCAAACTAAGGCCCCGTTTGATTCGTGGTAAAGTGAGGGAATGGAATGGTCAATTCCGTTTGACCAATTTCTTAGGCATGTTTGGTTCAAGTTTTTCAAGGTTTTTCATTCCATCGAAATGACAAATTTCTTTGATGGAAGGAATTGGGTATTCTTCAAGAAATGGAAGGAATGAAGAATTCCTTAGGGAATGGAATTGTAAAAAAAATTTATGACCAAAATACCCCCAAACCCAAATCACCCCTACCCCTACCCCTGCCTACCCCACCCACCACCCCCAAAAAAAAAATTACTCATTTTTGTAACTACCCCGCCACCCCACCCCCCACCCCCGCCCTACCCACCCCCCAAAAAAAAATTAATCATTTTTTGTAACCGCCCCACCTCGCCCACCCCCCGCCTACCCCACCCCACCCCCCACCCAAAAAAAAAAATTTAATCATTTTTTTGTAACTACCCCACCCACCCCCTGCCTATCCCACCCCACCCACCCATCCCTTTCCTACCCCTTACCCCCACCCCCCCCCCTCAAAAAAAAATTTTTTACTCATTTTGCATACCCCCTTGCCTATCCCACCCACCCACCCCTGCCCTACCCCACCCCCCTCCAAAAAAAAATTTTTTACTCATTTTGCATACCCCTCGTACCCCACCCACCCACCACGCCCCACCCCCTCCAAAAAAAAAAATTTACTCATTTTGCATACCCCTTGCCTACCCCACCCACCCACCCACCGCCCTACCCCCACCCCAAAAAAAAAAATTAACTTATTTTTCATACCCCACCCCACTCCCCTCCAAAAAAAAAATTTTTTACTCATTAATTTTTTAAAAGAAGGGTAAATTGGACATTTTATATGCTTTCATTCCATTCCTATAATTTATATTTTCAAACCAAACATGATTTGCCAAGGAATTGAATGACAATTTCATTTCATTTCGTGCCAACCAAACGGAGGGATTTGACCAGATTTTTTTCATTCCAATTCCTTCAGGAATTCAATTCTATTGACCATTCCATTCCTTCACTCTTTTTACATCGAACCAAACAGCCCCTAAGGTGTTTTTTAAGAAAGAAATTTAATCAGTCTAGATTATATCCTTGCTATAAAAGATGGGGAGACCTTTTTATCAATTTCTTCGGTCAAACCTCAGGGCTCTTCTATCGGATGCATAGCTGCCTAATTCTATCTTGACCCCTAATGATTGTTGGTTTACAAATTTATCTCTCCCCTTTAAGATACCAAATTTTGCTCAAAACAGCGCAAAAAAAGTTTTGGACCATTTTTTAAACTCTCTTCTAGCAGAATCTCTAGAGCGATTCATACAGGAGTCCATATAATTGTGGGTGGTTTCTCACAACACATTCTTCCCGTTCTGCTTTTATTCTATGTGAGATGGTATATTTATTTACGTGCAGTCTGCAGCTTCCCTCAAATCTCAAGCTGACATGAATTCTACTTTGATTTTCCCATTTTCAACAGAAATGCTAAATTTTGCGACCTTGCTCGCAGGTCCAAAATTTCATCTTCGGTTTGATTGGAGGGGTCGGGCTTGTACTCTTCATACATTCATTAAACGCATTACTCGGTTGCGTCTCCATATCTTGGCCAACAACTCCATCCTATAGTAAATTGTTTGCATCTATTGGTCGAGGTCTTGTGACAGCAACTGGTCTTGCACTAGTAGAAGAATTATTGTTCAGGTCATGGTTGCCCGATGAAATTGCTGTTGATCTTGGATATCATAGGGGAGTTATCCTCTCAGGACTGATTTTTTCTTTATCCCAAAGGTAATTTTCTGCATTATTAGTTTTTCTTTCTTTTCTCCATTTCACATTATATGTTATTACGTTTTGGTTTGGTTTGGATATCACTCTGCCATAGTATAACTAAACGTTTGTAACATGCATTTTTTATGTTCGAAGTTTGGAAGTAGGTCATATGGATAGGAAACTAAAGAAAATCATTGGGATGAGTTGGACATAAACAAGATATAATAGCGCTAAATACATGACTTTGAAAGTGAGATAATAGCAATATTGACAATTTAATTAAGGAATACCAAGACTAACAAGGATGAATCAATAAGGACATGATGAAATGTGGGTTGGCTTGATGACCTTTATTTGGGTAGAACGGCATTGTGACCAACCCAGAGTCATTGGCCAAGGCTGACTGGAGTTTGTAAATAGTGTATGGTGGGGTTACTGTCTTGATCTACTGTTTATATTCTAATACATTTTGGGGCTATGCCAACTTTAGATCTCTCTCTCTCTCTCTCCCTTCCCCTTTTCCCGCACCCACACCCCAAGGGCACACACATCCAACACCCCAAAGGCACACACATTTAACATGCCAAAGGCACACACATCCAACACAGGCAGACGCATAAGAACTCAGACTTCTATACCCTTTTTTTATTCAAGTGTTCTTTAAATTTCTATTGCTCCTCTTTCTTCTTAACTGACTACAAAAACTAAAAAGGTTTTTTTCCATCTGAAATGAATTATTATTTTCTCGCAGCATGATAACAATTCTCACTAACCGTAAGATCTGTTCTGCATGGGATCTCAGGTCTATATGGACAATTCCAGGTCTATGGCTATTATCACTGGGGATGGCAGGGGTTCGGCAGAGAAGCCAAGGTAACCTCTCTCTCCCAATTGGCTTGCGGGCAGGAATCATGACTTCAAGTTCTGTTTTACAAATGGGAGGCTTTTTGACTTATCACCAGCTTTGCAATTTCCCAGCATGGGTAACTGGTACTGATCTTTTCCAGCCATTTAGTGGAGTGATTGGTCTAACAGTGGCTTTATTTTGGGCAATACTTTTGTACCCAAAGCAACCTCTCCAATCGAACATAGGGAGTAACAGTAATAAAATTGTGGGAAATCCACTTTAATATCTGCTGTTCCTTGACGTCGTCTGGCATTTTTGCGACCCTTCCTTATGATATTTATTTATTGACTGTGAAAGAAGCCAGGGATGGCACGTAAAAATAGGAGGAAAGGGTGTAGGATGGCCTGAGGCAAGGGCGGAACCAGCACGAAAGAGAACAAGGATAAATAGAGATTAAAAAGAATATACCGTTACACAATGAAGTGATTGAGAGTTTTGGGTGCTCTCCACATTTAGTATAGTGTACAGCAGAAAGAATGTAATATGAGGCAATCTTTTGTATAGAGGAACTACTGATATACACTTTGTATATATATAAAACAGTCTTACTTATTACATCTCTACAAGACTCCCTTCTAGTACAGGTGCATGCACTGTCAATCTTTGTTTTTTTTTTTTGTAAAGAAGAGACGGACACCGTACTTCTCAATCAATAAAAGTATCCAGGACCTGGTTTCACTGAGTCTGTTGCATATGGGCCACCGAAGAGCGGAAAAACTGTGGACTCCAACCAGTCGTCAGCCTCGTGTAGGAATGCTCCCACTGCAAATTGCCTTTCTACATCTCCACTAGAATTTTTCTCAAACTCTGCCCAACTAACCCTTTTTCTTGTGTCTGCTCCAGGACCGAAGTTCATATACTCAATGTACTCAACAGTTGTCAAGTTGCTATATTCATCCCACATGAACCACCCTTGAGGGTGTATGAGATCCCCCAGGTAACTCTTCATTATAATAGTTCTTGAATAATTCCTCCATGGCCTACCTAAGTATGTTGAGAAATGTCCCCTTTCTTCTCTCGAGAGTTCTGGTGCAGCCATAATGGTGCAATTCTGTAGAGATATGCCTGTGTTCTGGTTTGGGTCTATTCTCCCTTGAGCTGTGATCATATTTTTCTGACCTGGGTTTGGCTTCCGCACAAGTATTAGGCAGTTTTGGAAAATGGTTGCGGCATTTCCGAAAATGAAATCAACTGTGCCTTGAATTGCACACTCCCGATATAGCTGGCTGAGGGAGTGTGCATATAGAGTGTCTTGATAGGAAATAATTTGACAACGATAGAATGCAGCATTTGAGGTCACCCTAACTGCCACTGCCTGATGCTTCTCTGGACCTGAAGTGTTCATGATTGTTAGGTCCCTTGCCATAAACCTGTCCCCAATCACAGCTGCAAAATGTATCATAGCAGGAGTTAGTTCACTCTATATGAGTTTTTGCTTTTTGTTGGTATTTCAGTTCAAACCAGGTTCTAAGTCAATACCCATGACAACTTAAATAAACAAGCGCCCCCTCCCAAAAAACAAAAAAAAAAAAAAAAATCTAAAATAGTGTTCCTTTTTGTTTTTGTTTTTTTCATAAAAAAAGTGTCAGCTGTTGCCTTAGAATTTTTTTCATGTAATTTTTGTGAAAATTACAAATGGTAAAATGTAACCTACTTAAGGTAGCAGAAGTGAAGGCGGAATATCCATCAACGAAATTTCTGGATCCGGTGATCACTGTTGAGTTCATCCCCTCTCCAACCAACATGATATTAACCTTCTTTCTGGGAATAATGACATTCTCCTTGTAGATACCAGCTTTTACATGAATCACATACCTGTCCAAGCTGCCATTTGGTGCCATGTTTATCGCATCCCCTATTGTAGCGAAATTTCCACTCCCGCCCCTGGCTACAGTCACTTGTGGCCTAATTCTAGAATCTCTCCGTATCATACTCCTGTCAACACTTGTCATCCAAGCCGGAATATTAAAACGGTTCCTCATGACTCGTCGGGGATATCTCAACCTCGTTTCGGGATGTTTGGTTTCAATGTACTTTATAATGGCAAGGCAATTGCTGATCATGCGCAAAGTAGGAGTGAGAAATCTCTGAACTTCTTGTTTGAGAGTACCCGTAAATTGATCTGAATCTTGTTCCAAATCAGAGAATCCATCAACGCAAGAATTCTCGTTAGTCATGGAGGCACTGAGAAGGGTTTTAAGATTGCTATATCCTCTACGAAATGAAGGGAGGGAACTCAACTCGACAAGGGATTCTTGAAGTTCGTAAAGGGTTTGGTCCAGCATCTCCATGCAATCATCCATTGCATTCTTCTCCTGGGAATTCAACTGTAGGGAATTGAGATAATCGAATATTCTTGATCGTGTGGTTATTACGTGTCCCATGGTTTGATTGATTGAAAATTCGAGAATGTGGTGGAAGGTGTTATTGTTGGGAGGGTTATTGGGAGCGGGAGGAAGGAAAGAGAGAGTATTGAAGCAGAGAGAAGGGTAGAGAGTGGTTGCGCATGTATTTTTGATGATGGAATGTAGAGGTGGGGAAGGTGATGATGATGAGTGCTGGTCAGGAGAAGCAGGTTTTGACGGCTTGATGATGAACGGATAGAGGAGGAAAAGAGCCAGAGCGAGAATGATGGAGATTGTCAGAGAAATTAAGGTTTTCTTGCAGAAAGAGGATGAGAAAAGAGTTCTTGAGCAGTTCTTGATACTAATGTTGTCGTTTCGGGTCTCCATTCTTGTGTAATTGACTGGAGAAGGGTTCTTTGGTTTGTGAGTTGATTTGTGTGTGTGTGAGAGAGAGAGAGAGAGAGGAGGGGGGAGGAGAGAGAGAAAGAGAGGGAGGAAGGAGATTCGAGATTTTATTGTGGGATTGTTGGTTTTATGGTCCCATGGGAGAATAACTGAATCTGTCGTAGGAGCGATGGGAGGCAGACAAAAACCAGTCCCGTTTCTTTTGATTTTGGCGGTTCAATATCTCAAGCCAGGCTATTGGCCGATGGCTAATCTATAGTATAAATGGCAACATGGGTGAACAGTTGAATGAACAGTACCATGTGCCAAATTTTCCATTTTGCCTTCACTTCACTAAGTTGTCCCTTTCCCATTTTGCCCTTAAAAAAAAAAATTAATTTAAAAAAAAAAACACGTGATCTCGGATACGGGCTTTTACTAGTTAAAGTATATTTCCAGACAATTTCGGAGGGAGTATATTTCTTTTTTAGAAAAAGACAAGCTTTTATTATGGGATGGATGCATAGATAATTAAAGTTTTCAAAAAAATATTTTTAGGACACTTAAGTAAAATAAAATAGGATGATGGGTCGTAGGGTTTATTATGGATGGCAGTTTGACCGAATTCGATTTGACTTGAAAAAAAATTAGGGTTTAGTTTGCAATTTCTAAAATTCAGTCGGGTTTGGATTGGGTTCGGATCACGCTGTCGACCTATCGAAAACCCGTCTCGAACCCTAAATAAAAGGTTAATCTAAAATATAAATAAAATATATTTAATATTCCTAAATTGTACTCCCTCCGTCCCAATCTAAATGTCCAAACTTTCCTTTTTGGGCGTCCCATTGAAAATGTCCCATTTCCAAAAAAGGAAAGTTTTTTTCACTATTCAACCCACTCATTCTCTCTCCTACTTTACTTTTACACTCACAACATTCTCTCTCCTAACTATTCCTCCCACTCATTCTCTCTCCTATTTAATTTTTCATACTCACAACATTTAAACTTTTTCTCTTTCCTACCTCACTTTTTCTCTTTCCTACCTCACTTTCCTTAATTCTCGCGCCGGACCCATTTTTGGACATTTAGACTGGGACGGAGGTAGTATTTCTTTATTTGTGTTTGTAATTGAGATTTTGATGATTTTGAACTATTTTGTATAAAACATTCTACATTATGCTTAAAAATAAATTTTACTCAAATAAACTTGGGATTAAAAAATAGACTTTAAATATAATTCGGGTCAGATCGGATCGGTTTTGGGTTCTTGAGTTTTCGAGTTGAATCGGGTTCGAATTAGTGAATTTGATATTCGAATCGGGTTCGTATCAAATTCGATCCGAACCCGACTCGTTGTCATCCCTACAGAAGGGTGATTGGTTTTCTGTGAATGCATATCGGTTAAGGGCATCAATATCTCTTTATCTTTTTCGAGAAAAAAAATACCTTTTTCGTTTTTAAATTTTTAAGTTTTTACCTTTGCATTATTGAACTAATTTTTTTTTTAACCTTTGAATCCTTAAATTTGATTACTTAGGTAAATGGTCCTTTCGTTAGACTGTTAATCGTGTTTCCGTTAAATGAGGCTGAGTTGGCACCATAACCTCATATATTGCATATGTGATGCCGACTAATCTAATGAAATGCTTATTTGAAAGATACAATTAAATAAATGGGTGAAATTGTAAATTTTAAGAAGAGAATTCATTTCCCACTCCATCCACCATCGTCCCCACCACAGTCACCACCCCCTTAACCATCACAGCAACACCACCTCACTGCTACCACCACCAAATCTTCTAACTTCAAAAAAAATCCCCAACTCTCTGAATTTAGAAAAAAAAAATCCCCAAATCTTCTGCCCCCCCCCCCCAATCAATCAAACCTATCACATAAAAATTTCCCAATCTTTAAACTTAAAATTAAATCCTATATTCAAAAATCAATCCCACATCACAATCACCAACAATAGATTTGGGTTACAACACAATTCATCTCATGAATTCAAATATTAATCCCACATCACTTTTGAAAATGATTTCAAAACCAGATCTGAAAGAGAGAGAGAGGGGGGGGAGAGGAGGCGGTTGACGGAGAAGAGAAGGGAGAGGAAGGACGAGACCATTTCAATGGGTGGTCACCCAGTTTTTGTTTCGATGGAGATGATGCGTTTAATGATGAAAAGGAAAAGTGTTTCTTGCGTTAAGCTCAAGATCGGTATCTGGCGTGAGTTATAGGTCGGGGGTTATTAATTGTTTTTCATTTTAGGATCACTAGTTTTAAAATTTTCACTTTTACCCCTTATATTTCTACTTCAGCATTTTATTTGATTAGTAGCACCACATGTGCAAAATGATGAGGTCAATAATGCCAACTCAGCCTCAGTTAACGAAAACGCGAACGACAATTTAATGAAAAGACCATTTAATACCTAAATAACCAAGTTTAAGGATTCAAAGGTTTAAAAAAAAAAAAAGTTCAGTGACGTAAAAATAAAAACTTAAATAGTTTAAGACGAAAGAGAGAGGTACTTTTCTCTAATTTTTTTCATACCACTATTAGCCCCGTTTGTTTCAGCGTAAAACATTTTTCGAAAAATGTTTTCCGTAAAATAACTCGTTTTCCGTTGTTTGGTTGTTTTCTGGACAACCGTAAAACATTTTCCCTTTGGTTGTTTTTCGGAAAATATTTTCCGTAAAATAACTCGTTTTCCGATGTTCGGTTGTTTTTCGGAAAATGTTTTCCGTAAAATAACTCGTTTTTCAGTGTTTGGTTGTTTTCCGAAAAATTGAGAAAACGTTTTTCGAAAAACATTTTACGCCCTTCCTAACTAAAACGACTTACTGACCTTGTCCTAAGTAAAACATTTTCCGAAAAATGGTGTCCTTCATGTACATCTCGTATTTCTCAAGGTACAACATTCTACTTCCTCATTCTAATAATAATAATAATAATAATAATAATAATAATAATAATAATAATAATAATAATAATAATAATAATAATAATAATTAAAAAATAAAATAATAAAAATAAAAATAATAAAAATAAAAATAATAATAATAATAATAAAAATAATAAAAATAATAAAACATAATAAAAAATAATAATAATAAAATAATAATAATAATAATAAAATAATAAAAATAATAATAATAATAATAATAAAATAATAATAATAATAATAAAATAATAATAATAATTAATAATTAATAATAATAATAATAAATTAATAATAATAATTATTATTATTATTATTATTATCATAATCATAATAATAATAATAATAATAATAATATGTAAAACATTTTCCTAAGTACGCCGTAAAACATTTTACGCCCTTCCTAAATAAAATATTTTACAGAAAAACATTTTACAAATATGCAGAGGTTGACATATTCCAAATATTGAAAAGATAAATTTTAATTAAGTTTCAAAAGCTAATCTTAAATCCAACTTGCAATTCTTTGACACAAGATGAAGATGGGTACATCAAACCCCAAAATAAAAATAAAAGTTCCATCAAATGAAAACATGTCCAGCGATATAAAAAGAAATTCCTACAAATACAGAAACATTAAAGAAGCCTTGAATGCTTGCTTTTTATTCACCACCCACAAAACAAAAGCCACTACTAGTACTCCATCTTTCATTTCAAGTTTTACTCATCAACAGCCAACGGAACAGACTCAGCCTGAAAAAATAAAAGAAAAATAAAACCAAATTATGTATCTACATTAGTGACCAATTGACATTTACAAACACCCAAATGAAGGAAGGCAACTTACCAGTTGACGGTGCTTCAGAGCATAAAACATTTCAAGATAACGGCGGATCTCCAGACGGTTGAGCTTCGAAACATGCTTCCAGAATCCATAAACCCCCGCCAGCGTCAGTAGCCTCTCCGAGTATATTTGCCATGTGTACCTTAACATAACAAACCAACGTTAGTGCTAGAGGTCAAGTCTCAGCAAATCAATCACATCTGACATTGCAAATCTCGGTATTATTATGCTTACTTTTCTTCAATACGCTTGAGGCCACCCTTGGATATTTCTTCCCAATGACCAGGGTCTTCCTTGCATTTTTCAAAGAATTTCACGAGGAGCTCCGATACTTGATCACCATTATACGGGTCAATATGAAATCCTGACTTTCCATTCACAATGATCTCCGCCGGACCACCATGGAGGGTGGCGAATGTAGGCAACCCACAAGTCATAGCCTCGACCACAGTCAAACCAAAGGCCTCGTAAAATGCAGGTTGAATAAACGCTCCTTTTGTGTCAGCAATGTACCTATAGAGCTCACCGTTCCTCACACGATTCATCTGAGAAGAGATCCATCTAAATTGACCATTCAACTTGTACGTCTCTATAAGCTCGTACATCTTCTTCATCTGAGCTTGCTCTTCCAAATCCTTCGACTCCTTTCTTCTGTCTCCACCAACCACTACAAGGTTGACCAATTCACGAAGACGGTCATTCTTCGCATACCACTCCACAAGCCCCGTCAAGTTCTTCACGTTGTCCAACCTTGCCATAGTGAATAGGATTGGCTTATTCCGGTCCTTTAGAACGCATCTGTTTTTTTAAAAAATATGATGAGAAAAATACAGAGGAATGTAAACCAAATAAGAACTTGGACGGAGATTAGGAAGAGAAATTACAGGTGTTCTTCATTCTCAACAGAACTATAGAGAAGCTCCTCGATTTCAGGGTGAAATGCAGTCAATCTCTTCTCTTTCTCTTCGTAAGAGAAATAGACGGACATATCAGCACCAGGGGAAACAATGTTAAACTTTGGATCAAAAACGTTGATCCCATGTACAACTCTGTACAATCCAGGCATTGTGAAGGCAGTATGGCTCTCGTACTGTCCAACCTTGTCCTTGCTGAAATATATTCGAAGAAAAATTATAGTCTAGCTCAAAAGACAAAGATTTTACATTATTGAGCAACAAAAGATTTCAAATATATACAATATATGTGTACCTTCCAGCTATCTCTTGGAGTGTGCTGGTGATGATAAAATCAGCGTGATTCATAGCGATAAGATCAGCTGTAAACTGGGACGAAAAATGATACTTTTCGTCGAAGTTCTTCCAATAGATGTCAGAATCTGGATACTTAGTTTTCTCCAGTGCATGAGCAATGGTACACTGCAGAAACACACGGAATATTAGCAGAGTGAAAAACTACGTGAAGAGACGGACCGTTATACCAGACCATGACATAAGAGTGTGTGTGTGTGTGTGCGCGCGCGCTCTCGTACACTGCAGACACATACGGGAAGTTTGGGAGAGTGAAGCAAACCTATGACATACCTGAGTAACACCTAATTTATGA
The DNA here is from genome assembly GCA_022495995.1 of Adenophora triphylla var. japonica. NCBI lineage: Eukaryota > Viridiplantae > Streptophyta > Magnoliopsida > Asterales > Campanulaceae > Adenophora > Adenophora triphylla. The sequence continues at coordinate 135,304 of JAFEMH010004593.1, forward strand.
GCTAGCAAAGAGGCTACGAGGTTTCCCTCACTGTAGTTTCCGATGATCAAATCTGGCTTGGCTTGCAATTCTGCTGTAACTTCCTTGGCAACGTCCTCAGTGAATGTCTCGATGTAGGGCCAAACTTCAAAGCGGGAGATCCATTTTCGGAGGATTCCCTTCTCGGTTCTAAAGGGTACTCGAAGAATATGTGAATGCTCCGCTCCAAATACTTTCTCGAGACGTTGCCCACAAGTGGTCCCTACTGCATCAGGAAGGAGGCGAGTTACCTGGATATATACAAGACAAGAGCACGCCCAATAAGAATTACGATAATGAGCAAGATAAGTTGAATCAAAACTATATTGCGCAAGACTTACAATGAGAATACGAGGAACAATATCAAGTCCTTGCTCCTTTATGCGCTTAAGCATCTCACGCTCCAATGCAGGAACTTGATCCAAGATGTAAACCACCTATGTAAACAACACAATTAGTTCATATGAAGAAACCATTTGGATGTAGAAATTAAGGTATTTTGAGACTCGAAAACACAATGCCAAAAAGCTATAGATCAACCAGCATCTGATATTCCTTTCCATATGAAGGGTCAAAGGCTCTATATCCACCACTTTCACTTTCTAGTTTCACTCTTATACTGTAATAGATTAACTGATTAAGTCATTCATCAATGAAAAACGTTTAAAGAAAAAAAAAACTTGAAACACACCTGGCCACCAGTATCGGGATAGCCCAGGACGTTTTCTTGAGCGAAATAACCATGGGGAGAGAGAATAACAACATTGAAAACCATTGGGATTCTGCCTAGGAATCTCTCGAGAGTAGAAGCGTCAGGAGCTTCAAGAAGGTCGAGGAGCGTATGAATCATATTAGAGACACGTTCCGCGTTATCCCCCCACCCTCTTTCCAACCCAATCTCTTGAAACTTGTACTCGAATTCCGAGTACATTGTGTCAGGGGTAAGAGTAGATAGGTACTCCCCTGCCTTCCTGAGCACACTTTGGAGGCTCTTGAGGTTTTTGATTCTGTCATTGAGCATCATTGTCTTGCCATGGTAGTGATGAACACGGAGGAAGTCGAGAAGAGGGAGCATACTTTCTTTGTCGTGGAACATCTTTGCAGAAAGGTGTCTGTTGAGAAACTCGACCCCGTTTCCAATGTATTTGGTGAGGGTAGGCTTGGGAAATGATGAGGTGAAGGGTTCAAAGTCCAACTCCAGAACTAAGTTTCCATTTGACCTGTTCAATACAATCCAAATCCAGTATTCAAAGCTCTAGTTAGAAATGATCCAATCTAGAAAAAAATGTATGCCTGATGCTGCTTGAGCTAGAGATATCTGACAAACAAACAATAGCATTGGAATCATAACTAAGCACTCTAATCAAAGATTTTGAGAGAAAAAACTTACGTTTCGTTGACAAATTCTTCCTTGAACTGAAGGTACTCAGAAACAGATAATTCCTCCACAACGAGTTCATTAACATTAACCCGAACATATTCCCAGACACCGGGCCTCAGACGAATAGCGATTGCAACCCATGGAGGCAAAACTATTGCTTCCTATAATCATAAAGAATCAAATTAAAGGTAAATATCATGGAATGATCAATAGATATAGTGTTGTTCATCAAAAGAAACATTTTAAAGACATGTTTGGAGTGTAATTTTTTAAAGTGGAAACTGACCTGAGTGAATTTGAGAACTTCAGTAAATGGACCATCATGGAGTTTGAGTTGATCTTCTTTGCAGATTGCTTCAAACTCTGACACAAGCTGGTGGGGTTTCAGAATTCCTTTTCCATGGCTTTCAATCCTGCAATTTTTTGATCAAGTAAAGGATGAGAAACTAAGTTAAAAATGAGGGAAAATAATATTTCCCTCTCTCATAACTACTCCGTCCCTAAACAAATGTCAGAATTTTATTTAGGAGACATTCTGAAAATGATTACTTATTATACAATTTAATGGCAAAGATATATAAATATTTTTTTTATTCGTTTTCTAAACATTTAGTTTTTCAAATATAAAATGAATAGTACCTAGCGAGAAACGACAAGATTTCGTTACGATGAGAAATGAGAGTAGCATCCAAGCGTTCCCGAAGACTGTGAACTCGTGTTAGAACTGGTTCCCCCATTTCTAGCCTTCACTTCGGTTGCTTCGATCTTATAACACTATAGTACAAATAATCAAATTTCAGTAATTAACTTATAAATTAATCAGAATTTTCAAAAAAAAATAAAACTTATAAATTAATCAGCAAGTTCACTCCAGCTTATAATACAGTAGTTTTTTATCTACCTTAATACAATAGGATTTTGAATAGATAGTTGTTATATAAACCCATAAAATTGTTGAGTAAACCCGTATTACTAAATTCACCCTAAATAATTTAACTCAAATCCCAATTTTTCCCTTTACCCTTTTAAACCATTTAAGACACACCTACCCCAATTCTATTCATCTCTTCCATCTCTCTCTCTCTCTCTCTCTCTCTCTCTCTCTCTCTCTCTCTCACACACACACACACAAACATACTCTCTTTTAAATATGTAAAGAATTATGAATTCGGATACTTCTTAACTAAAATTCAAATTTATTTACCTTATTCAATACTCCCTCCGTCCCGGCAGAAAAGCCACAAATTTCCTTTTTGGGTGTCCCATTTAAAATGACACTTTCCCAAAAAGGAAACCTTAAATCACTATTCTCTCCACTCATTCTCTCTCCTACTTTACTTTTACACTCACAACATTCTCTTTCTTACATCACCTCCCACTCATTCTCTCTCCTATTTAATTTTTCATACTCACAGCATTTAAACTTTTTCTCTTTCCTACATCACATTTCTTATTTTGCGTGTCCTCTCCATTTTGTGGCTTTTGGCCCGGGACGGAGGGAGTATACCTTATTCAATATCTAACATTACCTAAATACTTTGATCTTGAAACCAAAGTCACCAATCATTTGATTAATTTGAATGAAATTTGATTTAAAAAAATAAATATATTAGTAAAACGGTAAGATATAATATTATAACCCACTATTAAGAAAAAGTTCATAATTTTTTTTAATTTTATAAAAAAATCAATTGAATTAATAATAAAAGTTAAAGTAAAGCTATATTTTCAAAAGTGAAAAGTTTATTGGTTGGAAAAGAGAGGAATGGTTTACTAGTACAAGAAAACGGGAGATATTGACCGGTAAGGGAGGAACAAAAGTCAAAACAGGTCACCGTCCTATTTGGATAGAATAGAATTCATTAAAATTCTAGAACGCTCGGGTCGGGTCTTCCACGCAACCGGATTTCGAAAGTAAGCATTTCCTGCCTTTCTCCAATTTAAATTTACTACTTATTTAAAACTACACATTTTAATTTTAGAATATAATTAATTTTTTAAAAAAAAAAAAAAAATTTTAATCAATAGACCCATTTTTATACTCAAAACAGCTTTTCATCTGCTATAATACTCCCTCCGTCCCGGACCTACATGCCTAGTTTGACTTTTCACGTAAATTAAGAAGAGAGTATTATATTGAAAGTGTTGTGAGTGTGAAAATAAAATAGGAGAGAGAATGAGTGGAGGGAATAGTAAATTATAATGGCGTTGTGAGTATTAAAATAATGTAGGAGAGAGAATGAGTGGAGGGAATAGTAAAGATTCCTTTCTATTTTAGGAAATGTGCACGTAGGTTTGGGACGCCCAAAATGGAAAGTGTGCACGTAGGTATGGGACGGAGGGAGTATATGATAAATTTAGCCCACTTTCTCAATTTTATTTTATTTTTTATATTCACAACATCTATTACACAATGTTCACTAACATTTTTATTAATTTTTTATTTAAAGTGTTATTTCAAAAAAGTATTTTGTAAAAACGTATCAAACAAAAGAATAGTTAGACGTTCCACGCGACGCAACCAACTTAAACCCACCATAGTGCTGTCTGGGCGAGTTTCACATAAAGAGGAAACAAAATAGAATAGTTAATATAAAGATGTTCCATTCAGACACGACTCTATTGCTATTGTCTCATCAATACTATCTAACCCCACTTACCAAAATGTCCCCCCCCATTTTATTACTTCCTCTCCTCTGTCTCAATAATATAATGTTTTTACTTTTTTTTAATTTATCTTAAAAATAAGGTTTTTATTTATTTTATTATTTAAAATGAAAAATGAGACTCATTTATCGTTCCTTAAAAAAAAAAAAAAATTCATTATCCACTTTCTCTCTTATTTTATTTCTTATACTAGTAACAATTTTTTTCTTACTCACTGTTAGGGCGCAGGGAGTACAACTTCCTAACACCACTAGAAAAGTCTCTTATTATTATTATTATGATTGGGACCACATATGATTTTAGTAGATATCACATGATCTTACTACATTTGATTAAATATATAAATAAAATATATAGAGGGAAATAATTTTTAAGAAAAGATGATTTTATAAAACTTTCCATATTATAATTACAAATATACAATAAAGAGAGAGAGAGAGAGAGAGAATAGATTTGGATTTTGACTCCAATAATTGAAGGAGTATATTCAAATAAATAATAATAATAGAAGAAGAAAACTTTCAAAATGTATACGCAAGCAAACGACCCCTCAACCCCGCAACATTATTATTGAAAACTCCTGTAGTAATAATTATTTAAAAAAAAAACATCCATTGAAAAGACCAATGTACCCTTGTCTTTAGACTCTAGATTAAAAATCCAATTCATATCTAATTTTAAACTTATTCTCAAATAAATTCAAACCCATTTTAACCTCTCATTAAAATCCATTTCAAATTCAACACAACTCATCATCATAACCAAATTCAAATTCCTCATTACCGATCAAACACATTTTTTTTTGATGAAAAGACCGGGCATAATACCAGCAGGGAGGGAGAGGAGGCTCTTCTCACTCGAGCTCCAACATTTTTTTCTCGTTAGACACCAAGGTTGGCGAGCTAAGGTGGATCAGCTAATGACCTAGTTATTTAAGGTTTTCAATTTTCTCAAAATTAAATTCTAAAAAGAGATTTTTCACTGCAAAATAATAAGGTACTTTGAATTTGGAATTGAATTGAGAATCTACAAGTGCCCTTGATGTCTTTCATGAGCTTGGAGACGAGCTTTTCTCGAACATCTCCAACCTTTTTCTTTCTTGCTTAGTTTTTTTTTTTTTTTTTTTTCAGAAATTACTTCCTTAATTTAGATCAAAGTTTAGATCAAATGTTGGAGAAAAATAATTTATGGGTTTAAAGGAGTAAAATAAAAATAGTGGTGGTGTATCTAGTATTAAGTGTATAATTTTTTGGGTATACTTAGTATTACGGGTATTCAGTAACGTTGGTTGCAGTCGTGAATAACAACTCTCATAAATATTTTATAAATAGGCATTTTAAAGTTATGTTTGTGGGTAAATGACAATGAACAAAAGAGTCTCAATTTGTCCAACAACAAACATCCCTCCCTCCACTAAAATAGAAATCTACTTCTTCAAAATATTACTAACAGAATTTCCTTTCTAAAAAAAATACAAATATTCATTTTGAGAGAGAGAGAGAGAGAGAGAATATAAATATATTCAAATTGGTAAGTATATAAGAAACACAAAGAAGGAAATTAATGGAGAGGGGCAAATAAAATGGTATAAATTAAGATGAGGCAGCAGCAACAGCAATACATACAGAATTAAGCTTAGTTTATATGATCCATAATCTTACCTTTTTCTTTTCTTCCTTCCAAAACTTCTGCGATTTATGAAAATGTGAATGGACGAATCAACAGTGAGAGAGAGAGAAAGGGAGAGTTTAGAGAGAGAAAGATTAGAGAGAGAGAAATTTGTTATGACAAGTGATGAGAAAAGAGGAAAGGTGGACTACCCTTTTTGTACACCCACTAAACTACTTTCATGGATTTTCAAAATATAACTAAATAATCAAATTGGTCATTTTATAATAGCAAAACTGGTTTTGGTGTCTTTGGGTTGTTTTGTACTATTCTTCTTCCTCTCCTCTGCCTTTGGCTTTCGTCGACATTCTAATTATTATCTCCGTTTCATTTCAGATCAAGGGTTTTTGGAAAATTTTAAGTTTTTTAAGAAATTTCTAAAAAAATAAATTAAAGTTAAATGTGAAATAGAAAACAGTATTTAATAATTGATTTTTTTGTTAATATACTAATTTTATAAGAGTATAATAAATGATTTTTTTTGTAATATGTGGTAGAAAATAATAAGTAATGATTGGTTTTTTAATAGGAGAGAGAATGAGTGGGAGAAATAGTAAATTAATGATTGGTTTTTTTGTAAATATGTTAACCTTATAATGGTATAATGAATGATTTTTTTGTAAATATATTAAATTATAAGGGTATAAATATATTCAAAAACTTGTCATTTAAGGGAAGGAACTCTTGATCTGGGACGGACCAAAAGGGAAAGTAGGACTCTTGGTCTGGGAATGAGGGAGTACATATTTTTCTATCGGTTTTTTTTTTAAAACTTGGGGTCCGTTTGTTTCGACGTAAAACGTTTTTCGAAAATGTTTTCCGTAAAATAACTCGTTTTTCGTTGTTTGGTTGTTTTTCGGAAAACATTTTCCCCATTTTCCGGTGTTTGGTTGTTTTCCGGAAAATATTTTCCGTAAAATAACTCGTTTTCCGAAAAATGAAGAAAACGTTTTCCGAAAAACATTTTACATCATTCCTAAGTAAAACGACTTACGGATTTTTTCTAAGTAAAACATTTTCCGAAAAATGGTGCCCTTCATATACAACTCATATTTCACAAGGTACAACTTTCTACTTCCTCATTCTAATAATAATAATAATAATAATAATAATAATAATAATAATAATAATAATAATAATAATAATAATAATAATAATAATAATAATAATAATAATAATAATAATAATAATAATAATAATAATAATAATAATAATAATAATAATAATATATGTATATATATCGAAAAATATTTTCATTAAACACATGAAAATATTTTTCGGAAAACATTTTTCTTAACAAACAGTCGAAAACATTTTACGTCCTTCCTAAGTAAAACGGCTTACGGATTTTTCCTAAGTAAATCATGTTTTGGAAAACATCTTCATTTTCCGAAAAATATTTTCTAAAGAACGTTTTACGTCGAAACAAACGAAATCTTACTTATATTTATGAGCCCCGTCCATCTATGCAACAAAAATATGTCCTAGGGTATGTCCAAACGGTTCCGATTTCGATTCCCGGTTCTCAAATAGCCGGAACCGTATTCAAACCATATTAATCCGGTTGCCGGTTCTATCCGTCGATTTCGATTCTGGTTCCAACGGTTCCACTGGTTCCATCACCATCTAACTTTTTTTCTTTTTTTTTTTTTTTTAAATCCAAACCTTTTAAGACAAAGAAAGACGCTAACTAATCTGTTTTTTTTTTTTTTTTTTTTTCACTTGGGGAGTATGTTTTTGAAAAGAATGAGAAGTGGACAAAATTTGATTAGTATATTATTAAAGATAGAATAAAAATTCTAACAGTATTTTTAGGGAAAAAAAGGGGCAATACCCTTATAATTGTATTAATATAATTAAAAATATTACAAGATAAAAGGAGCATATACCTCTATAGCTAAATTAGGAAGGAAATAAATTCTAATTGAAAAAAGAGAATAGATAAATTAGAAAGGAAATAAAGTCTAATTGGAAAAAGATTCTAGTGTATCTCTATCTAACAGAAAATGCTCCATAAGACCAAAAGAGAATTTAACAATTAATATGTTAAATTTAACAATTTAACATATTAATCCGGTTGCCGGTTCTATCCGTCGATTTCGATTTTGGTTCCAACGGTTCCACTGGTTCCATCACCATCTAACTTTTTTTTTTTTATTTTTTTTAAATCCAAACCTTTTAAGACAGTAAAGACGCTAACTAATCTGTTTTTTTTTTTTTTCACTTGGGGAGTATGTTTTTGAAAAGAATGAGAAGTGGACAAAATTTGGTTAGTATATTATTAAAGATAGAATAAAAATTCTAACAGTATTTTTAGGGAAAAAAAGGGGCAATACCCTTATAATTGTATTAATATAATTAAAAATATTACAAGATAAAAGGAGCATATATATCTATAGCTAAATTAGGAAGGAAATAAATTCTAATTGAAAAAAGAGAATAGATAAATTAGAAAGGAAATAAAGTCTAATTGGAAAAAGATTCTAGTGTATCTCTATCTAACAGAAAATGCTCCATAAGACCAAAAGAGAATTTAACAATTAATTACACTCTCATTTCTGTAAAAAATAAATTACTTACTCTCTTTGTTTCAAAAAGATGATTTATTTTAATTTTAATGGACTTGAACATATCAAAAGTGTCGAGTTGGGCCAAACGAGTAAAGTCCAATTACAGACAGCCTTGGTCTCCACATTTCCAATAAGGCTGGTCCAATCAAAACAAGGCCCAAAGCCCATCTCAAGTATCAATCGACTAAGCTCACGGTCCGACCTACCAGGTCCCGACCTAACTTAGTCCGACCTCATGATCCATATTACAATTCGGGTACGAACCATGCTCTACTCCGACGGTCGGGTCGACCATTCCACGAGCGGCGACCTCGACCTAAATCAACAAGTGACGACCCGACAGCTCACGGCGTATTTGATTGAACAATTCTCATAACCACATCCCTACAAATCAGGGGCCGTTATAGACACGTTCCCACAATCAAGTAACTACCGCTACAATCTCGGAGCACATGTCGCCTCCCCAAAAATACACCGCTCTTGTCTATAAATACTTCATCACTACCAAACGGTGAAAGGTAACTGCCATTTTGTATTCTGAGTTCATTATTCAATACATTTTGAGCTTTATACAACTGTTATCTTACTCACGCCGAGCGTCTTCGAGAGACACATCCGGCTAGTCGTGGGTTCTGTTTTCAGGTCGAAGCCAGTGATCAGTCGCCACGTGGAGGAAGATTGATAAGCACATTTCTGCAAAGATCGGTTTGGTTCCATTGCCGGGAATTTGCTTTAAACTTGACCTCGAAAACTCCATCAACCTGCAACAATGGTGACTTCAGAAGGACACGTATCCGAGGCTTCACTTGGGCATGACGAAGTAAACAACAACAACATGAACGCAAATGCTGAAAACTTGAACTTGCCTCCTCCCCCACCAAATCGTCCTCACGTGGTAGAGCCACGCGCTCTACTAGTCGCTGCCGACGGCACGAGGGGCTCGACACAAGGAGAAGGAAAAGGCATATGGATGGGCAAGAAGTTCCACCTCCTCCAAAGCGTCCAAATGCTCAGGTGAATGTTGGAAACAGGGCAGGTCCCTCCACCAACCCCATGAGCAAGAAGGAGATGATGTTGGAACGAGCCCAGATTCTGGCCGACTTGATAGCCGTGGAAGAGGCGTAACAGTGCCGACATACGCCCCGAGCAGAAGTGGCACCTACTCAGGGTTTCTAATGGGCAAAGAAGCCGTAAGTTTGAGGCCAAACGAAGGTGTGGGCGTAATGGTGAAAACAGGATAATTCAACGAGCTCCTACAAGGTCGTTCATGTGCCCGATAACGACCTAAGGGCTAGCCTCAATGTAAACACAGGAGCAAGGAGGCTCAATCCGATTTGAGGACTCGGTTAACGGCCAACAAAACAGTGCATGTTTCTCCAACGGACACGAGATCGAGGGTCCCATAGAGACAGAACGGCGCAGTCGCCTATAAGACAGGAGAGGCGCAGGTCGCCACATGGAGATAACAGGCGCAGGTCGCCGTCTGGTGCTGAGAGGCGCAGGTCGCCTCAAAGAAGTAATGTATAGATCTCCAATAAGATCGAAAGGACCAATTCCCATAAAGACAGGAGGAGTAGACAGATGACTCCCCAAGTGAGGGCCGGAGGTCAAATGCCGCCCCTCCAGGGAGATGAAAGACCGATGCCGGAGAATGGTTGTTGATGAAAAAGAAGTTTGAGCAATGGGAGGAGGAGAAGAAAAAGGATCTTTGGAAAGGTCGAACGAATTGATTTTGCTCTTCGACCACTTTCCAAGGAACCGAGAGATAGTCGACCTCCCCCTAGTTTCAGGTTGCCCCTTCTAGAGAAGTATTCTGGCTCCACCAATGCAAGAAGCCACATAGCACACTTGGAGGCCACTATGTGTTTTGTCGCCAATGAAGACGACAATATGTGCAAAGTCCTCGTAAGTACCCTCACAGAGCAAACTTTGACATGGTTTAATGGTTTGGCACTGGTAGCATAACCACTTGGACATGCTTCGAGGACCATGTTCCTAGATCGCTTCTCGACCGCCGGAGCTCGGAAAGTGACGGTGGATCGATTTAAACAACTTGGTGCAGCCAAAACGAAAGCTCCATGAGCTACTTCACCAAGTTCAAAGAAATGGTCGACAAGATTGAAGAGGACATCACAGTACAGGAGGTAATCAATTGCTTCCGGTGGTATTTCCTCGTAAGACATGGACTACGAGCTCACAGCCCGAACGGTCACAACTCGACAGGAGTTGTTTGAAAAGGTGTATAATGTCGCTCTGGCTGAGGAAAGGAAAGAAAAGAAGAAGGGAAAGAGCCCCAAGGTTGAAGTCACTGATGATAAAAAGGACTCCCACAAGAATGGAGGGAACAATAAAAATGGAAAGAATGTAACTAGGGCAACAGAGAAGGTGCCCGAAGCTTTCTAGCTCCTCACGGTGAGTCGAACTGAGATTTTGAATGTTGTCGAACTAGCTCCTCCAGTCCCAATGAATCCAGCAACAAGTTTAGGAGGGACAACAGCAAGTACCGCGACTACCACAAAGACACCGGTCATCTCACGCAGGATTGCTTGGGATTAAAGCGTATCATCCAGAGAATGGTCGACTGACTGGGAGCACTCGAAGCTTATGTGAAGAGACCTCAAGCCGGGAGGAGGTGAGCAGCCACAGTGGGCAACAAGGACCTAGGCAGCCTAGACCGAGCCTCGGGGGTCATCATCGAACAAGCGAGCAACACGGCCATCAAGCACAAGATATTCCATCTCAATAAGGCCCCACATGTGCCTCCAAGGAGAGAAGTAAGAGATGAAGCGATCGGTCTTCTACCCCCATGAATTGGCAACTAATATGGCGGCTAGGGAGCAAGTTCTCGTCATCCCGGGTCTCATTGATGGATGTACGACGAGCGTACTCTTAGTCGACACGGGGCCTGCGAGGATATTTTGTTTTACAAAACTTTCAAGGAGATGGGTCTTAATGATGAACAGGTTGGAGAGATATGATGGCGAGTTGGAGGGCTTCACCAACCACCGAGTTGATGCTAAAGGCCGAGATAGTGCTCGACGTCGACCTAGGCCAAGACTCCCTCGGGGTTGTCTCGAAGGTACAATTTATCGTAATTGATGTAAATAGTGACTATACCGCCATACTTGGAATTCCTGGACAGTCGCTCTTGGAATGGTAGCATCAATTCCTCACCCGGCGAGTAAAGTTCCCCACACCCGCCGGAGTAGGTTGCGTACAAGGCACGGCTCGTGCTTATCCGGATCATGTTCTAAGAGAAAGAAAGAAAAGGGAGCTAGAGATTGAGACTACTGATGGTTACTTGAAGCTGTCCCAGTCAGTCACCAAAACTACCCGATTGTCAACGATCACCATGGTTGAAGAGTCGACCTATCGCTCAAATGATGAGGTCATGCATGAGTCGACACGTCACTCTGACAACACAATGGTCGATCCAGATGTAGTTATGGTCGATCAAGTCCTCATAGGCGACATATGCCTCCAGATAGACAATAACTCTGGGGCCACTACCAAAGAAGGTTGCGAGACAAGCTTCGATGATATGATAGCCGAGGAGGCTCCACACTTGGGAGCCGAGGAAAGACAAAAGGTCGTGAAATCATAGTGGAGACTCTACAATTCGTAGATGGACCGTGAGCTGAAAGGCTGTGGATTTGAGCTAGAGTCGTAATCACTAACCCTTCTTACCCCGACCAAAAAATTCAGATTGGGAAGCAAATATCGGTTGAGGAGCGAGCAGAAATCATCGAGCTACTCAAAGAAAGTAATGATGTCTTTGCATGGAGGGTAGAAGACATGAGGGGAATCAAGGAGGAGGTCGCTGTTCACAGACTGGAGGCCAACCCGACCATAAAGCCTAGACCCCAAAAATTGAGAAGCTTTGCTCGCGACAAGGAAGAGGCCATAAAAACTGAGGTACAAAAACTTTTGAGTGCAGGGATAATCAAAGAGGCCACTCATACAACGTGGTTGGCCAACGTGGTCATGGTGAAGAAATCGAATGGCAAGTGGCGGATGTGTGTCGACTTCACTACTCTCAATCTAGCTTGCCCAAAGGATAGCTATCCTCTTCCTAGAATTGACAAGCTTGTTGATTCCATCGCCGGCCACTCTACTCTCGCCCTGGATGCTTACTCAGGATACCACCAGATAAAGATGCACGAGGATGACATTGTGAAAACGGCATTTCAAGCAGCTGGAGGCATTTACTGCTACAACATGATGCCATTTGGCTTAAAAAATGCAGGAGCTACCTATCAAAGAATGGTGAACAAGGTCTTTGCCTCACAAATTGGTCGAAATATGGAGGCTTACGTTGACGACATGGTCATTAAAACTAAGACCGGGGTCACGTAGTCGACCTGAAGGAGACATTCGCCAATTTGAGAGCAAACGACATGTAAGCTCAACCCCAAAGAAGTGTGTATTTGGTGTAGCCGCTGGAAAGTTCTTGGGATTTATGGTATCTCAAAGAGGCATAGAGGCCAATCCGTAAAAAATCAAGGCGTTAGTCGACATGAAAGCTCCCACCTGTGTGTCAAAGAGATGCAGCGACTTAACGGAAGGGTAGCAGCTCTTGGTCGCTTCATATCAAAGTCAGCAGAGAGGTCTCTCCCCTTCTTCAAAGCATTGAGGGGGACGAAAAATTTTGAATGGACGACCGAATGTCATTCGTCGTTTCAACAATTGAAGGATTACCTCGCTACTCCACCTTTACTAAGTAGCCCCAACCACCTAAGTGAAACCTTATTTGTATATCCGTACGTGGGAGACAAGTTGGTTGCAGCAGTGTTGATTAGAGAGGATGAAGGGCTTCAAAAACCAGATATTACATCGGCAAGGCCTTATCGAGATGTGGAGAGCAGATATTATACAATGCCGAGAAGGTCGCTTATGCCCTAGTCGTGGCTTCAAGGAAGGCTGCGAGCTTATTTTCTCGGCTCATCCAATTGTGGTTCTTACAAATGCCCCCTTAGAAAAATTCTTCACAAGCCGGAGAGTTCAGGTCGACTTCTCAATGGTCAATTGCCCTTACCGAATTTGACATTGAGTATCGACCTCGAAAGGCGTTGAAGGCTCAAGCTCTAGCTGACTTCTTGGTCGAGCTTACGTTCACCAAGGAAGACAACGAGCAATGAGCTCCAAAAGAAAAGGCTAAAGGAAAGGAGTCGAGTCCCGGGTTGCCACCGCCTACCCGACGATTGTTGGAAGGTCTATTCAGACGGATCAGCGACCAAGAATAGCAGTGGAGCTGGGATAGTGCTAATCGAGCCAGAGTCTGGAACCGTGTATGAAGAATCACTAAGGTTAAAATTTGATGCTTCCAACAACCAAGCCGAATATGAGGCTTTAATCGCAGCTATTGAGTACGCCAAGTGTTTTGGAGCCACTAAGATCATGGCCTACTGTGATTCACAACTGATAGTTAACCAAGTCAGAGGCGAGTACGAGGTACTTAGCTCCACGTTGATTAAATACTGCGACCTGGTGAAGGAGCTGATAAAGGATTTGGAATTCTGGGAGATTCAAAGGATTGGAAGAGAGGACAACGAGCTAGCCGATCTCCTCTCAAAATTAGCCACCTCAGATGAGCCACATGATGAACCTATCTCCTTCCTCGAAAGTCCAAATTTGAAAGAGTAAAAATTCATTGCATAGATGATCCCTCAAGAAATTGGGCTCAGGAGAAGGGTTGGATCGAGGAAATGAAAGCATACTTAGAAAATGGAGAGCTGCCAGATGACGAGAAGAAGGCTCGAGCTATCAAAAGAAAGCTCCAAGGTATGTCATTCAAGGAGGCGACCTATTCAAGATCTTATACTCGACCATTACTAAAGTGCATCCACCCTCAAGAGGTAGCCCTATTGATACACGAAGTGCATAGTGGAATTTGTGGTGGACACCGGGGCCGGGACTCTTGGCCGACAAGTTAATCACGTTGGGATACTACTGGCCACACATGAGAGCTGACACTCACAACTTTGTTCAGCAATGTGATCAATGCCAAAGGTTTGCCAACCTTCCCCATATGCCTACAACAGAGCAGACTCCTGTGATCGCAGCTTGGCCATTTGACATGTGGGGCGTTGACCTGATTGGACCCTTCCCTCCCGCCCGAGGAAACTGCAAGTATGTGATCGTCGCCATAGATTACTTCACTAAATGGGTTGAGGCCAAACCATTAGCTCGCATCACAGAGGAAAATGCTATCAACTTTATTCATGACTTCATTTGGTGCCGGTTTGGTTTTCCTCGAGCTATAGTGTCCGACAATGGTTTACAGTTCTCCCAGACTTTCGAAGCAGAGATGAAGCGAGTTGGAATCAAACATTGGAAATCTTCTCTCGTCGCCTATCCTCAAGGAAATGGACAAGCCGAAGCGGCAAATAAACTTGTTCGATCTTCACTCAAGACTGGGCTCGTAGGTCGACGAAACAATTGGTTGGACGAACTCCCCTCCTTGCTCTTTGGGCGTTCGTACAACCACTCGGGGGCCTACGGGGAAACCCCTTTGCTCTCACATATGGGTCGGAGGCCACGGCACCCGCCGAGCTCGCATTCCCTACTCGCTAGAGTGACCTTCTTTGATCAAGAGCGAATGACACCAACAGGTTGATCGACTTGGACCCGATCGACGAGAAGCGAGAAACAAACTCTACCTCCGAATGGTCAATTACAAGCAATGGACTAAAAGTTATCACGACAAGAAGGTCAAGGCAAGGTCTTTCCAAGTTGGAGATTATGTATTGAGAAAGATTGAGGCAACGGGTAGAAGGACCCGGCTAGAACAAGCTATCTCCTAACCGGGAAGGTCCCTATATAGTCACTCGAGTCGTCAAGGAAGGAACCTACATGATAGCTCATCCACGGAGGTGACGAGTTGAAACATCCTTGGCATGCTACTCACCTCATCAAATACTACTTCTAGTTTTTCAATTTCAAAGTTCAAGTTTGTGTTAAAGCTAGTTTCAAATCGATGTAAGCATGATTCCTACTTCAATGAAAAGAGCAGTTTATTCGATCAAACATAGTGTTACATTAATATCAACAAGCTCGACTCTTAGTCAGCTTCGTTCTAACAAAGCTCGATTCTTAATCAGCTTTGTTTATTTAACAAGTCCGACTCTTAGTCGACTTTGTTCTAACGAGCTCGACTCTTAGTCAGTTCATCTTAGCTCGACTCTTAGTCAGCTTCACCCTAACAAGCTCGACTCTTAGTCAGCTTCGTTCTAACAAGCTCGATTCTTAATCAGCTTTGTTCACTTAACAAGTCCGACTCTTAGTCGACTTAGTTCTAACAAACTCGACTCTTAGTCAGCTTGATTTACTTAGCTCGATTCTTAATCAGCTTTGCCTATTCAACAAGTATAATTCCTAATAAACTTGGTCCTAATTAACTCGACCCCGGGTCAGTTTCAATAGTATGAACAGGTTCGACTCATGATCAATCTCGTTCACAAAAAAGTTAATCAAGTCTGAGGTCGACTAAACCAACAAGATCAAGTCGCCTCTGGGCTCAAGTTGACTCATTTATATTAGCCACATCTAGCTAGACATACAATATGGAATGAAAAGCATACAACATTCTGAAAACAAAAGTCAGCTATGATAGAGATAAGTCTCCCAAAACGGGCTAAGACTTAGACAAAATAAATTTACAAGAGTATCTTGCCTCCCAAAAAATAGGGCCAAGGCATTCAAATATTCAAGGAATCAAAAGAGCAAAAATTGTTGGTTGGAGCTTGTTCATTACAAATTCAACTAAATAATTTAAGAGTCCTGGCCGACATCAGCTTGGTCGTCAATGGAAGCTCGACCTTCACCATCTTCTTGTTGCTGGGGCTCTAGGGCTTACCCGATCTCGTAATATGTCTGCTCAGTTTCAATCTCCATGGCTTCAGCATCGTCGAGTTCCGCCAAGACCACATCAAAATTTCTATCAAGGACAGGGGGAGCTTCCCACTTCTCGCAGTGATCCTCCTCATCCTCTTGGGCAATGAAAGCTAGATCGTTTTCAAGGTAAGGAACGAGCGAGTGACCACCACGAGCTGTCATATCATATTGGGACTCAGTAAACCAACGAGCTAATTGCTCGATGGTAACCGTAGCCGTTGGATCTACAAGCGCACGACGGGCCATGTGTCTTTTGCCGACCTCAAGAAAATCTTGGGCCTTAGACACTATGGCATCATAGTACTCGTCCCCTGCCTTGAACTTCTCAACCGCGGCTTCAGAGGCATCCTTAGCAGTTTTCTCAATAGCAGCCTTGTGGTCTTTCTGACTCTTCTCTCTCTCAAGTCGATGCTGTTCATGCAACTCGAGCAAGAAGGCATCCTTCTCCTTTAGAAGTTTGTTAATAGTGGCCAGCTCAGTCTTGGCCTTCCCAGATTCTTTCTTCTCGGCACCCTCTCGGCCTCTCCACTTCCTTGAGTTTGGACTCTGCGGCCTCGAGGTCGGACGAGCCTTGGTCTTCACCGCTTCGTTGGCTTCATACGAATTGTCCAAGTCGTTATACTTCTCTTTCCATTCCGCAAGCTCTTGAGCCTTTTTGGAATAATCACGAAGGGCTTGTCTCTCCCTCTCAATGGAGGCCCTCCAAGAGCTCTTGGCTTGCTCAATCATTGTAAGATTCTGCATTCCAAAGGAAACAAAGAAGTGTTAGCTCAAGATTCAAGTGGATCGAGTAAAGGAGCAGACGACTAAAATAAAAGAGAAAGTGAGAAGTTACCTCACAATGAGCCAGCCCAGACCGAGCTGAGAATTCCTCGGGTGTCATGCCCTTATCAGCCAAGTGAGCTAGCAGACCCACATCCACCGCTCTTCTCACAATCACCAGGCCCAAGTTTATGTCCAGGTAGGCTGCGACTCAGGCAATTAACTCCTTCAAGAGAGGGAACATCACTCAGCCTCTGCATCCTTTCTTCAATGGATTCTTGGTTGGGATAAGAAGAAGCTGGAGGAGGTGGAAGCAGTTGGCTCGATGAAACAGCATTCCCCTTGTCAGATCGCAACCTCTTAGTCCTCAGAGGTTGATCATCAACTTCAGTTTCCATGACGTCGTCATCAATGTTTACGACATCCAAGGGACTAGTTCCTGCTCTGGCAGCATCGGAGGTCCCTACATTGACATCAGTAGTTGGGTCGGAGCTCACATCGGGCTGCCCAGTTTGTTGGACTCATTACCCTCCTCGGTCACGCTCATGGTATGACCGCCGCTGTCAACAAAGGATCTTAACTTCATCTACCCCTTCCATTGGCACCATCCCAATATTGTCTTTTGGAAGCCGATCGGGTCCTTAACGCGGCTTCCCTGCACGTGAGCACGAGCATTAGCCTTCCCATGTTCCTTCCTCGCTTTCTTCTTGTCGAAACGCCAACGATTCGAACCATGTTAGCTTCTTGCTCAGAGTCGGAATCAACAAAATCAAAACAACAAAGTGTTAGATCGACATATGAAAGTTCTACATACGAGCACAAGTTCTATGTACGAGCAAACTATGTACGACTCAATTATCTTATACGCAAGCTAACAAATGACGAGCTAAGAAAGGGACACAATACAAATGGTCTATCATATTGTCAGATCGACAAGCAGGCAATAGACGAGTAAAGGGTTGCGAGAACAAGATCTTACCACCGCATACTCCCCGTTATCCTTGCGGTAGTTTTGTCTTCTTGCAACGCCGGCACAAATTTCCAAACCTCCCCGAGAGAATGAGTAACCCGGTCGGGATATATTTGTCCTCTCAACACAGGGGACAAGGGGCTCTACCACTCCATCTCCGGACATCATCCCGGCTGGACGAAGTTATACCTCGGTGGTGAGCAGACTCTCCCAAACCTAACGGGTCTTCTCTCGACTAAGCGACACAAAGCCCTATACAAGTTAAGATGCCGGGTCGGCTCCCGATAGTTCCCCTGCATCTATGGCTTCGTTTCATCATTGGGCAATGGGAATTCCCATCCTAATCTACTCTCTACCACAACAACATGCGAGTTCCACCACTATGCTTACTTGGGAGGTTGGTGAAGAGCTTGGGAGATTTAGGTTTAGAGGGGTGCGATGCTCGTGTCCTCTCCACTATACTTTATCTTGAAAAATTCTTTGAACACTCTCATACAAGGTTCATACCCTAAGAATCCGCACACCATAGCAAAGCACACAAGGACCCTACAAGTATTGGCTCCGAGAGTGAAGGGGAAGAGCATTGGCACATTCTAAAAACTTCGTTTATGAAGGGATCAAGAGGCAACCCGAGGCCGACTACAAATTGACCATAGAAGAAGGCTACCCTAGTGGCATCCCTAGTAAATGACGACCTAAACAACTTCATAAACTCCTCTGCGAGTATAAATGGTCACCCTATAATCTTCCTTGCTTACCTCACGTAAATCCCAAATCATGCTATACCTAGAGGGCGTGTTCTTCTTTCGCGTAATGGCCCTTGGGGAACATAACCCCTCTCATTCTTTCCTGGCATGTTTGTATCGTCAAATGCATCAACGATTCTCGGGCCCGTGAGGAAGTAGATGCCGTAGCTCCGCCTCGAGTTGCCATATCCGTACAAGAAGAAGGAGAAACAGGAGTCGGGCCTATGAATAATTTCGATCGACCTATTTAAGGGAGACCTAGACTCCCTGGAAAGCCTATCCTATTCCTAAGGAAGGAGGGTTTGAGGACATCCCTGACATAGAACAAAGTAATATGGTCGAAGCGGTTCATGGAATAGATGGAAAGTGACGACATTTGAATCATCAACTACCAGGTTTTCAACGTCCCCTACAATGGGCAAACCTATCTCACTAAAATTTAATTCCCACTTGGTTAAAATGGAGGCACATTCATCCAAAGACAGTTCCTCTCCACTCACCGTTCACATTCTTGTAAACCCTACGGTTACAGTGCAGTACCCATACCAAGCTCCTGGCTCGCTACTAAAGGTTCTAGCCATGGCAGAAATCAAAGATAGAACAGAAATTAAAGCTCTAAAGGAAGAATGGGAGAGAAATACCTTTGTAAATGTCGGAATAGGAAGCTGTTGCCGAAGATGGAAGCCCAATTTAACTCAACTGCTTCTTCGCTATTTTCGCCGGAGATTCTCAAGAGCTTGAAAACGGTAAAAGTTCTAAACGAAGGAGGATTTTGCTATTTATATTTTCCTAAAATTGGAAAGGGAAAGGAAAATCGAAATTAATTTTCCAAAATTAAAAACCGAAGCGGTTTCCGAGAAGGAGTTCCAAGAGTCAGAATTGGAATCATTACTAAAACCGGCGCTCCTTCATCTCCTACCGTTCATCGCCAACGATCAGGATGTTGCCACGTCATCATGGTCGACCTACTTCAAAGACTAGCATCGACCTGCGAGTAAAGCAATTTTTGGCAAAGAAATCTTCTTAACTTCCAAGTCGACGAAGTCAACTCGAAAGTTGGGGGCCACTGAACATACCAAAAGTGTCGAGTTGGGCCAAACGAGTAAAGTCCAATTACAGACAGCCTTGGTCTCCACATTTCCAATAAGGCTGGTCCAATCAAAACAAGGCCCAAAGCCCATCTCAAGTATCAATCGACTAAGCTCACGGTCCGACCTACCAGGTCCCGACCTAACTTAGTCCGACCTCATGATCCATATTACAATTCGGGTACGAACCATGCTCTACCCGACAGTCAGGTCGACCATTCCACGAGTGGCGACCTCGACCTAAATCAACAAGTGACGACCTGACACTTGCCGGCGTATTTGATTGAACAATTCTCATAACCACATCCCTACAAATCAGGGGCCGTTATAGACACGTTCCCACAATCAAGTAACTACCGCTACAATCTCGGAGCACATGTCGCCTCCCCAAAAATACACCGCTCTTGTCTATAAATACTTCATCACTACCAAACGGTGAAAGGTAACTGCCATTTTGTATTCTGAGTTCATTATTCAATACATTTTGAGCTTTATACAACTGTTATCTTACTCTCACGCCCGAGCGTCTTCGCCGGAGACACATCCGGCTAGTCGTGGGTTCTGTTTTCAGGTCAAGAAGCCAGGTGATCAGTCCTGCCACGTGGAGGAAGATTGATAAGCACATTTCCTGCAGCATCAGGACTATTTGCTCAAACTTTGATCAAGAAACCATGACAATCTTGATATAAAGATATAAAATTTATTATTGATATTCAATTAAAAATATAATTTAAAAATATTAGAAAAATTAAATTGAAATAAATATTTAGTCAAAATGATATTATCTTTATAAATGGAGGGAGTATTAGCTATGTGGAAACTTTGGCTAGGGTAAATTTATGGGCTTTTGCATATCACATGAATTAAATCATATATAAAGTGTGTATATATATATACTTCCTCCGTTTCATGTTTCATCTCATTGAAGACCAAAATTTTGGACACACAATATTTAACGAAAAATAAGAGATAAAATTAATGAGTATGAAAAGTAAAGTAGGAGATATAGTGAATGGGAAAATTAGTAAGTAAATTGGTGTTATTAGTATAAAAACAAAGTATAATAGAGAATTGGTGGGTGGAATAATATAATAATATAATAACTAGTCTAATGGTAGGCACTCTTCGCTTCATAGGTTTTGAGTTCGAGTCACCTCGGGGGGATGTATGACAACTTGTGTTGATCCTTTGTAAAATAAAAACCAAAGAATTTTAGTTATATTACTATCCGGTATTAGCTTTTATAATAAAGGTCGAGAGTTCAAATCATGTCAAATACATGTACTATCCGGTAATGGATTCGAATGGGAAGAAGAGAGTATGCGGTAAAGTCCGTAGCCACTTTAAAATGTTTCTATTTACTATGCATGGATCTTTGAATAGTTTTTATTACGGTGGAACAGACAAAAAAGAAATATATACTATAGTATATTAAAGTTGGCGAAACTCATTCTAGGAATGACACCTCATCCTCTTCAAGGTTTATTTTGATTCTAAGGCTTCCACGTCATCTTGATCATTCATTGCCTATGACATTTCGGCTTCCGCTACTTAGTTGATAGTAAAAGGTGATATATCTAGGTATGTGATAAAGTACTTTATACAAGATATGAGTAGTATAAGAAACAAATATAAAGAGAAGTACTCTATAGAAAGAAGATATGAGAGGTATGAGAAGTACATATATAGAGAACAATATTAGGTGAAAGTATTGTTCTAAAAAAATAGACTACTACATATACCATGAATTTATATGATCACTATACATTTTGAAAGAACTATACAAAGTTTATTAACTGAATATACTATAGAAGAAGATTAGATATATAGTATATACTAAAAGTGTAGACTTGATAGGTCTTTCATTTCAAAAGGTCAATAAATTGATACAAAAGGTCAATAAATTGATACATGATTATCCAACTTTTCGGCTCCCCTTAGGAATTTCTTGCACTCTCATGCCTCCATATCACTTGACTCTTTAATTTCGGGTGACTCTTCGCATGTCATCTATTAATTATTTATAATTATCAATGTAATACCATATGTTTAGGCCAAGAGTGAAACTCTTGAATTTGAAAAGACTTCACATTCATTACGGAATTAACACATACTCCTTTGTGACTCCTGCATTACTTTGTATATATATACTCATGCATCACATCTTTTTTTCTCAATGAGCTTTTTTATGATTTTTTGATTCCTTGAGCCGTCGATTATCGGACTAAGTTGAATAACACCGGCGACCGACAAACTCCATAGTTGATGGTAATTGCTTGATTGTCGATGGCATCTTACCCACGCTTGAACGACTATAAGCGTAAGTCAAACTCCTTTTCTTTCATCCTTTTTAGGTTTTGATAAATAGTTTTCTAATTATACTATTACTAATATTTAAAATTGTAATATTTTTCCATAATACTCATATCACTTTATCGATATTCATTATTTCTCAATTTGATTATTTTTCGATTGACCCTTTTATTTTGTGAATCTCAAAATAGCAGGGAATATGAGCTGGTGTAAATTACGAAGGCCAATTATTATTTTTCGATTGACCCTTAAATTCATCTAGATGTTTGTTTATTAGTTTTCCTGCATGCATGAGTTATGATTGACGGGTAAGCTTAATAGATGTGTTCTTGAAGTTTCAGATAGAAAATTGGATGATTGTTCTTCAGAGATGATATATGTGAAGGTGCTATGGTAAGTCTTTTTATGTTGTTCTTTGATTTTGAGTTCTGGTATTGGTAGTATAACTAACTATAAAAACATTATTTTACTTTTGTTTTTGTTTTGGTTTTTTCTAATGCATGCTTGCCTTATTCTCATATTTTATTTTTTCTTTTAATATTATAACTTCTAATTTTAGCCATTTTGCTGTATTAATTTTATTTTTATTTTTTACATACTTATTTTTTTTTTGATTGGATGTATTTTAATCATAAAGTCGACTTATATTTCATTTTGTTAAAACATTTTGATTTTTAGGAGAAATTATGTCTTTAATATTCTTTATCATCCTAAATTTTAGTTCAATGACATTTCTAATTCATAGATTTTTCATATGAATAGCAGGAAAGGGAGAAGATTCAGAAGAATTCATGATTCAAAATGTTATGCAACAAATATCATAGGAGCCACAAAAGAGGATCTATTTTAACATCACTTTATGAAGTTTATAATCAGTTGCAGGCAAAAAGAGATTTTGCGAAGAAAAATGTCTCATCACTATACTGATTTTATTATATAGATGAAAAAATATGTATGAATATTCACAATAAAAGTAGCTTATTGTAATATATATATTGTATTTTTGTACATTTGAACTGTGAATGGGAGTCTAATATTTTTATGATCTATTTCTTTTCATCTAATTTTTGTTATTTTGTTACTTTATACGACCTAAACTCCTTAACCATTAAAAGGCAGGAAAATGATTGCTTTTTGAGGTTACCACCGAACATTATCACTGAAGAACAATCGTCCAATTTTCTATCTCCTATCTCACATTTTCTACTCACGACACTTACATTAGCACCCACTATCTTTATTTTCCATGCAAGAAGGCAAAAATGTCTTTTTGAATGAGACGGAGGGAGTAATATATTTGAATGAATAAAATGACACCTCATTTTGTATCAAACATTCAAACTTTTTGTATACTTTCCGTGCAAGAAGGCACAAATGTCTATTCCACTTCCTAATTAGTCACTTATATTAATTATCTTAAAATCTAAATTTTTCTTAACATTTTAAATTTCTAGGCATTGAAGTGTATCAATTTATTGCTCTTAATGCTCTCAATTCACGCTCTACACCATTCCTAATAGTTTCAATTTAATGCATGCATGCATGCATGCATCTAATGGCAACAAATTAAGTAAAAAATGTGATGGTTTATATAATTTGTATGGAATACAGGAATAACATATGAAATTTGGTTTGAACTTTGGAGGAGATAGGTGATGTAATATTGTTGACTGAAACATATTAATTATTGTCTGCAAATATGTGTACTTTCGAAACAGTTTCATGTTCCTAAATACTCCCTCCGTTTCTGATACAATATCATTTTAGCAAAGAGCCCACAGATTAAGAAATATGATAAAAATACTATATTACCCTTAATTACTTTTTTTATTAAATGTTTATTGAAGTTCATTTTCAAAGATTACTAATGGTCAAGTAAATAAATGCTGGGGATATATTTGGAAAACATAACTAAAATAACTAAAATGTTGTTGGATTTTATGAAATGACAATGTTTTTGGACCAATTTTTTCCTCTAAAATGACATTGTTTCAGAAACGGAGGGAGTAATCTTTACCCCGTGCGAAGCACGGTGGGACGAAGGGACTATATAATACTCCCTCCATTTTATTTGTCTCAAAAAGATAGTTTTATTTCTAAATTTATTAGATTAAAAATATCAAACTTTCAAGGAAAAAATGCAAATATAGTATCCTAACTATGGGACTTGTTTGATTTTCTTAATTAAACTAGTTTTCGTTGCAACCACAGTACCTCATCTGTTTTGTATGCTCGTTTAAGGTACAAAGGGCTAACAACATCCATTTTTTAAGTGTAAATGCACATGTGAGATGCAAATGACCCAATTTTTAAGGATAAATTAGAAAAATCAATATAACTGAACTAAAATAAATACTAAAGATGTGATAAGGTATTGATTTAAAAGAGTTTATCATTAATAACATTGAATTACAAGGTCTAAACTAAAAAAAACTAATCTACTCCACCCCAAAACAGCCGCCCCATTCCACCTTCTTCCTCAAGAACGCACCATTCTTGTATTATGGGCTGCATCTTGGAGTTCATCAAGGTTCATGGCCACCATTGTTGAAGGGGTTGAAGGTGATTATGAGAATGGAAAAGGGGTAGAAGAGAGACTTGGAACATGGGAGAGGCGGACTGAGATGAGAGAGAAAGAGGGATTGGGGGCGACGGTGGGAACAGGGGAGAGGCATACTGAAATGAGAGAGAAAGAGGGATTGGGGGGCGATAGTGGAAAATAGTGTGTGAAGAGAGGGGGAAGTGGGATGGTAACAGATCTGGCGGAGAAGGGGTAGGAGGTGGCGTGTAAGGAGGGGGATTGGGGGTGAGGAGCAGTATGAGACAGCGAAGAAAAGGGGGAAGGGAGATGGCGACGGAGATGAGGGGGAAGGGGTATAACGACGACGTCGTGGGTGATGGCATGGAGAGTTGGGGTTAATGGTTATGGTGTTTGAGGGTTGGGAGGTAGCAGAGGTGTGTTGGGGGAAGAAGGAGGTGGCTGGATTCAGGGTTGTGAGGAAGAAGATGAGTTGAGAGTATGGAGGTTAATTTGTAAATTATTATTTTAACTTTAGCTTTTGTAAATTAGTTTGTTCAACCTTTAACTTTTTAATTTTACATTTAAAACATTTTCATTTTAATAGTTTTAATTTGAATGTAATTACTTGAAAATCAAGTCGCATGCGAAGCACATGCTCATTTAACTGAAAAAAACGAATGTCGTTAGTCCCAGGTATCTTGGATGCAACGAAAAAAATAGGTGAGGTGCATATTTGCAACAAAAAATGGTTTAGCTGGCAAATTCACACAACCCCAATAGTTTGGATACTATATTGGCAATTTTTTCCAACTTTCAAAAATGTATATCAAAGATGAAAAGGTAAAGGGATAAAAGGCAACCATGAAAGAAAAGAAAGTAAGAAAGTATGAGTGTTTTTTTTAATATTACTTATAAAAACAAAAATATATTAATAAAATATTTAAATAATTAAATGAACTATGAATGAATGGGAAGAATGGAGTACTCTTTCTTTCCCACCTTGATCGAATTAGTTTTTTGATATAATAATTGAGGAAAAGTAAGGTAGAATAGAGGTGTTGTGAAAATAAAAATTAAAATAAGAGAGAGAATTAGTGAAAGAAATATTTCCTTCGCCTCGCTCGAAAGGGTAAAGTTTATGTCTTGTACAGGAATTAAGAAAAGTGATGTAGAAAAGAGAAAAAGTGTATAGTGAAATAAATGTTGTGAGTGGAAGGTGATGTAGGAAAAAGAAAATGGGGTAGAAAATAGTTAGTGAATATTTATTGTGAGAGTATGACAAGTGAGTTTTACAAATAAAGAAGTAATAAAAAAAAAATTCTATTTTTGGGTTGTGTCCTTTCAAATGGGACGCCCAAAATGAAAATTTGTGCTATTTCGAACGGGACGGAGTGAGTAGTAATTTGATTGGTGTTATAAGAATAAAAATAAAGTATGAGAAATAATAAGTGTGAGAAATAGTGAAGCTTATTTGTCATTTTGAGTAACACAATTTGAGATGAAACATAATCAAAAGAGAAATAAATCACAAAATGCGGGGAGAAACGCGTTTCTCCGTCGCTTATGGAGAAACGGGACTTGTTATGTCGCGCGACATACATAGCCACAAAAACTAGATATCACTTCATCAGCTTCTGGATATCCAGAAGCTTTGGAAAGATATCAGGAAGCTTTGTAAGGGCATCCGAAACCAAATATTTTTACGGATATCGCTTTACAAAGCTTCTGAATATCCATTTCAACCACGGATATCCGTAACTTTGTAAAGATATCCAGGAAAAATATTTGATTTACGGATATCCTTTACAAAGCTTTCGGATATCCATTTCAAAGCCACGGATATCCGTAAGCTTTCAGAAGGATATCCGTAAAGCTAACTTATGTCGCGCGACATAATAAGCCCCATTTCTCCATACGCGACGGAGAAACGCGTTTCTCCCCAGACGCACTCGAAATAAATTCGATTTGAGATGGAACGGGGGAGTATACGGTAAAGTCCATAGCCACTTTAATTTTTTTATTTTATTTTTTTACCCGGAGTTTTCAGCTTTGTCGGACTAATTCTTCTGGATCATCAGGTATCGGCCCCTCAATATCCTGGTAAAGGTAAATCGCGAGATATGCCATATACAGCCAGGGTGGCAGCACCTCTTATACTCTTGGCCCCAAGAGAACCCTCATACAAGGCATTTACATCACTCTTACATCACCAATTGACCCCCGAGGGAGTATACGATAAAAGTCCATAGCCACTTTAAAATGTTTCCATGAAGGATGCATGGATCTTTTGTTTTGGGCTAGTCTATTTATCTAGTTTTTCTTTTTACCTTTTCTCATTTTTCAAACAAAAAGATTATATTTTAACAAGAAAATTTGGAAACAAAAAATTGACCGCTAATCTAAGGCATATTAAATATTGAATTCAAAATAAATATTATATTTTAATTTCTTTAATTAATAAAATTAAACTTTGATTAGATAGTTATAAAATTTTAATTATCTTTATATTTGTTAGAAATATTATTTTACATTGAAAATTGACAAACTTTATTTATAACATATAAAAATCCCGTATCACTCAATTTAACACTAATTAGTTTTAAGGTGTAACCTTCAGACTTTAAAAATATTATCTTAAGAATGATCATTAATGCATCAACAGAAACACTATTAATAACTATTTTGAAATCTAAAGATAAATAAATACTCCTTTCGTCCCAGCGAAAGAGCCATTTATTTCCTTTTTGGGCGTCCCATTTAAAAAGCCACTTTCCCAAAAAGGAAACCTTAAATCACTATTCTCTCCACTCATTCTCTCTCCTACTTTACTTTTACACTCACAACATTATCTTTCTTACATCACCTCCCACTCATTCTCTCTCCTATTTAATTTTTCATACTCACAACATTTAAACTTTTTCTCTTTCCTACATCACATTTCTTATTTTGCGTGTCGGACAAATTTACCGACTCTTTCGCTGGGACGGAGGGAGTATATATTTTTTAAAAAAAATATCAAATTTAGTCAAGTTGATAAAAAAGCGAAATATAATATTTATTTTGGTATAAGAAAATAATATAAAATTTATGAGAAAAAAAGTAAGCCAATTTACATTCAAAACCGGTGTTGAGTAATTTATTCATTAATCCCACAGTTTCCGACCGAAGACATGGCTGCTTCAAAACCGGTCTTCATAATTAATCACTTTCTCTTTCTTACTTTTTAACTGCTGACCAAGTGGGTTGAACATAAATTAAGGATATGATTCATAATTATGGTACTAATATTAATATACTATTGTTTTGTTGTTGATGGTAAAGATTAAATTATCTTCTCCATCCACATCTTTTAATTTTAATTTTAATTTTAATTTTAATTTTAATTTTAATTTTAATATGTGTGTGTGGGACCATTAGTCCTAGTATTGAGGTGTCCTGGTTTTGTGAATGGTTTCTATCAAAGCTTTTTTGTTAGTGGGGCATAGTTTAATGATAAAGTAATTCATCTTTATTGTTTTTCTTTATCATAGACCTTAAAAGTACATTGACAGTAAATGGTATTTGCCTCTTAACCCCTGGTTTCAATTTGCATTATAATATATCTCTAGTTGAATAATAATAATAATAATAATAATAATAATAATAATAATAATAATAATAATAATAATAATAATAATAATATCACTCTCTTTTCTTTTCTGAATTGTTTAAAGAAATAGTTTTGCAGAGTTAAAATGTAATTCATCGTTGCTTGTTTCTGATACAGACAGCTACGCGGTATTGGTTGTCATTAACATTGGCGATAAATGAATGGTACTTGACTGTGAAATCCATATTTTTCTTCAAATATTACAATTAAAAAATATTATTTTAAATATTGTTAGAAATGGGTTGACAAATGTGGTTTGACCACATTTTTTGACCAAAATTTCTAAATAGTTTCATTTTGTGTAAATGAAAATAAATTGCAAAATTAAAATCTACATTTAGTGTAGATTAGGAAAATGTATTTATTTACTCAAAATCATTTTCGAGAGAATAAGAAATTAATGTTCAAAAAGTGCAACATGAAATGGGTTTATGAAATGTTTGCGAATATGGAAAGTCATATTCTACATTGTCTGGAAATCACAAAGTTCGAGAGTATTTAATATTCATCAACTTGTGTGGGATAACAATCAAGTGTTATCCTCCTACCATGCAACCTAGTGGTACTTGGGTCAACCATGCAACCAAGTGGGCTATTGGACTAGTTTTGTTCTAACTCAAAATGGAACCACAACCCGCGAAGCGCGCGAATGGCGGAA
Organism: Adenophora triphylla var. japonica; assembly: GCA_022495995.1. NCBI lineage: Eukaryota > Viridiplantae > Streptophyta > Magnoliopsida > Asterales > Campanulaceae > Adenophora > Adenophora triphylla. The sequence goes on from JAFEMH010004593.1 coordinate 164,208, forward strand.
TGGGCAGTTTAGGGCGCACTTTGCACTTCACACGTACGCATCGGTCGCTGTGGATTCTTAAACTTTTGACGAAATTCGGCTCGATGGTGGTTCAGTGGTTCGGTTCATGGGTGTGGAGCGGCTCGGTTCAACTTAGGTGTGATTCGGCCCAGTGGGTAGATGGCGATTGGGCCCATTTCGGTTGGGCCTTGGCCCGTCTAGATAGGTCCACGGAGTGGTACATGGTATCTGGTTCGTGTCCGTCCAAATAGGTATGGGTCGGTTCGAAATGGATGGAGCACCCATTCGCGTATGGGTTCGGGCGGTTTCATGAATCTGGTTCGTCGATCGGGTGCGATCGGACGGCCAAGATTCATCCGGATGAAATTGTACCTATTCCCAGAAAGGCACCTATGACTCTTCAGAAACTATAAATAGCCCCCTCTAGGATTGACAATTTAATTCATTCTAAACATCCAAAGTATTCTAGCAATTAGAAATAGAGAGCATCTTGTAGCATAAATTCACTTCAAGTCCAGAAGTTTCAAATACTCAGATTTGTTCGTCAGAGTCGTTAATTTGGAGTGCTCCTATTAACTATAGTTAAAAGTCGTTGCATCTTAGAGAAGATTGCCGTTGTCAGATTACCGCGGTGCGGGCAAATTCTTCTTGCGGAGATTGTGTCCAACACGAAGCCTAGACTATTTTACATCCATATTTTATTTTATTTTTTATTTATTCCGTCATTTTCAAGAAAGCCTAAAAATAAATTAACAATCGCAAGAAGAATTTTTTGTTTTCTTGAGAAATCGCAAACGATAACGATACCTCACAGTCATCTGATGCTACTCCCCGTACGAATCCAGAAGTAACAAATCTGAATGTTACTCCTACCCCTACTCCGACTCACCCAACACATGGTGAGAAACCACCAAAGATTACCGGGGTGGATTTCAAGAGATGGCCGCAAAAGATGTTGTTCTACTTGACCACCCTCAGTTTTCAGAAGTTCTTGAAAGAGGACCCTCCTAAAGTGGCTAACGATGATCACGATCCGCATGAGGCGGATTGCAAAGGAAGCTTGGGAACATTGTAATTTCTTGTGTATGAATTACATTCTCAACAGCCTAGACGATTCACTTTATGGTGTGTATAGTCTGGTAGCTACAGCCAAGGAGTTATGGAACTATTTGGAAAGAAAGTACAAGATTGAAGATGTCGGGTTAAAGAAATTTATCGTTGGTAAGTTTCTTGACTTCAAGATGGTGGATACCAAAATGGTGACCAGTCAGGTAAAGCTGTCAATACGGGCTGGCGGGGCGGGGCAGGCCCCCCGGCCAAAACCCGCCACTAAACGGGGCGGGGCAGGGCGGGCCAAATTCCTGGCGAACTGAAAATATGGCGGGCTGAAACCCAACCCACCTTGGGTTGGTGGGCCAATGCGTGGCTGCTTAAAAATACTTTTCTAATTGCACATGTAATCTTATTTGCAGCTACTCTTCCAACATTTTGACTTTGTGGTCTTGACAGATCCTTCAAGATGCAAAACTCCAATCAACTTCGCGACAGTTCCGTCTTGCCCCTTCTTGATTTCTTTAAGAATAGCATTTCCCCAGTCTATTAGGGTTATTTCCTCATTCTCTGAGATAGCTTCTGCATCATCATTGTCAATCCAAATTTTCTTTGAGAAAGTAGTAGTCTTCTGCCCAGCACCTTTATATTTCTTATGCCTTGGTAGAGTTGTCAATACGGGCTGGCGGGGCGGGCCCAACCCGCCAAAACCCGCCACTAAACGAGGCGGGGCGGGGCGGGCCAAATTCCTGGCGGGCTGAAAATATGTCAACCCACCCCTATTGCATGGCGGGGCGGGCTGGCCCGACGGGCTCAACCCAAATTGACGGCGCTACAGCCATGTAGATGAATTTCAGCTCATACTTCACGGCCTAGCAGCAGAAGGGATGATTCTGAATGAACCATTCAATGTGGAAACGGTCATAGAGAAGCTTCCACCGGGATGGAAAGACTTCAAGAACTATCTCAAGCATAAACGCAAGGAGATGAATCTTGAAGACTTGGTAATTCGGCTTCAGATTGAGGAGAATAACCGCAAGGCTGAAGAGAAGTTTGCCAAGGGAAAGGTGGAGGCTAAGGTCCATCTTGCTGAGTCAAGCACCAACAACCGGAAACGAAAGCCCTTTGAAGATGCCAAGAAAGGTTCTGGGATAAAAGTTTAAAGGTGCTTGCTATAATTGTGGAAAATCCGATCACATGTCCAAGGAATGTCGTCAGCCAAGGAAAGAAGACCGAAGGGCTAACATGAATCAAGCCAACGTCGTCGATGACATGGATCTTGATCTAGCCATTGTGGTACTTGAAGCCAGCGTAGCAAAGTTGGATGACATCCTGAGAGAGTAGTGGATAGACACCGGAGCTACCCGCCACATATGTGCCGACTAGGAGAGCTTCTCATCCTACACTCCTATGAATGGAGAGAAGCTGTATATGGGAAACTCCGCTACTTCCGATGTCGCTGGATTTGGAAAGGTTGTGCTGAAGATGACTTCAGGCAAAGAGCTGATGCTAGTGGATGTGTTGCATGTTCCAGACATTCGCAAGAACTTAGTCTCAGGCTCATTATTGAGTAAGACTGGTTTTAGATTAGTCTTTGAATCCGACAAGTTTGTATTGACCAAGAATGGTCTTTTCCTTGGAAAAGGTTACCTTGATAAAGGCCTTTTCAAGATGAATGTAATGAATGTTTACCGCCGAGAGGCGAAGAATAAAAGTGTTTCTTATGTTTACTTATTGGATAGTCCTGATTTATGGCATGGTAGATTAGGACACATAAATTTTAACACAATTAAGAAGTTAGTGAATCAAGAATCTTTATCAATATCTAAATTCGATTCAACTGACAAATATGAAATTTGTGTAGAAGCAAAAATGACTAAAGGATAATTTGACTCGGTAATAAGAAACACGACACTTCTTGAATTAGTTCACACATGATCTAAAGTTTGTGCAAACTCGAGGTAGGAAAAAGTATTTCATTACTTTTATTGATGATTGCACAAGATACTGTTATGTATATCTCTTAAGAAGTAAGGATGAAGCCTTAGGGGCTTTCCAGACTTTTAAGAATGAAGTTGAGAATCAACTTAATGCAAAAATTAAGAAGATTCGAAGTGATAGAGGGGGTGAATATGTTGCTCCGTTTGAAGATATATGTTGGGAATCTGGCATTATTCATCAAACACCTGCTTCGTATACACCTCAGTCTAACGGAGTAGTTGAACGCAAGAATCGTACTCTAAAGGAGATGATGAATGCAATGCTAATAAGCTCTGGCTTACCCGAAAATTTGTGGGGGGGAAGCTATACTCTCCGCAAACTATATCCTGAATAAGATACCTCTGAAAGGTAAAGATGAAATGCCTTATGAATTATTTCATAATCGTAAGCCGACTTATAAATACCTTAAAGTATGGGGGTGTTTGGCTAAGGTTGAAGTACCTAAGCCAAAACAGGTCAAGATCGGACCAAAAACTATTGATTGCGTATTCATTGGTTATGCAAGTAATAGTAGTGCATATCGGTTTATTGTGAAAAAATCGAACATTCCTGATATGAATGAAGGAATGACGATAAAATCAAGGAATGTTGTATTCTTTGAAAATATCTTCCCTGCTAAGGAAAGAAAAGAAGCAAGTTCCAGTAAGAGAACTTACGAAGCTACACACGGTCCATCTCAAGAAGAAGATGAAGGACCTAGGCGTAGTAAAAGGGCAAGAGTGGAAAAGTCTTTAGGTCCTGGATTTTCTATCATTTATGCTAGAAAACGAACCAGTGACTGTTAAGGAAGCTTTATCAACTCCAGATGCTCCATTCTGGAAAGAAGCTATTAAGCGAAATAGAGTCTATTATGCATAATAATACTTGGGAGTAGACATGTCCAAACGGTTCCGATTCCCGGTTTCGGAACCGCCGATTCCCGGTTCCCAAATAGCCGGAACCGTATTCGAACCATATTAATCCGGTTCCCGTTTTCCGGTTCTATCCGCCGATTCCGGTTCCAACGGTTCCACCGATTCCATCACCATCTAACTCTTTTTTTTTAATCCAAACCTCTTAAGACAGTAAAGACGCTAACTAATCTGATTTTTATTTTTTTTCACTTGGGGAGTATGTTTTTGGAAAGAATGAAAAGTGGACAAAATTTGGTTAGTATATTATTAAAGATAGAATAAAAATTATAACAATATTTTTAGGAAAAAAAAGGGGCGGCACCCTTATAATTTTGTTAATATAATTGAAAATATTACAATGAGGGGGACAACCAAGTCTTTTCCTTTTATAATTCAAGGGTAGACAAAAGGAGCCTATACCTCTATAGTCTATATTACAACATTTATCTAAATTCTAGTCTAATTTAAATAAAACAACACTACACTATAAGTACAAATACTAAATAAATGCTAAATATTACATTTAACTTACCTTGATCAATCACCGGATCCCGGTTCCCGGTTCCCAATATGGTGGATTCGTATTCGAACCGTTTCAATTCGGTTCCCGGTTCCGGCGGTTCCCGGTTCTCGCCGGTTCCCGATTCCGGTTCTACCCGCCGGTTCCGTCGGTTCCCGGTTCTATTTGGACATGTCTACTTGGGAGTAGGATCTCCCTCCAGGATGCAAATCGTTAGGTTGCAAATGGATCCTTAAAATGAATTATAAAGTTGATAGATCTATCGATAAATACAAAGTCCGGCTAGTAGCCAAAGGGTTTAGACAAAAGGAGGGATATGATTTCTTCGATATATATTCTCCTGTCACAAGGATCGATACATATTCTCCTGTCACAAGGATCACGTCCATTTGTGTTCTCATTGCAATTGCAGCAGTGCATAACCTTGAGATACATCAAATGGATGTGACGACAGCTTTCTTGAATGGAGAGCTAGAAGAAGAGATTTACATGGAATAACCCGAGGGGTTCTGTGGGGACCCCAACTCGGAACCTAACACGTGTCCCAAGCTAGAGAGACCCCAAACTAAGAAAGATCACTTGAACTTTTAAAAACTTTGACTTAACTTGAAAGAACACAAACTTTAACATTTACATTCTAAAAATAACTTAATTCATATCCATTCCTTCCAACTCTGCCAAAACCATTTCATTACAAGAACTTTGATCCATAAAGCCATGCAACCATAATATCCATTCTACCCCTTATTATTTCTACTACAACAACAACACTATGATCAATTCACTTCAGCCTTTTTCAAAACAGTTCCAACTCAAGAAAAATATATTCAAATTTACCAAAACTAAAATATATAACATCCATAACAACAATAATCATGGAATGAACCATTTTTGGAAGGAAGTCATAATAACTTACCGAAATAGTGCAAAATGAAATAATTATTTGTCCGGATAGATGCGCTCCCCTCGACGCCACGAACAAGAATACGCAAACGGGTTTAAAAACGGAAAGGAAATGAAGAGGCTAGAATTTATGGAAGAAGGAGTTAGGGTTTGATGCTTCCATGGGGTTTTAGTGAAGAAGAAATACTGATGAGAATGAAAAATGATTTTCCCTTTTGCTAATTCCATGGATAGTCATGCTAATTCCCACTCAAGCTCCTCAAACTTTGAACAACCTATAACTAACAATCCTAACTATCAACTTTAACAATAAAGCACCTCACACTTTATAAACTTTTTATTTAATTTTTCAAATATTATAAATTCACTACACACTTTTATATTTATTCCCATTTAGGCCTTTAATCACTAAAATTAATTCCTTTTTACCCCAAACTTCACATAAGTTATCAAAAACATGGAATAAGCATATAAACTTAGCAAGTAGCATAAATAACATAAAATGAGATACTATCACCCGAACCCCACGTGCTCAACGTGTACTAAAATAGTGCTTAATATTAGGGCCGTGACACTTAACCCCCTTAAAGAAAATTCGCCCCGAATTTTAAATAAACTTACTTGCACGTTCAAACAACCAAGGGTACTTTCCTCTCATCTCCGACTCTAGCTCCCAAGTAGCCTCTTCAATGGTATGATTCTTCCATAAGATCTTCACTACCGGGATGCTCTTAGTTCTCAATTCTTTAACTTGTAACTCCACTTTTCTCAACGGTTCTTCAACATAAGACATATACGCTTGAATCTCTTCGGGAGGTGAACTCAAAATATGGGAGGGATCATGGCAATACTTCCTCAACATCGAAACATGGAACATATCATGAAGCAAAGAGAAGGATGGAGGCAACGCTAAACGGTAAGCCAAATCCCCAACCTTTTCTAAGATCTCAAACGGACCAACAAACCTCGGAGCTAGTTTCCCTTTATTCCCAAACCTTTTTATCCCAGTCCTCGGAGAGATCTTCAAGAATACTAAATCACCAACTTGGAAAGATAAGTCTCGCCTTCTATTGTCTGCGTAGCTCTTCTGCCTACTCTGAGCCGTCTTCAACCGATCTCAGATCACCTTGTCCTACCATACAATGCTTCATACGGAGCCATCTCAATGCTAGATTGGTAACTGTTGTTGTAGGCAAACTCAATCAACGGTAGATGATTCTCCCAAGACAAGTGAAAATCCATCACACAAGCCCGTAGCATATCCTCAAGTATCTTAATAGTTCGTTCCGTCTGCCCATCTGTTTGAGGATGAAACGCCATGCTAAAACATAATTTAGACCCCAAAGCTTCATGCAATGCCCTCCAAAATCTAGAAGTGAACCTCGGGTCTCTATCAGAAATAATGCTAACGGGAACTTTGTGGAGTCTAACAATCTCTCGCATATATAGTTAAGCTAACCTCTCCATCGAGAACTTGGTTGACACCGAAAGAAAATGAGCCGACTTCGTCAATCTATCCACGATAACCCAATAGCATCCATCTTCTTCGCGGTAAGAGGCAATCGGGTTACAAAATTCATTGAAATCCCTTCCCATTTCCACTCCGGAATGTCTAGAGGTTGAAGTAGCCCCACCGGTCTCTGATACTAAGCTTTGACTTGTTGACAAGTTAAACACTTAGACACAAAATCCGCTATCTCTCTCTTCATCCCATTCCACCAATATCCTCATTTCAAATCTTGGTACATCTTTGTACTACCCGGATGAATAGCAAACTTGGATTTATAACCATCCTCTAGAACACGGTTCTTGATCTCCGATGATGAAGGAACACACATCCGGCCTTGGTTAGTCAAAATTCCCTCTCTATTCAACGCAAATTCCCCGGATTTACCATCTTGCACTTGGCTCAAAATTCTCTTCAACTCCTGATCATTTTGTTGAGATTCCTTCAAATCTCCATACAAGGTCGGAAGGGCTCGGACATTCGCAAAAATCATCTCACATCTCGACTCTCGGGAACTCAAAGTTGACAAATAAGCCTTTCGGCTCATCGCATTCGCAACTACATTCGCCTTCCCCGGATGATACGAAATCACACAATCGAAATCCTTTAAGAATTCTAACCATCTTCTTTGCCGATTATTCAACTCCTTCTGTGTAAATAAATACTTTAAGCTTTTGTGGTCGGTGAAGATCTCAAATCTCGCCCCATAAAGATAGTGCTTCCACTTATGCAACGCAAACACAATCGCAGCCAATTCCATGTCATGGGTAGGGTAATTCTGTTCCGCCGGTGATAACTTCCGAGAGGCATAAGCAATCACCTTCCCACCTTGCATTAGAACACACCCCAAACCTTCCTTCGAGGCGTCACTGAAAATAACAAAGTTCTCGCAACCGTCTGGAAGGGTAAGAACGGGAGCTGATGTCAACCTTTTCTTCAACTCATCAAAACTTGCTTCACACTTGGAATCGTATACAAAAGGTACATCCTTCCGAGTCAGTCTAGTTAATGGAGTTGCAATGCGAGAAAAACCCTCTATGAATCTTCTATAGTACCCCGCCAAACCAAGAAAGCTACGAACCTCTGTCACAGTTGAAGGTTACTTCCAATTGACTACGACTTCGATTTTTGAAGGATCCACAGATATTCCCGAACTAGACACCACGTGCCCCAAGAGATTTGCTCGAGCCAAAACTCGCACTTACTGAACTTGGCGAACAACTGCTTCTCACGAAGAAGTGATAAGACAATCCTCAAATGATTCTCATGCTCTTCCCGGGATTTAGAGTAAACAAGGATGTTATCTATGAAAACCACTACAAAGCTGTCAAGGTACGGCTTGAAGATACGGTTCATCATATCCATGAATACGGCCGGAGCATTAGTCAACCCGAAAGGCATAACCACGAACTCATAGTGACCATATCTCATCCTGAAAGCTGTCTTGGAAATATCATCGGGTCTAATCTTCAACTGATGGTATCCGCTTCTCAAATCAAGCTTTGAGTAGATCACGGAACCTTGGAGTTGATCAAACAGGTCATCAATATGCGAGAGAGGGTATTTATTCTTTATGGTTGCTTGATTCAACAAACGGTAGTCGATACACAATCTCAAGGTGCCATCCTTCTTCCGAATAAACAAAATCGGTGCTCCCCAAGGTGACACACTTGGACGGATAAACCCCCGGTCTAACAATTCTTGCAATTGAGTTTTTAACTCCTTCAACTCAGTCGGAGCCATGTTATAGGGCGCTTTAGAGATAGGTAAAGTACCAGGCACTAGGTCAATATAAAACTCTACCTCACGATCCAGAGGCATAGAGTACTCACTTGAGAACACATCACTAAATTCCTTAACAACCGGGACATGAGCTAATTCATGGGATTTCTTACTTGAATCTACCACATAAGCCAAATACCCTGCACACCCTTTAGAGAGAATTTTTCTAGCCTTTAAAGCAGAAATAACATGTATACCAAACATAGACTTATCCGCATCAAATACAAAAGTAGGCATATCAGGCATAACAAATGAGACCCTCTTTCTACTACAATCTACCAAAGCATGGTAATAACTCAACCAGTCCATACCAAGAATGACATCAAAGTCTCAAATTTGTAACTCTGCTAAATTCACCGGCAATACATGCCCACAGATAGTCACGTCACAACCATTGTAAACCAAAGAAGAAGTGAGGCACTCTCCCATAGGAGTTGAAACCTCTAGCACATAAGGCATAAATTCAGGTAGCTTATGCAATGCAAATGCAAAATGAGACGCCACAAATGAATGGGAAGACCCGGAATCTATAAGGATGCGGGCCTTGACTCCTGAGACAGGAACAATACCTCTAATAACAACATTAGGATCAACCTCTCCTCTACCCAAATCAAATACTCTCCCCTGCACTCTATCTTTAGGCTTTCCCTTGTTATCTCTTTTGACTCCTCCTCTTTGTCCACCTTGTCCACTACCTGATGCTTGCCCTCGTAGCTTAGGACAGTTCTTCCGGAAATGACCATCTGCTCCATACTCTAAGCATTTTCCTTGCTTGCTCCAGCACCTATCTTTCGAGTGACCCACCTTTTTGCAAAAACCACATACAACCCAAACTGTCTTGAAGGAGGACGAGCTGCCGAAGTTGCCACATTTCCACTTCTTGCTACCCCCAGGGCTGAGAATCTTTGTTGCCCTCTACTCTGTCCCGAACCTTGACCTTGGAACCGCTGCTTGCTTCCACTTCCACCTTTGGACTTGCCTTTATGCTCTTTAATATCATTCTCTATCCAATAGGCTCTATTCACCGCCGCTTGGAAATCTGTGAAGTCATGTGTCAATAACTGTTTTCTGAATTCCAGCCTTAACCCTTTCACAAACCGGTATACCCGTCTCTCTTCTTTCGACACCAAATGGGGACAATATCGAGCTAGCTCCGTAAAATTTGCCGAGTACTGTGTTACAGTCATTGTCCCTTGCTCCTATCTTAGAAATTCAACCTCCTTTTTGTCTCTTGTAACCATCAAAATGAAGTGATCCTGGAACTTGCGTGTGAAGTTCTCCGACGTCTGCAGTGTATGGTCTCGGTCCCAACTGTCCTTCACTATGTGCCACCAATGCTCGGCCGGTCCTTCCAACTTGAAGATAGCGTACCTCACTTTTTCCTCATTCGGACTCTCCATTGCTGCGAAAATCTTGTTCATAGCTTCAAGCCATCTCTCTGCCTTCAACGGATCTGGATCTCCATTAAAGCTGGGTGGAGCCATCTTGACGAATTTCTCCAAACCATGCCCATGTCTGCCTTCTTGGTGATGCTGTGCTTGCCCTTGAGCCCCCATGTTCTGTAAGAATACCCTAAACATGTTCATCATTTCAGCATTCGGATTTCCATCACCCCCGGCATTGCCAACATTGCCCTGAGCCCATTGCGGATCTTCATCATTCCCAGCCATTTATTCAAACTTCTGCATCAAACACTCGTCGTCAGTTATCACACACTCCCCCTTAAGCTAGACATCTACCCTTGACCTCTAGACGAGGCTATGATACCAACAGTGGGGATCCCAACCCGGAACCTAACACGTGTCCCGAGCTAGAGAGACCCCAAACTAAGAAAGATCACCTGAACTTTTAAAAACTTTGACTTAACTTGAAAGAACACAAACTTTAGCGTGTGCGTCTGTGCACGTTATCAAGCCAATCCTAAAGTCTCCCACCTTAATTCTGTCAAAAAAAATAATTAAATATGTTTCGAGAACAAGTGAATTAGGGATTTGGTTTAGTAAGGATACCAACACCAATTTGGTAGGCTTTAGCGACTCGGATTGGGCGGGGGATATGGATGATAGGAAGAGTACTAGTGGGAGGTGTTTTTACTTGGGTAACAATTTAGTTTCATGGTATAGTCGTAAACAAAATTGTGTCTCTCTTTACACTTGAAATAAAACTCGGGGCACGGATCTCGTTACTACGATGCTTCCTTGTTTAAAGAAGTGTATTGATCTTTTATAACAAGCAATGTACTTAAAAAAAATAGGCTTGTTATGCCTAAAGTGCATGAAAATTGCTCAGCTTGTTATGCCTGAAGTGCCTGAAAATGGCTAAGCTTGTTATGCCTGAAATGCTTAAAAATGAAAATATTTATAAAGGGGATTTATATCACATGTGTTATCCTAGGTGTTACCATCGTTGCCTTAACACATTAGTGTGTGCTTTTTAGTTTTTTATTTCTTATTTTTGAAATTTGTTGATTAATTTTTTAAAATCTGAAAGTCTTTTTAACTAAAGAGTTTATGATTTTGAAAACGTCTTCAACAAGTTTTCTTTAATTTTAGTAACCTTGTTGAGTAACTAATCCTTATTATGTTGATATTTGTTCTCATAATTTTCGGATATGGTTACAAAAAAATTATTTACTTATTATTTCTTTTCTATTATTTTCGTTTTACTTAAAAAAATATTTTTTAATTTTTAAACAGCCAGGCGGTTGTTATTTTGGGTTGTTGGGGTTTATTAAAATGAGTAGTTAAGGTTAATTAGGATTTTTTTAATGTAGGGATATTGATAGGATTTATAGGGTTTAAGATGGAATAGGTTTTATCTTGTCACATCAACTTAATAGCTTTGTTCCCTATCAACTTCTTCCTCTTTAATCTCCCTATTTTCTCTCTAACTCCTTTATCTTTCTAACCGTCTCTCTCTCCTCATTTTAAAAACCTTCCTTTCAGTGTCATCTCTCTCTCCCAACCTAGGTCAAAATACGCTCTCAAAAATTCCCAAAATCCGTCCATGGCTTCTCCATCAAAAATCAACACCGAACCCTCAAACACCGACCAAATAGACATCTCTCCTAGCATTGCACCTAGTGCAGCCTCTCGTGTAGCCATGGAGACTTCACCCATGATTACACCAGTCTCTTCTCCTCCCATAATGATTGTAGTTCCAGCTACTGCCCCTGTTTCATCCTTTGATCAAGGCATTCCCAAGGTTACTCTCATCCCAGCCGAATCTAAAGAGAAGAGAAAAAGAAAAGCTCCATCAGCCAAATTGTCTCCTCAAGTAGCAAAGAGGAGGTCCTTCAATCGAATCAGGTCAAAAAGGTCCAAGGCGACATCAAATACTACCACTGATCCGGTTGAAGTTTCAGAAAGTTCATTGGAAACGTCATCTCCTCATGTGAGTGACGAGACTTTTAATGTCAACAAAGAGAAGGAACATTCTGAGGACTCACATTCTGAGGACTCATTTGATGCCTGGGTGGATGCTGAAGAGGAGGAAACTTTGTCTGATTTTCAGAAGAAAAAGGGCAAGGCCAAAGTTTTAGTGAGTGCTACTAAGGGTGCTACCAAGAAGAGGATATCATCTGAGGTAACACCTGCTCCCTCCTCTGTTCCTATAAAATATGTTCCTAGTGATCATGAATTTTCTGGTGATGAGTTTATTCATACTGAAGAGGATAATGCTTTTCCAAAACCTTTTCTTACTTTGGAATTTTATAAGAAGGAAAACATGGAGTTTTGGCTTAACAATTTAAGTAAGAAATTGTTAAAAGAAAAGCATATTGATGATGACCAGTTAGAAAAGGAAGGGATGGTTCAGTTTTAAAGGACATGAATTTCTTTAAGGCAAATAATCATGCCTCAGTTTTTGTTGAGAGTGTGGTGAGAAACTTTTTGCTAACCTACATGCTCATTTGGATAATGAAGGGTCTGAAAATTTTGTGAAAGTCTTTGTGAGGGGGTAAGGTTTATTCATTTACTCCATCCATCATTAACAAAGTTTTAGGCCTCCCAAATTTAGATGACGAGAGCATTAGGGTTAACAGGGATGAAATGGTTAAGTTTCTCACCCACAACAAAATCCAGTCCTAGCCTTTAAAGGAAAAGCTTCATGCTTCTAGGCTTACCTCTTTGTACTCTGTTCTTCACAAAATTTGCTTTTTTAATTGGCTCCCTACTAAAATGAACCTATTGTTACCTTGGAGCATGCTAATATTTTGTACAGATTGGGCAAAAATCATAGTATTAACTTTGGAAGATTAGTGTTCAAACACTTAGCTTCATGGGGTAGAAAGAAAGAAATAAACGTTACCTTTTTCCCCTATCCTTCTTTGATCTTCAAAGATTTAATCTTTCAATTCTTGCCTATTGAAGCCTCTGATATTTTCACCTCTGAACCTGAGTATTATACCATTGATCCTCAACTTAAAAAGGGTAACATGTATACTAAAGACCTTCCATGGAAAAAATCTGATGAAAATATTGGTTCAGCTTCTGTTATTCCTGATACTATCTCACGTGATATCGCAAGTGCTTCTTCCACAGGTGTTACCCCTAATACTTTTGCAGAAACTGATGCTGCAAGTATTCTGTCTAATATGATCAATCTTCTGGGCAACACTTCTCCATCAATCCCAAAGGCTACAGTGCTGAATTTCTTGCACAAACAATCAAGTGCAATTGGAGAACTCGTTGATGGGTGGGTCAAGCTTAAGTAGGCAACTGATACTTTTATTGATGAAATTTCTTCCCAAACAGGGGGAGGATGTGATGCTGCTACAGCTTCTGGAGCTGGTGCTACTATAGGTGCTACCACCAGTGCTGACCTAAGTGATGGTGGAGGTGATAGGGATGGAGATCAGGAGGAGGAAGAAGAAGAAGAGGAGTTTGAAGAAGAAGAAAGTTGAATACCTGAAGGTTGTTGAACCTGAAGGTTGATGTTGCCACTACTGTGTTGGTAGATTTGATTTGGTGTCCTAAACAATTACTTTTTATTTGACGATATGGTTCTCTAAACAATTTACTTTTATTTTGTTTATGTTGGTTGCAAAAACACTTTAGATGGTCTGTTTTTAAAACACTAATCTGTTAGGTAGTTTTTGCTTGGTTGTTATTTTGCTACAATGGTTTATGGTTTTTGTTTTTAACTTAGTTTATTTTGAAAACTTTTTAAGTTTGAAATAAATTAGTTTCTTTTGATAAATCATTGTTTAGATTGGCTCCTTGATTAAGGGGGAGTTAATTTTCGTGGAGATGTTATAGTCTGTTTCTATGCTCTGTTTATCTTGTTATGGACTGATAAATTGCAAGTAAGTAGCACATTAGTGTAAAACGCAGGTGATATCCTGAATGATTTCCCAGATTCCAGATGATATCTTAGATGATTTTCTGTGCTGGAATTTATATAGTTGTACATTTCTTGTTTATTAATTTATGTACTAATGTGCTAATATAATATGTACTCCCTCCGTCCCATGATAATGTAGAGAGTTGACTTTTTTTTGAAATTTGACCATACAACTACGAGAAATTGATATATTATAATTAAATTTTAAAACTTTTAATTGTTAGTGTTGTTAGTAATAAATCAATAACAGCTTTTAAAATTTCATTATAATATATCAATTTCTCGGAGTTGTATAGTCAAATTTCAAAAAAAAAGTCAACTCTCTACATTATCATGAAACGGAGGGAGTATAGTATATGTTGTTGTAAGTACCCAAATCTGGCTCATGCCTTCCGGTTAAGTTTTCCGGCAATTCCGGCAAGTTTTCCGGTAATTCCCCGGACTTTCCTAGAGTTCCGGAACAATTCTGGAACTGTTTCAAATCACCTAAGGGGATGAGAGACTGCTTGGAGCCAAAGAAACACGTTTTTATTTCATGAGGAATTCCCTTCTAGAAGACTGCCACCTTGCATGTTTCTAGAAGGATCCAGATGTGGCTACTTATGTCGTGCGACATAATAGGCCATGAAACCTTCTAGAAACCTGCCACCTTGCATGTTTCTAGAAGGAACTGCATGTGGCTACTTATGTCGTGCGACATAACTAGCCAGGAAAAGTTCTAGAACCATGCCACCTTGCATGTTTCTAGAAGGAAACTGATTATGGCTTGTTATGTCGTGCGACATAACAAGCCCATCTGCGACTCTATAAATAGAGGTCTTCACCCCTCATTTTAGACACACCTCTTCCACCCCTCAGTCCCCCTCTATAGGGAATACGCCCAGAAGCCTCCTCCCTCTTCATATACCCCCAAAATATCCACTAATCCTCCCAAAATCAATCCCACACACACTTCCCACACACACACACACTTCATACACACACCAAGAACCAAGGATTCTCAAGAAACGAAGGCTCAATCCCATCCCCGTAAGTTTGCTATTTTGAAGGCCCCTATATCTAACTTGATATAGAGGGTCGTGGTCTTCAAGGGTAACGATTTTCTACCCATTTCCTTTCCTTATCTTCATTATACATGGAATCTCTATGCTAAATGCTTTAATAATGTGATATTCTGAATAAATTTGCATGCTTTAGCTTCATATTTCATAGATCCACATTTGATTTCATTACATTTCCTATAAAAGCCCCGGTTTGGCTTGGTTTTGCATGAACACTCAAGATGAGTGTGGATCCCTCATATCCACACCCTCTTGAAGTGTTCATTATTGATAAACATGCTCCACTGAGATTTGTTGGTGAAGTAACTCGACCATTTTGGTGCCTTGTTACCTCTGCAAATCTCATTGTAAAGCCTCTGCAAAATGGCTAGTTATATCACGCGACATAGGCGGCCTATGTCACGCGACATAAGTAGCCGGTTTTGAAGCTTCACGGTTTCAAGCTATAATCTGATGTTAACCCCCATAATGCTAATACACGATGTTTAGATAATATCTATGTACATAATATGTCATCTTTTCATTAAAATACCATTCTCATACATAAAGGTGCATCCTTTGCACCTAAATCCCATTTTTCATGCATTAAAATCATTCCTTTTCCATTTAAAATCCTTTTTCACATTAAAGATGCACTCTTTGCACAAAGATCATTTCTTTACGTAAAAAGCATCCATTTGCAATCAAATGCATCATTTTCAAACCAAAAATGCCATCTTTTCACTAAAGTATCATTTTTACATGCATTCCCCCATGTCCCCATTAGCTACCTTGGAACAGACCGGTGTAAAAGTTCTCATCTTTGCATCGTTCCTTCCATTAAAGGTTCACGACTTCTTTAGAAAGGGACAACCTTGAACCCTATATCTCCAATTATCGCTTAAGAAAGAGTATGAAGCCTCTATACGAGCTCGGCCAGTCTTAAAGCGTAGGATTGATGGGCTAAGGATCCTCCTTTTCTAAAGAACCTCATCTTTGACCATAAAGAGAGTCATTCTCTCGATCACGCAAGTCCCGAGGGTCCCGCGGTTAAAATGCGATGATCACAAGTCATAAGATGAGGACGGGATCATAATCCCGAATACATAAAATCCAAGGAATCCCGGCGACAACCAACAAATGGTTTGTACGTCCGGAAGACAACTTGGGACATTCCCCCTTATTTTCAAACACATGCACACAAGAAAGCACGCAAGCAAGCACGATTAATGAAATCTTGGGAGACTTGCTCCGGCAAGGCACTTTGGGTGAGCATGACGTTCTTCCCGAGGGTAACTTAACCTCAGAACCCCAGTAAAACCTTTTTTCAAAGTTTTGAGGTAATCAAAATGGCGTGGCGACTCCGTTTTTCAAATAACTCGGATGTCTTCAAACTCGCGTGAATCCAACACAAAATTTGGGCACACATTCACAGTTTGGCGACTCTGCTGGGGAATATCCCAAAGGAGAAAAGCTTTTATTTTCAAAACAAAAATCGATACTCGGTATATAGGTGGAAACCACTTACCCTTCCTGTACACTCCACGACGTGGGAGTTGGGATAACGGTGGTTTAACAATCCACGTACCGGTATCCCTTTTCGAAAAACAATTTTGAAAAAAAAATAAAGAAAGCTTTTCCCTTTGAGCGGGTTAGACTCCCGTCGCCGATTTCATTAATCGTGCTTGCTTTCTTTACCATGCATTGCATCATTTGCATCTTGGAATGCATGTGCATACTTTGAAACGGGAAATAACCCGAAAAATAGCAAAAGGAGTGGAACACTGGAAAATTGATCCATGCGGTCGTGCGGCTCGATCCTCGTTGGATTCGGCCAGGGCGACCTCGGTGGCAATTCCACCGGGAAAAATCATGGTTAATCTGGCAGTCCTAGCGGCTTGGGGCTACTCGGCTCCATGGCCCAGCTGGGGCTCCCAGAAAATTTACGTGCTTATGTGTTGCATTCTCCCCGTCCCGAAAATCATTCCTTTAAAACACATTATGAAAATCTCTGTTTTAACTCAAAAAAGGAACATTTTTAGGAGACCGCACACTACGCGCACGATATATCTGTACACTTTGCACGCACGTCCTTCAAACCCGAGGGTGGTTCAGTGCCGATCACGGACTGACCTTACGATGCTCCGGGCGCGCACGGAATCATCCCAACCTCCCATGGCGGCCGGTGTCGACCAATGCACGGTCAGGTGTCACACGTTTCAAAAAACCGTGACTTTTGGTTGGTTTTTGGTCTAGTCCGTGTCATATAGCCCGGTTGCGTACCCTCGTAAAGGTCAAACCTTAGTTCATAACGGAAGAAGAACTACGCAAAATTCCGACAAGGAAAAATTGGCGAGATCTCGACTCAGACATTAACTATTGACCTTGACACGCACGGAATGCGTAAGAGTCAAGACCGAGTCTTTGCCAACAAATCAAAAGATCTTTCGCTCAAGCGAAGCTCTGCTAAAATTCCGACAAGGAAAAATTGGCAAGATCTTGACCCGGCATTGACTTCGATTCTAACTCACGCCGGCGTATGCAACGAAGTTCAATGTGACCTTTGTGTCATCCGGCTTTTGCCGCCCGACCTATGCCTATTATATTCTCGGACATTACCGAAAGTCAAAACGTCATTCGCTCAAGCAAAACTACGCAAAACTCCGTTAAGGCGAGAGAAAGGCGAGACTTTCCGTGTATTGCCTTGACCATAATCCGCATCGCTCGTGCGTTGAAAGGTCCTATGACCCGCTAGACCCGTTAGGAGCGTTCTTTACTCTCGGTCGGTGGGATCCGCGTGCCCTATAGGACCCTCGCCAGGCATCCACCACAGGAGGTCGAAATACAGGTGGAATACGAGGGGCTTATAGACGTAGTGACGGAACCCACTGATCCAGGATTTAGAGTAGTTGCGAAAAAGAAGGGCAAACCCCCTTTTCCAACCAAATAAAAATAAATAAAAGACATTGTTTTAAGTAAACTTGAACAATTAATGTAATCATAATTGCATGGTCCTGTCTCTGAAATCCTTAATCGAGACCCCCTCGGTCCGATTTCCTATTTTCCTATTCCGACCTTTCATGGTCAAACCCTAATCGAGACCTCCTCAGTCCGATTTCCGATTTTCCCATCTCAACCTTTCGCGGTCAAATCCCTAATCGAGACCTCCTCGGTCCGATCTTCGATTTTTCATCTCTCCCTCTTTCGCGGTCAAATTCCTAGTCGAGACCTCCTCGGTCCGATCTTCAATTTTCAATCTTGACCTTTCAAGGTCTCATCTTTTCCGATCAATTAGGATTAGGAGAAAATGTGTTTTGAGTAAAAAAACTTAAGCGATAAGCGCATGTTACTTGAGCCTTTAACCTAAACACTTACCTCCAAGTCTAAATCTTACCTACCTTACCTATCCCCGAGCCTAAACCTTGCCTGTCCCTTTCCCGCAGCGAGAAAGAAGTGGGCTAGAATACTGGGTCAGCGGCTTTTCAGAAAACCTTAGGTTCAGACGGTTCATCGGCTCGGAGAGTCGAATGGCGGGTTTGACGAGAAACGGTGAGGGTGCGGGGAATCGGATGGTTAGGAAGGAAGAGTTAGTCCTGGCTTTGGAAAGCGCCCATAAGGTTCATCAAGAACAGCAAGCCATGCTCATTGACGCACTCCGTCGTCATGGAGTTCAAGTCACAGTTGAGTCGAACGGTTCTCTGGTGGTAGTCGAAGGTGAGACTTTGGAAACAGTGATTTCAGTCCCTTCATCCTATGACCAAGACCCCCCTGCCTATAACCAATACCTTCCTCCATCCACATACGATCCCTTGCCAAGGACCACTCCTCCTCGGTCCTTTCCAACATCCCGGCTCATCAGGGCTCCATCGCCCTCGGCTCCTCGAAGCGGATTGGGCTTCACCTCACTTTGTTCCTCGGTTTCGGCAATACACCGCGGTTTACGCTCCGGCTTCGCATAATCAATTTGAGTTATGTGGCTATGTTAGAAGCCCCTACACCCTTTGAGTGCGATCATGAGTTGCCAAAAGAAAATGCTGGATGATTCAAGTCTCATTTGTCACCTACCGGACTTAATGAATTCGGTGATCGGTTTGCTCTTTGTGTTTCCCTCGTAGATAAAAGTCTGTTGCGATTTCCAATAACTCGAGAGTCCCCGTTGACCCCCATGTGGCAATATTGATGGAACAAGTGAAACAAATGCAAGAGAAGTTTGACTTCATGATGAGTATCAATACTCCCTTGACCCCAGGGCGTCGAACCAAGCAAGGAAATGACTCCACCAAACATGACCCAATGCCACGGCACGCAAACGACAACCGTACCCATGTCGGCACCGAGTTCCTCACAAAGGAAAGAGTGTCGTAGCCTCCTTGACCAAATCCAACAATGGAACCAAGCTGGACAATGGAACTCAGTCTTGAGAACAACAATGTCTCCCGAAAACTCCGCAATACGGATATGCCTTTAAGCAAGATTCTGGAAGAAGCTGATAAAAGAAAAGGCGATAAAGCCCTTTGGAGAATTGGAAGCCCGGGAACCCCGGTATTCGGTTGGATGAGTCCAAGCAGCTGTCTTTTCCATCAATACCACAGGCACAACACGATGATTGCACCTATTTGAGGCATGAGATCCAGGAAGTTGATAGAAAATGGGAAGCTCGAGAACCTCCGTGGGCCAAAAACAGAAAGCTATGGTAAGAGGTCGATTCGGGATGTACAAGGTCGAAACGTCGGTCGATGATTTCGGGATGCCCATGAGCAAAGTTTTCGATGATTTGGTGAAACGAGGCCTTCTCGCACCTCTCGAGAATTATAAGCCAAGAAACCCCGTAGAGTTGACGGGACCAAGTTACGCGAGTACCACAAGCATTTTGGGCATGTGACGGACAAGTGTGTGGATGCGAAGAAAGAAATTCGAGTGGGCGATCTACGAAGGAAAGCTCAAGTTACTGGCCGGTCCAACCGCGAAGAGTAGCTAGACTAGGGTCTACCTATCCTTAAGTATAAAAAAAAAAAAGAAAATAGTCTCTCAGTCAACTTTCGTAGGTCCTAGTATTTTTTCCTTTCAATCAAGTCCTCTACGGACATTGTAATCAATCTTTAATTTTCTATAAAAGAGTCTTCTTCTTTTCTTGCTAGACTTAAGACATTATTTGCACACCTACATTACATTTAATGAAATGGTTTTATTTTATATGATCACTTGCATTGCTCAACAAATAATCTCTCGAAATAATTAACGTTGATTAATCAGTGATTGTGAGAAAGTCAACTAATGCCATCAAGCCATACACTTTCCTTACCCCACAAAATGCCTTCATTAAGCCATACACTTTCCCGAGCCATGTCCTCACCATCACCTTGACCAAGTCAGCGACGGCGGCATCATCGAGGACAACAAAAGGCCACTCGGCTTGAAAGGTTGACCCCGTGTCGACAACAACCTAGGAGCTTGCTTAGACCTCGAGGGTATCAAAAAAAAAAAAAAAGTTCAAGCGGGGGATCGCCTTGGCCCTCGTGTGCTTTTAAAAAAAAAAAAAAAAAAAAAAAAAAAAATCTTAGTGCAAAAAGAGAAATGCCCAGCTAGGCAGAAAATCCCAAAAAAAGGGCGGTCTAAGCAAAAAACGGGTTGCACATAAAAATAAAAGAAAATAAAATGAGGCGAGGACCCGGCGCCAAAAGCTTGACGGACGAGGCAAAATCAAAGCTTAGAGAATGAAAGTTGTCGATAACAATGGGGCGGTCGAAGCAAAGAGAAGCATTTAGGCACGTGCAAATCCTTTCTCCCCCAATGAAAGAGGAAGCAATCCGAAGCAGTCGTCCAAGAATGACTTGGTCAAGGAATCATCCCGAGGCCCATGCCTCATCATCCAATCTTCTCATCCGAGCCTTTTCACTAAAGGAACCACAAATCCCATTTCCCAAAGCCCAAACACAGTCCGGCCAAGGCCGAACTACGGCGACCTGAGCTCCTCACAATGAGGGAAACGTAGGCAACCAAAAATGGTCCGGTCATAAACATATTCAAATTCCGAAAATTCGGTCTCATCAAATGACCTCTCCCATAGAGCACGGTCAAAACCCGAGAAAACCGGTCTCATCAATGACCTCCCTATACACAAACCTTTCTTTCACACCGGCCAATCTTGATCCGCGGCATTGGTTGACTTTCTCCTCATGACTAATAAGAATGTTTTTCATATCGAGATTAGTGGTTGAATAACCGAACATCAATAAAGGGTTTTAAGCAATCTTGTGATCATTGTAAATAAAACAAGTTTTCGAGATGTCTTGACAAGTCTTCTCTTTCTACATCTTAGGAAAAATAGTGCTAAACAACGATTTTCTATCGTCGGCGGGCTTCCATACACTTTTACAAACCCTTCTACGCTTATACTCTCTCAAGAGTCAAACCCAAGCGAGTTTTGTGCCTACATTGAATAAGGCCGTCAAAATAACACAAAAATCGGGATCTATTCCCACTTTTCGAAAAAATATGCCCCTGCATGTATAAATTTCTGAAATTCTCTTCGTCCACATCTTCTTAAGGTTGGTGATTGACTAAATAAAATAAAAAAAAAAAAAGAAAAAAGGATAGGTTTTCCCTCTTCTGCTACAATTCGCATTAGAGCTGCCTCGAAACTCTCAAGGTTGGGACTTTGTCAAAGCGTTCCTTTAAGCTGGGGCTTCTTTAGCCATTTTTGGGGTTCGCATCGGGTTCTTCACTAGGTCCCAAGATAAGTTCGATTTTGGTCGAGATCAACCTCGGGATCACTTTCGCATGTATCAATCATATTGGGATTTTTGCTAGGTCACGAGGTAGGGCTTCGCCAAGTCCACTTCGCCTACTCGGTTCATTCAGCCGGGGCTTTGCCAAATGAAAGGATCTTTCCTTGCTTTAGTAAGACATGGGGCTTTGCGAGAAAGTTTTCCTCGGGCCAGGGCTCAGATAAGTCACATCCGTCCCTAGAAGAGAAGTTTGGTCACTTGAGCATACGCTTTGGTTGTAAAAGCACATCGGCATCGGCTTCAAATGCCGGAGTGTGAGAAAGGAACATTCATCGAGACTCGAGGTTTAAACCCGAGTCTCGGCCCAAGAGGGAATTCCGGTCCACGTTGACAACATCTCGGCAACAACAATGGTTCGATCCGCGCCCAGGGATACTGACCCCACTTGTTTGAAACCCGTCTTAAACAATTCCCAAATACATTCCATATGTATATCCGGACCAGTCCTACCATGTTTCCAAGAGAAAAATCATCCCTAGGCTCAAGTAACGTGCCAATTGCTAATGATAATGTTTTCTCCCAAAAGCGCCTTCGTTACTTCCGTTATAACGAGATAACACCGGGCGACGAGTTTCTTAATTGTCAAAACGTCGAAAATCCTAGACATCGTTCCTAGCTTGTCTAGGTAAAGCTTGAACTACGATCAAGGCTTGATTCCTCAGGGATACGTAGGTAGCCTTTCGTAAAGGTTCGGCCATCCAGACCACGTTGGTCATCTTTTCCTTTCTCCATTCTTCAATAAAAGTCAATTTTATCGACCGCTTTGGTCACCCCTTTTGATTTGGAACATTCCTATGAAGGATCAGTTGTTTGACCTCCTAGGTCACCCCGTTTCCATCCTTATAGGGAGGGACTAATATCTCTTTGCCATTGTCCCAAGGAGGCCAGGTAGGTGACCTCTTTTGGTCACCCAATTCCAACCTATGTCTGCAATTCCATTCCGGTTCAAAGGCAATGAAAAGCACGGTTCGGGCTTACTATGTCGCGCGACATAACAAGCCATGTCGTGCGACATAACAAGCCACATCGGACATCGGACATCGGCGGCATCTGTTTTCCCGGGGCAATCCCCGACATGTCAAAAGGCAAATACCATTCATACACTTCTCAAATGCATAGGGAAAGGGTCCTTTACCCCATGTACACCCATTGCATTCATATTCAAGCCAAAAATCCATTCAAATCATTCATATTCAAGCCAAATACCATACCATTGTTATTTCATAAGTGCGTACAACAAAAGGCTAACAATGTACGTACAAAATGAAATAAGCCAAGTCCAAAAGATGTGCATAGCAAAAATAAATGACATGTTTTCCCTAAAAGGGTACAATAACCAAAAAGCTATAAATGTCTAAAGGGGAAGGGGGCTACTCTGAATCCTCTCCATCACCCTCTTCATCATCCTCTCCCTCATCTTCATCCTCGTCGTCATCCTCAGCCTCCTCTGGCTCATCATCAGGGTCGTCCGAAGGTGCCTCGTAGGCTATGGTCCCCGTGCGATAGTAGTCGTCGAGCTCGGTGATAACAGTAGAGTCAAGTTCGTAGTCCGTAGCCGTCTCAGCTCCCCCATCCTCATCATCATCATCGTCAATCTCAATGGGTCTGTAAAGAGGCACATTTGCAGTCTTTGTCCGAGGCGTCTGTGACGACCCCAACCCTAGGCACTCATTTTTAAATATTTAATTATATGCTTTTAATATTCATGCTAGCTTTATGTGTTCAATTATGTCTTTAGATTCTTAAATTAAGAATAAATTGGGTGAAAAGTAAATTTAGGATCTTTTAAGAATTTATTGGACATTAAATAAAGAAACTTGAAGAAATAATAAAAATGGAAAAATGATAAATAATGTAGGGAGATTAAATGAGTAGGATGAATTAATGGGATAAAGATTTAAATTAATTAAAATGGGTGGGTGAAAGCCTTGGCTAATTTCCCATGGGGGGCCAATTTGTAGAAGTCCTTCCTCCCTTGCCATGTGTCACCTCCCCTTACCTCCTCTTACTCCCTTCCCCTCCCTTCTCCTTCATTCATCCCATTCATCCTAGAAAAAGCATAGAGAAAACCTCCATTGAAGTCCCCTTTGCCCAAGCTTTGAAGTCAAGCATTTCTTCACCAAAAATCAAGTCTAAGGGCACCATTGAAGTTGGATGACCTAGAGGAAGCCATCTAGCTAGAAAGATCAACATTTCCTTGTAAAATCCAAGTGAGTTATTATGATTCCCTTCTCCTATGTGTTCATGAGTTCTTTGATTATTGTTCTTGGCTTAATGATGTTGATTTTTTTGCTTGGAAACCTAAATGGGAGTTGATTGATTTGAAAATGAACATTTTTGAAGTTAGGGTTCAAGGAAGATCATTAGAAGGGTTTGAAATGGGTGGAATGGGTAGAGATAAATGATCTAGGGTTACTTGGGTTTGGGTTTATATGTTTTGAATGGGACTTGGTAAGATGAAGGTGTTCTTGGGTGTTCTTGATCAAGCCATGGTAGAGGGAAAGAAGAACTAGGTTGAAAAGGGTTAAAAATCTGCAAAAAATTTGGAGGAGACTTGGGCGGTCGCCCAGTGGGCTTGGGCGGTCGCCCAGCTGGCGGAGAGGTCTAAATTCCCTTGAAGTCCACTTGGGCGGTCGCCCGAGTGGTTAAGCGATCGCCCAGTGGCGAGAAACCATAAATTCTCTTGAGGTCCACTTGGGCGGTCGCCCAAGTGTAAGGGCGGTCGCCCAAGACCCTGAACCAAGTTTTGAGTTGTTCAAACCTAATCAAACTCGAACCAAAATGGAATCTCTTTAACCTAGATTAAAGTAGAATACTTTGGCTACACATTGACATCCTAAGTGATCAAAATGGAATTGGGGAAGTACTTTAAATGTTGCTTGGAAAGCGCTAGTTAACCTAGTTTGGTAACTTAGCAGAAATGATTCTAACTTGGTAAATTGAACTTGGATCTTCATAGAGGCCTTGTATTATTGTATAAAGACCTTGTAGGATGGATTGATGGTATTTCCTTGCCTTACTTTGAGTTCATAAACATTGGTTATATAATGCATAGTGTGTTGATTTATTGTTGCACTATGATATTGGTTGGACATGAGTATAGTTACCATGTTGATATATTGTTATCCCTTTTTGTGGATTGTATTCAAGTATCTATTATATGCTTGATAATGTTGAATACTTGTTATAGTATTTCTGTCGTTATGATATTGTTGTAGGATTCCCTACTTTGGAATTCCTAAAGCATACATGTTGATACAAAGATTTATAGCCGTTGTGCTAATATGTTGAATACTTGATATAGTATTGCTATCTTCATGATATCTTTGTTGTGGTATGTATCCCTACTTTGGATCATACAATGTTTGGTTAAGCAAGTATGTTATTCTTGTGCTTAGTTATGTAAATCCAGCTGGTATTGATTTATTTGTTTGTTGGACAATGTATGGGATTATAATGGCATCGAGCCAAGTTCATTATAATTCATACATTGGTAACCCAATTGTCCCCCTTGTGTGGGATTTGTGGGCTAGCATCTCCTTTTGAGGTAGATGGTCTAGTTTCACCGGGGATATGACTGTGTCGGAATCCCTATGGTGCTGTTATTGTTCATGGTTAGGAACCGCTTCTTCAGCTATTCTTCTTTGCTCGGTTGTGTATATCCTTTTGGAGATGAAACCTTGGCTCGGTATCCTTCTAAGTGTTACTTTATCGTACTTATGTGTTGTGATATATTCATGCTGAGATGGTCGTTGTTTCCAACCGGTATGGGACGGTTGGCGGCAGGGAGCCTCTCGGGTTATGTGGATATGTCTTTTGATGTGTTGCATCTTATATGGCATATTGCTGCATTCATAATAGCTCATTGAGATTTATTCTCACCCCTCTCCCTTTACTGTTTTAGATTCCGAGACAGGTGGACCGACCAAGTAAGGGCGGAAAGGAGTTTAGAAGTGGTATTTTGGGAATTGTCGGGTTATGTTAGGTTGGCGTAGAAATTGTGTATTGATATAATTCTTTTAAAGGGTTTGTATTTATAAACTCTAATCTTATTTTATATTCGACGTCTTTTTGTAAATCATTTATTACTTTCGGAGTTGGTCAACTCTTCCCCCCAGTGTAGAAAGGAGTAGAGTTATTTTGAAATGGGTATGTAAATGGTGTAGCGTTTGAAAGTTAAATCAAAGTTTTTTTTAAAGTTTAGGATATTTGGGTTAGTTTGAGGACGCTCCAACTCGGGACACGTGTAGGTTCCGGGTCGGGGTCCTCACAGCGTCGGTCCTCTAGTGCTCCCGCTGGTGCCCACGTCATCAGAGCGGCTCTTCTTCCTTCTCGGTTGGCCAGGTGGAGAGATATCAATCGAACCCTGTGACCGGCACTGATTCTTCCGAAACTTCATGCCTTTACGGAGCTTGCCAATCATGCCCGCGCGCCGGTATATGCCACTGGTCAAGTGCCCGTAAGCTGAGTGACACATTACAAGCGAGACATAATAAGTGTCGAATACGGTTCTTGATAACGAAAGAGATGCAATCAATCCAAAGACGTAAGAAACGTGCCCCACGGATCCGGAACCTCGCGGGAGCACCGGATGAGGATGAGTCGCGACATATCAATGTGAGCTCGCCTCATGCGACCGCCACCCTGATAATCAATGAAAGTCGGGGGCAAAGGAGGTCTAGCCACGTAGCCGGTCGAAGGCCCCGCGCTATGGGCGCCATAACTTGACCACAGTGCGTGGGACCGAAGATGCTGGCCACGTACAAAGTATAGTCCCTCCTCCGTGTGTAGAGATGTCTTTGCCGTACCTACAATCGAGCATCTACATTCGCCGGCGGCGAGCGGCCACATCCTAGCCGGAGGATCATCGGGGATCCGAGCGTGCCTATTCGGCCCATGCTGTCTATACACTCTCTCTCCTAGATACAAGGCATCTCGGACAAGCCCGCTAGCGGCTTGCGACACTCTGTCAAGTGCGCGGCATGATCCAAATCCAGTGTCATCGTAACGGCAGCCGGTCCAGGGGAACAAGCTCGGCCTGTGGAATCCCTCTCGGGCATGTCGGCGTATCATGATACGAGGCCGTGATCTGCACCTCGAACCTCCGGTGTCGGGTTTGTTTCTGGCATTCTTTGTCCACCGACGAAGAGCGGGAAAAGTGGTGGCGAAACTCATCCTGTATCTGCCACTCATAACGGCCAAAGTACTCGAAGGCCCAAGCACGAAAAGGAGAAGAAGAAGTCAAAACGGGGAAAGCAAGGGATATAATGAAATGCGCGAAAAGAAAAAAAGATCGAGGTGAGAGAATACCTCGAAAGCCGGATGAAAGCGGTGAAGTACTTCGCCTTCCCTCGGCGACGTCATCTAGGGCCAAATACATCTCGGCTAAGCCTGCCTCCCCCGGGACGAGATTCAGACGGTATCCCGGGCTCTCGGTAGCTCCAACAGTGAAACGAGGCGGTAGATGCGCTGTTAATGAACGGCATGTCGGAAAAGCCCACCCATACAAAAGCTCTAGCCAATCTCTCGGCTCTCGGCCGGCTCTCAACGGGATCATCTACCACGGTGTAGTCCCTGCTCACGCCCTCAATCGGGCCATGTAGCACCCCAACTCATATCCATTCCCTTCTTGATCCGGGGAACGAAGCCAAGTAAGCCCATAAAATCGGCATCGGCAATCGGTGAGGCTCAACTCCTGTGCAGGCTCCTCTATGTAGAGCGGCTCATCCGTAAAGGGCGATCTGTGATGACCGCAAAGTCCGGCGGAGTGGCTGTCGTCTCACCCCAGAAGTGAAATGAGTGAGTGGTCTCCCACGTAACTCTCTGAATGCCCTCACCGGATCCACGCTCCTCCGAGTGCCCCAGATGGCCTTCGCCATCTCAAAATTGCCCTAGCCCGGCGGCGTAAATCATGCCCTTAGGCGAGTCCACTGCTCCTGGCTGCAGGCAAGCTATCCCATAGCTTTGCCAATCACCTCGAGGAGCCACGGGTGCGCAATCCACTGCAAGAAAACATGGCACAAGTATTAATATTTCGCGCTATTTCGAAAATCATCTCAAGCAAAAATGGGTCAAAACGGATCAATGAATGGCATGCATTACACCTCCCGGATCAATCTATGATTTCATGCCGAGTTCATGATTTAATTCATAAGCCCGGTCGAAGGCATTCGGTTCAAATCAATTTCGCCCAAATTGAAAGAAATTTTCAAGAAACCACTAGGTTTCTTACCTCTTCCTTCTTCCGAACATCCGAAGTATGCTCATCGAGCTGTGGGTAGAAATCTCCTCTTGGTGCTTCCGGAAGAAACGGCCGTTGATTCCTTTGCACCCCCTTTCTTCGAGTAGCTAAGTTGGCATGTTGAGAAGCCCTCTTGGTCGGATAGAGCCTAGGAGGCATTCTTCAATTGAATCGGGCGAGAAGTGTTGGATTTCTCTCGATTTCCTTCGAATCTCCCTCTCGATGTTCGCCCTCTCTCTTCTCACTGTCGCCTCCCTCTCAATTTCAAGTCCAATTGAATTTCAAATGGCGGCGTGCGTGTTTTAATGATTACGTCCGCGGGGCTGTTATGTCGTGCGACATACTAAGCCCCTGTGGCTGATTTTTACAATTTTGCCCCCGAAGGCTCCATTTTACAATTTTGTCCCCCCGTAGGCCTCTTTTACCCTTTTATTGCCCCTGGCATTTCCAATCATTTTCAATTAAATTTTCCCTCCAGTGCCCCGAGGCTTATTTTACAAATTTACCCCTGTGGCATTTTATTTGCCTTTGGCATTTTTAATTCACTTCTTTTACAAAAAATTATCAGGATACGTCCTACTTTCTTTACAAAAATCATCGAGTCCTTCTTACTTCTTTAGTCTCTGTTATTTCCGTCATAAAGAAATAATGTCATCTAGCTTTAGCTACCCATATCTCTGATTCGAAAGAGATTGAGACGTATGCTCAAGTTTTTCAAACTTTGGCAACCCATATCTCTGATTCGAAAGAGATTGAGACGTATGCTCAAGTCATTGGCAACCCATATCTCTGATTCGAAAGAGATTGAGACGTATGCTCAAGCTCTGGCAACCCATATCTCTGATTCGAAAGAGATTGAGACGTATGCTCAAGTCATTGGCAACCCATATCTCTGATTCGAAAGAGATTGAGACGTATGCTTAAATCATTCAAGTCATTGGCAACCCATATCTCTGATTCGAAAGAGATTGAGACGTATGCTCAAGTCATTGGCAACCCATATCTCTGATTCGAAAGAGATTGAGACGTATGCTTAAATCATTCTAGCTCTGGCAACCCATATCTCTGATTCGAGAGAGATTGAGACGTATGCTCAAGTTCACCAAACTCTAGCTACCTCTATCCACTAGATAGTGATGTCGGCTCTAGTTTCCTCGGGTGACGACCTCCATTAATTGTCAAAATCTCAAGAATCCTAGACATCGTTCCTAACTATCTAGTGATGCTTGAACTACGATCAAGGCTTGATTCCTCCGGGATACGTAGGTAGCCTTTTATAAAAGGTCCAGCCATTCGACCACTTTGGTCACCCTGTTTCTTTGTCACCCCTTAGTGATAAAGCAGCCCCTCATAGAAGTTCAGATATCCGACCACCTTGGTCACTCCTAGCATATCCCCGGTAGGATCGGTGCTTGACCTCCTAGGTCATTTCTCTTCTTTTCCCCGTGCAAAGACCAGGTTTCTCTTCTTCCTTCCCCGGCGGATCCTAATTCCGAACTACGGCTGGCTTGATTCATCCGGATACGTAGGTAGCCTTCCGAGGTTCGGCCACTCGACCAACTTGGTCACCCAATCCGTCTCGGCATTCGCCGGATTGGATCCTTTTCTATCGACAACCCCACTCGCCCTGCAAGTGACGTTGCCGAGGGCTTGTAAGTACCCAAATCGGCTCATGCCTTCCGGTTAAGTTTTTCCTAAGCAATTCCGGCAAGTTTTCCGGTAATTCCCGGACTTTCCTAGAGTTCCTGGAACAATTGAGGCTGTTTCAAATCACCTAAGGGGATAAGAGGCGCTTGGAGCCAAATAAACACGTTTTTATTTCATGAGGAATTCCCTTCTAGAAGGCGCCACCTTGCATGTTTCTAGAAGGATCCAGATGTGGCTACTTATGTCGTGCGACATAATAGGCCATGAAACCTTCTAGAAACCTGCCACCTTGCATGTTTCTAGAAGGAACTGCATGTGGCTACTTATGTCGTGCGACATAACTAGCCAGGAAAAGTTCTAGAACCATGCCACCTTGCATGTTTCTAGAAGGAAAGCAGTTATGGCTTGTTATGTCGTGCGACATAACAAGCCCATGCAGGCAGCCTATAAATAGAGGCCTTCACCCCTCATTTTAGACACACCTCTTCCACCCCTCAGTCCCCCTCTATAGGGAATACGCCCAGAAGCCTCCTCCCTCTTTATATACCCCCAAAATATCCACTAATCCTCCCAAAATCAATCCCACACACACTTCCCACACACACACTTCATACACACACCAAGAACCAAGGATTCTCAAGAAACGAAGGCTCAATCCCATCCCCAGAAGCTGCTATTTTGAAGGCCCCTATATCTAACTTGATATAGAGGGTCGTGGTCTTCAAGGGTAACGATTTTCTACCCATTTCCTTTCCTTATCTTCATTATACATGGAATCTCTATGCTAAATGCTTTAATAATGTGATATTCTGAATAAAGTTGCATGCTTTAGCTTCATATTTCATAGATCCACATTTGATTTCATTACATTTCCTATAAAAGCCCCGGTTTGGCTTGGTTTTGCATGAACACTCAAGATGAGTGTGGATCCCTCATATCCACACCCTCTTGAAGTGTTCATTATTGTTAAACATGCTCCCTGAGATTTGTTGGTGAAGTAACTCGACCATTTTGGTGCCTTGTTACCTCTGCAAACCTCAGCTGTAAAGCCTCTGCAAAATGGCTAGTTATATCACGCGACATAGGCAGCCTAGGTCACGCGACATAAGTAGCCAGTTTTCAGAAGCTTCACGCTTCAAGCCGTAATCTCGATGTTAACCCCCATAATGCTAATACCTGATGTTTAGATAATATCTATGTATATAATATGTCATCTTTTCATTAAAATACCATTCTCATACATAAAGGTGCATCCTTTGCACCTAAATCCCATTTTTCATGCATTAAAATCATTCCTTTTCCATTTAAAATCCTTTTTCACATTAAAGATGCACTCTTTGCACAAAGATCATTTCTTTACATAAAAAAGCATCCATTTGCAATCAAATGCATCATTTTCAAACCAAAAATGCCATCTTTTCACTAAAGTATCATTTTTACATGCATTCCCCCATGTCCCCATTAGCAACCTTGGAACGGACCGGTGTAAAAGTTCTCATCTTTGCATCGTTCCTTCCATTAAAGGTTCACAACTTCTTTAGAAAGGGACAACCTTGAACCCTATATCTCCAATTATCGCTTAAGAAAGAGTATGAAGCCTCTATACGAGCTCGACCGTCTTAAAGCGTAGGATTGATGGGCTAAGGATCCTCCTTTTCTAAAGAACCTCATCTTTGACCATAAAGAGAGTCATTCTCTCGATCACGCAAGTCCCGAGGGTCCCGAGGTTAAAATGCGATGATCACAAGTCATAAGATGAGGACGGGATCATAATCCCGAATACATAAAATCCAAGGAATCCCGAGCGACAACCAACAAATGGTTTGTACGTCCGGAAGACAACTTGGGACATTCCCCCCCTTATTTTCAAACACATGCACACAAGAAAGCACGCAAGCAAGCACGATTACTGAAATCTTGGGAGACTTGCTCCGGCAAGGCACTTTGGGTGAACGCCAAACGTTCTTCCCAAGGGGTAACTTAACCTCCGAACCCAAGTAAAACCTTTTTTTCAAAGTTTTGAGGTAATCAAAATGGCGTGGCGACTCCGTTTTTCAAATAACTCGGATGTCTTCAAACTCGCGTGAATCCAACACAAAATTTGGGCACCACATTCACAGTTGTATGTCCATATTTCAGGTTGCAATATGATTGGAGAATGAGCTAGAAACATGGAGGAATTTGGAAAAGAAAGATTTATACATAAATAACATTTTATGCATAAACCGTTCCAAGAGCTTCTTTGTGTCAACAACATTAAAAACGTGGGAAGACTTATTCAAAGG
Organism: Adenophora triphylla var. japonica; assembly: GCA_022495995.1. Taxonomy (NCBI): domain Eukaryota; kingdom Viridiplantae; phylum Streptophyta; class Magnoliopsida; order Asterales; family Campanulaceae; genus Adenophora; species Adenophora triphylla. Next base: position 196,208 of record JAFEMH010004593.1, read on the forward strand.
AGTTGTTGCTGATTCAAAGAGAGTACAACATGGAGAAATCTTGGGAGTACAAGGCGTTGAAGCATGGACTTGGAGCTCAACCACACGGTTGCTATTTTTGAGGAAAGTGGGCGCTTGAATTGAGGAACACACCAACCACTTTTCCACTCTCCCTCAATGTCCTAGACAGCCCCAAGGCTGATTATTTGAGTAGCCTTCAAGTAATTGAAGACTATAAATATGCTTGAAAGGATTCACTTGAAGATGTGCCAATTTTATACACCTTCGAAGCATAGAGAGATAGAGTTCATTGTTTGGTTTTTTTCATCCATCCTCCCTTGTAATTTCGCACTTAATTACATTGGTATCAAGTTGTGTGTTGGCTAGGATTGAATTCCGTTCTTTATCTCTTGTTCCATAGAGCTTACCTTGTATTAGTCTGAGGGAACAAATTTCGGCTTTGTGTAATTCTTTTTATAAAGTGATAAAGTCTTGTCTAAGAGGCATCCTCAAGTTATATTATTTATATAACTTGAGAAAAACAATTTTGGTGTTATTATTCCGCTGCAATCTCTTTTACAAAATTATTTTATTTTGGAAGTGTGTGTGTGTGCTATCCCAAGTGCTATCGTTAGTCCGATTATCACCTTGGATATCACTTGTGATTCGGGCCGTGACAATTTCAAGTTATCCCCACTTCCTGTCAAGGATTGTGTGACGAAGATCAACCCCGGATGATCTGAGGGATGCATATAGTATGGAGATTTGGTATCAAACGCTATATTTTGTGTGTTAGCGACTGATACCGAATTCTCATTGGAATTGTTAGGAGTAGCGTTTGCCATTGAAGGTGATTGGAGAAGGATATTAGAATGAATGCTCTGATACCATAAAATGACAACTTAATATTCAATTTTGTAATTGTTTACATAACATAAGGGAAACATATATACAGTGCCTAACCAATCAAGTGCCTAACCAATCAAGATCCTAAAATCAAGTAAATTTCCTACAATTATGCTATAATTTATGGAAACTATATAATTACAATTATTCTACCAAAATGTGAGTGATTGCTGTGATTCTAGAATATTTTTTATTCTAGAATATTCCTTTACTGTTCTAAAATGAATAATTATTTTGAGTTTATATATTTATTCAGAGACAAAGCCTTTTTCTATGATTTTTTTAAAAGACTATTCATTTTATAATAAAAATGGTCATTAAATTTTCGATAGACTATAATTTGTTGTTGGATAACATTGAGTGATATCAATCAATATGAATTTTCTTTTTTTCCTTTATTTATGATTATTTAGATTTAATATATATGGAGTAATATGTTAATCAAACTTGATATGATTGTATTAAGTAACTTGGGTCTATCTAAACTCTTAATTGGAATAAAACCATTGCAATAACTATTTGTACCCTAACGTCTAGTGCTCTATTATCAAAATGTGATCATGAAAATTGAAAGGGGTGTTTATTTTTTTATTGAATAGACAACAATATTATTGTTATACTGTAGAAAATATTTCGATTGATGAAAATTTTACTTTTCTCGCCTTTAGTAACCCGTTGATCTTATTAGACGAGATTGTATAAATTATTAACCGAGATGTGCTGAGTACTTTATCAGCAATATGAACAGATCTCTTCCTATTGGTATTTTAGGTTCATGTATAGATAGTGGCTGTACATATTCCATGTACTAGTGTATCTGTGTAGTGTATATATATGTGTTCTTTCTATGGAATGAAATCACAGTGGAAAATTTCTCCAAACCCATTCTCTTTCTTGTTGTCTTCTCTAACATGGTATCGGCCCTAAATATTGATCCAAAGCTTGAGACATACCTTTCCGGTCACCTTCGCTACTCTGCAATGACATCTTCCAACTCAGAAGCGGTTCTTCTTTTTCTATGACCCAACAAACTTTTCTTCCAATCCCCTACCCATCTTCTACAACTGTTGGTCAGGAAGCCAAAACAGGAACCGAGGCAATGGGCAGCCTCGTCAACATAATGGGCGTGGTATCTTACCCGGACCTGATATTACCTGCCAGTTATGCTTTACTCCGGGTCACGGAGCACGTACGTGCAACAGTTACAATGCCTATTTGGCACATTCGGAGCCAGCTATTCTTGACTCCGGAGCTACCAATCACATGACTTCGGACCCGTCCTCCTTCTCCGAGTCTTACCCATATACAGGTGAAAATGCAGTTACTGTTGGTAATGGTTCAAAACTTAAGATTGCTAGCATTGGTAGTTCTTGTATTACTGCTAATAATCGTTCCTTTCATCTCCGAAATATTTTATATGTCCCTAATATTCATAAGCCGTTATTATCTATTCGCCAATTTTCTAAAGATAATAATTGCTATTTTGAACTTGACTCTTCCGGTTTTCGGGTCAAGGACAATCGGACGCAGGAGATTCTTCTTTCTGGCAGTAACTCAGGTGGTCTTTACAAGTTTTCTTTCAATTCCGAGTCGTCAAGTAACCCAGTTGCTCTCCTTGGAGAAAGATCAAGTTCAGCAACCTGGCATGACCGTTTGGGTCACCCATCTATCCCCGTCCTTAGAATATTAAGTCAAAAATTTAGTCTACCTTTGACTAATAAGATTAGCAATAAAGATTGCTGTCACTGGTGCCCTTTAGGCAAGTCTAGCAAGTTGTCTTTTTCTACTCGAACATTTAATGCATTGAATCCTCTTGATATGCTACATTTAGATGTTTGGGGTCCTTCCCCCGTTGCTTCTATGACTGTTTTCCGTTATTATTTCTCTATTATTGATGATTTTTCTCGTTTTGTGTGGTTATTTCCTATGACACATAAATCCAATGTCACCGAGATATTTAGTTCCTTTAAAACTCAAATTAAGAATCAGTTATCTCGTCGTATCCATGCAATACACACAGTTAAAACTGTTCAAACCGATGGGGGTGGAGAATTCACTAGTAGGGCTTTCAAATCTTTTCTTCGCACGGTTGGAATCAAACATCAACTCACTTGTGCTTATACACCACAACAAAATGGGGTAGTCGAACGCAAACATCGTCATATTGTCGAAATGGGTCTATGTCTTATGTCTAAAGCCAAAGTTCCTTACAAATTTTGGTTAGAGGCATTTAATACTGCTGTCTATCTCATCAATCGTCTTTCGATGCGTCTACACAATTTTATTTCTCCATATCAAAAATTGTGGAAACGTATCCCTGATTATCGCTTTCTTAAAATCTTCGGATGTTCTTGCTTTCCCTACATTGTTCCTACCAATGCTCATAAGTTAATGCCAAAATCAACACATTGCATTTTTCTTGGCTATGATAATTCTCGTAAAGGATACCTGCATGGATCTTTCTAATGGCAAGCTTTATATTTCTAGACATGTGGTATTTGATGAAACTTCTTTTCCTTGGGACAAAAATAGTTTGCAAACGAGGTTCTCATATCATTGCTCGACCATCTCTTTCGTATTCAACAAACTATGTGCCCTCATTCGTCTCTCGGTCAAATCATGGTTCCAGTCACTCCATTCGGGCAAGCTCAAGTCTCACATGGCCCCACCGTTACTCTGTGTATTCGTACTCCACATGCCTCACCATCCGGGCAAAATCTTACCAGTCCCATTCAAGAACATCAGAACAGGCCACAGTTTCGACATTCTCCAGTGCCCCTGCATTTTGGTGATGTTTCTCATGCAACCTCACTGCATTCTCCTACTCCTGGAATAGACCCTGAGGACTCTTTTGTTGCATCTACCACTCACCGCAGCTTTATCCTGTACGCATTCTTCCTCACAGCTTACCTTCATCCGCATCCTCCACTCCTCCTCTCCGCATCGAGGTATGTGCCGACTTATATGATGCTACCTCTCCGATTTCTATTGAGTATAGCCTTCTTGATAAAAATGATGATCCGTTTCATGAGCCACGAACATTCAAACAAGCATCTCAATATCCTCATTGGCAAACGGCCATGAACGAGGAGATTACGGCTTTACACAAAACAAGACTTGGTCCCTTGCTCCGTGTCAACACAATATGAATGTCGTTGGGTGTAGGTGGATCTTCAAAGTCAAAAGGAAAGCGGACGGGTCACTTGATCGACATAAGGCTCGCTTAGTTGCTCAAGGATTTACGCAACAAGCCGGTCTAGATTATGATGAGACATTTAGCCCCGTGGTTAAACCATCTACCATTCGCACCGTTCTCTCGCTTGCTCACTCTAAGGGTTGGGACATTAAGCAACTCGATGTGCGTAATGCGTTTCTCAATGGTTTGTTAAATGAAGAGGTGTACATGAAACAACCTATGGGTTTTGTTCATCCTACGCACCGACGCATGTGTGCAGCTCCATAAGGCACGGTATGGCTTAAAAACATCAAACCCTCGAGCTTGGTTTCAACGGCTTCATGAATTCCTCCTTCGGTTTGGGTTCTTCAACATCGATTCATCTTTGTTTATTCGTCATTCTCCTGAAGATACTATCATGTTATTCTTGTTTATGTGGACGATATCATCATCACGGGCTCTTCCCCTCTCGCCATGTCCACCATTATCGATGAGATTTGTCACACTTTTGATCGGCGTTTGGGTGACTTAAGTTTTTCTTGGGCCTTGAAGCTTCTCGAACTCGAGACACCGCGCCTTAGTCAATCTCGATATGCTCGGGATCTACTTGCACGATTCAATATGACAAAGAGTGCAAACCTTCTTCGACTCCTACGGTTCCTCACTCACGTCTCTTCTCTTGATGGTGACGTAATCCCGGATCCCACCATATATCGCAGCCTAGTGGGTGGACTTCGCATCTTACTTTGACCAACCGGACATTGCCTTTTCGGTTAATCGGGTGTGTCGGTTTATGCACCAACCTCGTGCGAGTCACTTGGTTGCCGCTAAAAGGATTCTTCGATTTATCAATGGCACGCTTTGATCTTGACATTTCATCGCTCCTCGAGTTTTGCCATACGAGCATACTCCGATGCTGATTGGCAGCGATCCAGACGATCGAAGGTCCACAACAGGCGCTTGCATCTTCATTGGACCAAATATCATTTCCTGGACGGCAAAGAAACAATCTACCGTTTCCCGGTCTAGTAGTGAAGCTGAGTATCGAGCTTTGGCTATCACCACTGCAGAGCTCCGTTGGTTCTCCTATTTATTCCGTGAACTAAGGATACCCTTCTCTCCGCCTTCGTTGTTCTGTGATAATCTTTCGGCTCTTCATATGGCCCGTAATCCTGTTTTTCACGCTCGCACTCGCCACATCGAGATCGATTATCACTTCATCCGCGAATTAGTCACTCGTGGTTTTCTGAAGTTGCATTACGTCTCTACTGACGATCAACTGGCCGACGTATTCACAAAAGGTTTGCCTAAACCACGCTTTCAAGCATTGACGGTCAAGCTGTGCCTCCCGTACGGACGTCTTGCTTGAGGGGGGGTATTAGACGAGATTGTATAAATTATTAACCGAGATGTGCCGAGTACTTTATTAGCAATATGAACAGATCTCTTC